>CM038218.1:53043985-53153644 GCA_021442155.1 Cymbidium sinense
ATAAAGGTTATCAAATCACACCACAAATCAAGCATGTATTAGACTTATCACCCCACACATGGGTGACTAAGTCCACCGGCCTATGGATTATGCTAAGGGGTATAAGCACCTGCAAGCAAGAAGCATGTATATTTTTATTTATGATAGCACACCTTTAGCACAATCTTCTGCATAAAAGAATGGTTAGACTAACACGCCCTACCAATCATTCTATGAGCATACACCATAACATACAGTCTAAAATATTCATCACAAAATAAAATATAACATCAACCATGCACCAACCTAAAGCTAGAAGTGGTGACTTAGGCTAATGTGTGTGCTTGAAGGTTTGTGTGGCATGCTTAGTTTAGGATTTTAGGTTGAATTTTCTAAGTGTGAAAGACATACCCAACTTAGAGGAGGGTTTCATTTAAGTTGTCTAGTGATGTTATTGTTTTATTTCATGTTTTGATTTGGTTTAAGTGAAGCAATTAATTAATAAGTTATAAAGAGAGGGAAAGAGAAGAGAACTTCTCTTTCCTTCCCTAATCCTTAAGTAATTTCTAAGATAAGTTCACATTTTAATTTGATTTGGGTGAATATTTTAATTACATCTTTAATTAATCCTAAGTTTAGATCAACTCTAAACAAACCTATTCAAAAGAAAGGCATTTTAAGATTAAGAAAAATGAATCAAAATTCAATATAACATACATTACTTCAATCTTTCCCAACATATATATCATGCATATGGATGATCCTAAGCATATCTTTACATGCAAATGAAGATAATTAACACACTTTATGATGCATGCTAAGTAATCCATTTAAGAAAATTTGGTAGTTAAACATGTATGATTTTTCTTAAGTAGAAAAGGTTTTCTTTCTCCAAAACTTCACATATGCATGAAAGTAAGAAAGGCATAAGTGAGTACAAATTGTTAACCGAGGTGTAAGTACAAGACCTACTTAGGCTACTTAAAGCCTCAACCTCGGGCTATCCAGACTAATATACCACTTTCCTTAAGTACTAACATACATATAAAAGAAATAAAGTGGAAAAGGAATATGCAAAAGTTTGTTAAAGATTTCATTTTTGTTTATGCAATTTATTCATGCAAGTGTAAGTAATTCTTCTGAGAGCATAGAGATGAATAGAGTTTGAATTAAGTAAGTTTGGGTTCTTTTCAAATGAACCCTACAACTTACTAACACATATTCAAAGCTATGCTAACATAAGGAAAGATGGAAAGCTACACTAAATATGGTTTATAATTCATCACATGCAAGCTTATAATTAAATTATAAGAATATCACATTCAGATTTAATGTTTTGTTTATAGATTTTAAAATACTTTGATTTAGTAGTGATAATAGCCACTCATATTTTACTTTAGCCAACACATGCACATTTGACATAAAGTAAAAAATTTCCTTCTAAAATTTTGAAAACATGAAATCATGGATGCATAAGTCATATGGCATACAATTTAACATATTGGGAAAGATCTAAAGTAATGTAATCACATGAACAAACTCACTTTACTTAATTCCTAAAGTCATTCTTAAAGAATAAGAAAACTTAGATTAAATCATAATGAATTTCAAAATGATTTTGTTTGATTCAAGTTTGATTAATTTTAAAAGGTGAGGTTAGTTTGCTATTCCTAACCCATTCCCACATGTGTTTTGTATTTTAGTTTAATTTTTATATAATTATATCCATTTTAAGTGTTGATTAGGTTAAGCTATGCATTAAGTGATTTAATTAACCCTTACCTACACCACCTTAGGAAAATTAACTTAGGTAATTATGAGCCAATGAGATGACATAAAACCCACAAGATATGTAAATTTGCAATGCACCAAATAATGAAAAGGCCTAATGCAATTTGGCTCACATTTAAAAGTTATTTAAACTAAGGAGTTTTAGCTTTAGTACTTTTAAAACACCCTTTCACACTTATGAAAGGGGGTTTAATTTCCTTAATTAGACTTGCGCTATTGAACACCTAAGCATCTACCCAAGGTAGATTAATTAAGTTCTGGAGATTTTTAGAACTTTTGAAAATCATTTAGAAGGTAATTAATGGATTAAACCCTTAATTAAGAAGGGATTAAAAAGAAATGGGGTTTAGGGAATAGCTTAGGGGAAATACCCCAAAATTATTCTCTAAAACTTCTATTCACTGGATCTAGCCTTAATTCAACTTAAACATAGGGAAAATCCACTAATTACATCTTAATTACCCTTAATTACATTAAGAGGGTAATTAGGGAATGAGCTAGCAATGTCCCTAATCAAAGCCTCAATAAATCTCAAGAAAATTAGGGAGAGGCATCGCCTAAAATGATCTCTAGAAATTTGAGATTAATTTATGACTTAATTCGAAAGTAATTAGCTAATTACAATTTCCAAAGAAACCCAAATTCAGAGAAAAAGGAAAATCAAAATATGTTGAAAATAATTTTAAAATATTCTAGGTAAAATTTTCTATCCAAGAAATTTTCCTTTTATTTTTCTAAATTTTCTATGGAGAGTTATGATTTTTAGAAACCATAGGGATTAATCAGGAAATTAATTAGTTAATTAACTAATCCCCCACCCGTGGCATGAGGCGTGGTGGCGGCAGTCAGCGCGCTGTACACACGTCACGCCATGATCCTATACTTAACGTCAAATCAGGTGCGGTATGGCGCTTATTATCCTTAGCCGTCCGATCAAGGATCGGATGGCAAAGGGTAAACCTGATGGGATTAAAAAGGAAAATGATTTATAAAATGTGGGAAATAATCTCAACCGTCCATCTAAACATGCATGGATGGATGGCTAAGATTGGTTGAGTTCTTCCCTGAGGAAGAATGTGAGGTGTTCATAATCCAAGGGAAGATCCGAGCCTGATCTCTCATGGATTCAAACAAAATTCAGCACACACCATCTAGGGGATCAAAGCGGCCTATCCAGCGGCTAAGATCCCATGATATGAAAATCCACTTCATGAAAGACCAGCACAGCCTAAGTGGTCGAAATCACTAACCTCAAGGTGATCCCCTGCTCGAGAATGATGAGGTAGCTTTGTCAGTGGAGACCCCTTGCTGAGTTCCTAGCTCTTGAGGTTAACTCAATGAGTGGGTGGACCAACTTCCCAGCTCACCTTGCGACTTTGATTGAATTGATTCCTTCCTTGATGTGGGAACTCAATTGCAAGCTTGGGCAGGCTCGAATGGATCCTCTGATGATGAGTGTAAGAGGAATTTGGATGAAATTGAGTATGGAAGAAGTTTGCACTTCAATGTATCTCCCCTATTTTCACTATTTGAAAATTGAAGAAGATGAATTCTCAATCTCCTCTAGAGGCCTTGGGAAAGCTCAATTAGTGTCTCAAAGCTTCTTAGGTCTCAATCGACAGAGTGTCTTTTGATTTGGAATTAGGGGAGTATATCTCCATATGGAAATCGATTGAGCCCATTCATGTATTTTGATCCAACATAAATCGGAGTTGTTTGATTTAGAGTGTGCACATGGTCGGCCAGAAGAGTGGATGCTAACTTCCATTTACAATCAAATGAGGTTTGGGGAGTTTAAAATTTTAATTTGGTGCCTATGGGTCGGGTTTGGTTTATAGGCCAAATGGGCGGACCCAAACTCATTTGGTTGGGTGCATCACTCATCACTAGGTCCCCTTGATGTTTTGGAAGAGCCTCAAGTGTTTGTGATGAGTGCATGACCAAAATACCCATGGGCTAGGCCAAAATTTGTTCTATGGCCTAGTGGTATAATGGTCATTTTGCTATTTTTTTTTCAATTTGGATATGTTTGGTATGTTGAGAAAATAGGTTGGACGAAGTTTCAATGGATTTGGAATCCATTTGATAGGGTTTGGCTCATGTTGACCCATTTAAGTCAAAATGGGTCAAGTTGACCAATAGGTCAAATTGGTCAAACCAATTGGGTCGTTCATATGACCATTTAAAATGTTTTGGTGCCTTTGGTTTGGTTCAATTTGTTAAGTTTTGGCTCATATGACCCATTTAGGTCAAATGGGACAAGTTGACCTATTTGGGGTAGTAAAAGGTAGGTTTAGGTTTGGTTGGTCATATGGAGGGATTGGTATCTTTGTTTCCAATCAATTTGAGTTAGGTTCAATTTTGGCTCAACATGACTCCTTTAGGTTATGTTAGGTCTAAGCTCAATTGGGCTAGGTTGGGTCTAGTTTGCCAATTGAGGCTTTGATCAAGTTCCGCAAGTGATTTGGGATGGACTTGACCCATTGGTTTCAATCAGTTTGGCTTAGATTAAGTTTTGATACATTTTGGCCCTCTATGTCAAAATGGGTCAACTTGGGTCAAGTAAGCCAAATGGGTTAGGTTAGGCTGAAAGGTTGACTTGGTCAAGTTCAAACATAGGTCATGAGTGAACTTGGATCAAAGGTTTCAATCAATTTGGTCTATAGTGGATTTTGGCTATGTTAGGTCTCATATTTGCTTAAGTGTTGACTTGGTCAACCCTTAGGTTTGACTTGGTTAGACCCAATTTGATTGATTGATCATCCAATGATGATTGTTGATCTTGATGAGAAGAATATATGAGTTTGGTTCAATCCAATTTGGTTAGGATCAAAAGTTGGCTCATAAGGTACTTTAGGTCACTTTGGGTCAAGTGAGCCTCAAAATGGCTTGGTCAAAGCTTGATTTGAAGTTGATTGTTCTTGTATATGGACTTATGATTAAAATATAAATCATTTGCAAGAGGTTTGAAGTCAAATGGATTTTGATCTGTTTGAAAATCCCATATTCAAAGAAAGAATATGAAGGAGTTTTGGGTTTGATTTTTTATTTGGGTTTTGATTGAAGGCTTAGGTTTGGATTTAAATATGAGCTCATGATTGTAGGATTGATTGAACCATGAGAGAAAATCAAGGATTTGGCTTGATTTAAATTGATTTTGGCTAAGTTCAAGATTTTGACTTGAAAGGCTTAGATTTGATTTTGATTTGATTTAAGTTTGATATTTGGAGTTGGTTTTTATTGTTTGAATTTATATTTCATTTATACATGTGAATATAAATGAAAATATAAATTGATCATTAGAAAATTTAAAGGATTTGAAGGAGTTTAATCATAATTTGAAGTTAAATCCATTAAAGGGAATTTTATGGATTAAATTAAATTTTTATTTTGAAATTTATTTCTTGAGTTTGATTTGATTGATGTATATCTATATTCCATTTATATATGAGAACATAAATAAGAATACAAATATATTTTGAGAAAATCTTATGAGTTTGAAGTGGTTTGATCAAGGTTTAGGTTAAATCCATTAATGAAAATTAAGAGATTTAAGACATTTTAAAATTTGGAATTTAATTTTGCTTTGGATTTAATTAAGTTATATTTATATTTCATTTATATATGAGAATATAAATGAGGATATAAATTGACTTTGAGAAAATCTCAAGATTTGAATAGGTTTGATCAAGATTTGGAATTGATTTTAAGTCCTTTAATAAAAAAAAATTAAAGGAATTTAGGAAAATTTTCATGAATTATTTTGAAATTTTGAATTTGATTTAATGGATTTGAATTTATATTTCATATATATATGTGAATAAAAATGAGAATATAAATGGATCATAAGAAAATCTCGAAAGGTTTGAATAGGTCTAGGTCATAATTTTGGCTAAGTCCTTAAGAAAGGATTAAGGACTCAAGAAAATTTTGACTTAGGAATTTTTGATGGATTTTTTGTTATGGCTTTCAATCATGGACTTCAATCAAAGATTTCAATCAAAGATTTCAATCAAGAAATTGAATCATGGAATTTATTTGGAGTTTGAAAAAATTAAATAGAGTTGATTTGGACTTTGGCTTGAAAGAAGGGAAGTGAGGAATGGTTTAAGCTAAAGGGTAGGATATTTTCCTAACACCCCTAAGGCATGACCTATTCCTATGGCTAAACTCTTTCTAAGTCTTCTATGGCTAGGGGAGAGTGTCCACCTAATCACTAGATGTGTCTTAAGAGTAAGGAACTCTTAAAGTCAAGAGGAATCCTAAGCCTAAGATGGAGGTGTTGAGGACTCATTCCAAAAATGAGGTCAATAAGAATTTACCCTAATCCTCAAACATAAACTCGGACCTTGTTAGTGTACTACGTCTAGTTCAAGAATAATTCACATCTTCTTAAATAAATCCCACATAGGGTAGCTTACTGGTCACATAATAAGGCATACCATACTAACAAGGTGCTCATCGATTTTTAGTAGTCAAGCTAGGAAGAAAGCACGGAGACTCACATCATCCTAAGTAGATAGACCACTGGGGAGATACACTAGCTAGGTAGTGGATCAAACCCGACCTAGAGAAACTATTTAGTGAGGGTCGTTAGGGGGCTTATTCTGACTCAAAGTAGCCCAAGGCAATTGGATTTATGTTTAGTTTGTTTGTGTTTGTGTGTAATTTTATGTTTGTGTTATGCTAATGAAGGATAGAATGCCTCTTTCTCTTATACCTATCTTAAACACACAAGGTAATTTGACAATTGGAAATATTTTAATTTGGAGATAAATTTGATTAAAAGGAGTTTTATTAATTGGAAATTTATTTTTAACATTGCTTATGGATAGTATTTCTTTAGATAAAGCCTATTGATAAGAAGCATCGGGTGTTCGCCTTTGTGGTTGATAAGTTAGTATGATCCACCAATAGGCCTTTTATGGGGAAAGTGCCTTCCCAAGTGGGTTCAACTTATCTCCCATCTTACAATGCAATAATGGTCTCTAGAACTAAAACAAGCTCCTACTTGAAAAGCTTTAGACAAACTAGCTTGTTGTTAGCTTGAATCATTTTTTCTTTCTACAACTCAAGGTTTTGGCATTCATGTAAGCATCTTTCCTCCAAACCTTCAAGCTCTTCTAACCGTAACCTGGCATTCTATTCCATTGTGATTTTACTACCCACAACTATCCTTAGTGATGGGAGTTAGACTTCTATTGGTAGAATAGCTTTGGACGCATACACAAAGGAGAATGGGGTAGATTGTGTTTGAGTTTTGTAGATAATACAATAAGCCCACAAAGCTTCAACTAACTACTCATGCCAGCCGCCATTGTCGCCAAAGTAGTATTTGAATGAGAGTTTTTTTGAAGGCTTCTGCTAGACCGTTCACCTATGGGTAATAGATGGTAGAGTATCTCTAATCTATGTTGTGTCTTCCAGAGAAGTTATTAATTTTAGTGCTCTTGAAGGAGATACCATTATCGATATGATTTGAGGGGTACCCCAAATCTATATACGATATTATTCATAAAGAACTAGAGCACATGCTAAGCTTTGACCTCCCTAAGAGAAATCACCTCTGCCCACATGAAAAATAATTTGTAGTAGCTAGGATGAATCGATAATCTTTACACGAAGGAGGATCGATCGGACCCACTATATCATTGCCTCAATACTCGAATGGCCATGAGGCCAATGTTCGATGTAGAATGTTAGGGGGTTGATGTAGGACCACTCCATGTACTTGGCACTAATGACAATGCTTTGCTACGTCCATGTAATCTGCAATCACCGAGGACCAATAGTACCCAAGTTTCTTGATTTTGGCTTTCACTTAAGATCGGTTTGATGAGCTCTACATAATTCTGAATGAACTTTGGTCTAATCTTATGGGCTTCATGCTTGTCTACATAATGTAACCATATATGATCAAAGGATTGCTAGTATATGACACCATTCACGAGGGTGTAGAAAGTGTCATTTTCTTTTAATGTGCTTGGGACTTCTCTTGAGGTAGTTTTCCTTTGTTTAGGTAATCAATGAAAGGTTTTCTCCAATCCATCCTTTTTTTTTGGCAACAAGAACTCTCCTTCAAGAGAGTATTTGTTGATGAGTTCAACACCAATAAGAGGCAGGATTTACCTATTATGAACCTTTATTGATATGGACTCATCTTCTAGACATGTCAATTCTTTGGCAAGCTTGACTAAAGCATCTGCTATGACATTTTCTCATTGAGGAATCTTGTAGATGGTGAATTCTAGAATTTAAGATAACAACTCCATGGTGTACTTGTGGTAGTGATGGAGTCTAGGCTTGAGGACCTTATAGGACCCAACGATCTGGTTGACCACTAGCTGAAAAGCCCCAAAGATATTGATGTTCTAGATGCCATGCAAAATGGTTAACTCCAGACTAAAAATTAGAGCCTCATATTCGCCTTTATCGGCAAGGATTGGATATATTATATGAGAATCTCATCATATCGAGATCTAGCATTAGGAGAGTTTCTTACCCTTGCCTTTTCTTGGAGAGTAGATTGTGGTTTTTATCTTCTTTGAGAGGAAGCTGCACCATCAAGGTACATCTCCCAGGGGAGAATACTAGTATCCCCTAGGTTCATGATTTGTTCATCAGAAGATCATCACTAAGTGGAGAATCGAAGTGGGTGTGTTAGAAATGTGAGTGCTTGTCCTTTCACCACACGAAGGGGTACGAAAGTGATATTAGACTATCATAAAATCATGGACCATCATGCCAACCGTCTGGATAGCATCGACTGTGTCATAAGATATTATAGTGGATTGATTCTAGAAATTAAGTATACTTTATGAGAAAGCATACAACATCATAAATTTTGGGATGCAAAGATTAAAGCTAAGCAATGCTTTTTAATGGGTGGATAATTTGCTTCAGCAAGTATTAGATGATGGCTGAGATAGTTGAGTGTGTTCACTTTTCTCTCATCATTGGCTTAGGCTAACAAAGCGCCAAGAGAGTCATCTAATGCAGCAGTATAGAGTATCAGAAGTTTGCTTGGAATAGGGGTGGCTAGAACTAGTGGCATCATGAGGTACTGCTTGATGCTCTCAAAGGAATGCTAGCACTAGTCTTCCCACTTAAACTTGGCACCTTTCTAGACCAGAGCTAAGAATAGTTGGCATTTGCTTGATATGTTGGACACCAACTGCCATTGGAATGATCGAGTTGAGTAAAACTTTGGGTGTGGCATCTCTAATATCACTTTAATCTTTTCCGATTTAGATTCCGACAATGAACACAAGAAACTTCCCTAAAGCTACCCAAATGCACACTTGAGGGTTCATTTTGAGGTTATAGTCTTAGATGTTTGAAAACTACTCAAGTCAAGAGGTTGTCTTCCTTTTCTCTTTTGACATGAGCTCATTGACATAGCATTCGACTTGATGATGAATGAGTTCAACGAAGATCCAGGTCATGGCCCAATGGTATGTGACACCGGCATTTTAAAGACTAGAAGGCATGACCTTGTAGCAATAAATCAGGGGTTAAGGTAGTGTTTCTCTCATCTTGAGGCCATCTTTTTGGTTATATCCAAATGAAGCATTCATGAAAAAAGGCCACATGAGATGAGGCAATGTCCACCATCAATTCGGTATTGGTAGTGAGTGAAATTCATCTTTTGGACATGCCTTATTAAGATCCTTAAAATCAATGCATGGCCATTCTTCTTCTTAAGGACAACAGCCAACCAAGAGGAGTAATTTTCCTCCGTGATGAAACCGATCAATCGCTTTCTTGACTTAAATAACTTGTTGCTCAATGTCTATTTACATGCGTAGGAGCTTGCTTGATAGGGTTTGCGTCTATTATTACTACGCCAAGAGCCAATCCAGAATTTCTTCATAACTCCATGCAAAGGGTCCTAAAGCCTAACTAAGTCATTCGTTCTAGTTTCATTCAACAAGAAATCGGTGTACATCGGGTGTGAATTATCTTTAGTTCTTAAGCTGATTTCTTTGAGTTCATCAATGGTTGATTTGATTTCTTCTTCAAATTTTAGAGGTTCATCCTTGACTTGAAAATCATCTAGATCATCTGAAATTTCTAAGCACACCTCCCCATACGAGTTAATGTGATTTGAAAAGAACCTATCAGATTTTCAATGATTGGTGATGACCAAATAGTAACCATCATCGTCAATTGGGCCCACTATCCTGAAGCCTAGTCCTGGTCTTGATTGAGAATTCTTACATTTATTGTTTCAAAGCCTTTCAAAGTATTTTGACCTATGCTTAGACCATGTATGTGGAACTTAATCTTTCTTTGCTAGATTATGAACACAAGGTGAGTACCAATCAAAAGGAAATTATATTAATTCTTTATATGAATCATCCTCAAGTTCTACATCAACTTCTTGACATAAGGATGTAGCTCCTGGATAGAACCTCTGAAGCTTTGTGGTTGTACATACTTTAGGGGCTTTCTTAACTACAAAACCCTCAACCTTTTGTCAGGAATGTAGGGTTAGAGCTAAGGTTCTCTTCTTATGCCTAACAGCACAATAAAGACTTGAATACACTTATGCTTTGCTTAGGAATTCAGTCTTCATCACTGTCTGGCTTGAGAGTCACTTCCAATAGGATATATTATTGAGAAGAGTTGCTGGTGTGCAAACTACAAAAGACTCATTCTCTGAGCTAGATTCTAAATCTATGTAGATAGGTATACTCAAAACAACAAACCTCAAGTAGGTGGTAAGTATGGAGGCCTTCCACCTGGACTTCCTTGGACTTGCCTCCTCCTGTCATGGTGGAGGTTAGTCATCCTCCCCACTTGTTTGAATGGAGTAACAAGCGTGGTGGAATCCACATCGACCTCCTCCCCAGGACTTCTTCTGTTCCCTTTTATTTTCCTTTTCTTTCTCTTTATTTTTTCTTTCTTTCTTTTCTTTTTCTTTTTCTTTTTCATTTTGACTAAGGTCATGAGAGAATACATTTTGTTTCTTAGGGAGATAGTATGATGCATCCTCATATATTCCAACCATATGAATTGCAAAGGGTTTGAGATCTCCTTTAACATAATACTCAACTCCACTTCTTAGAAAATTGATGCACTGATGTAAAGAAGATGGAACCATGTTGTTCTCGTGTATCCATGATCTCCCAAGCAAAGCATTGAAAGATCTATCTGAGTCAATTATATGAAACTTGGCTTTAGTCTTCCAATCATGAATCTCTAAAGGCAACACTATGGAGCCTAAGCCCTCTCACCTTGTTCGTTGAATCCTTTCAACATTATCCTTTCCACTTGGAGTTTAGAGATGTTAATCCTCAAGTAGGTAAGGTTTCTTAAACTTATAATGTTAACTGATGTACCTAGATCTACTAAAACTTTTGATAGCTTGAATCTGCCAACATCCACTATAATGTATATGGGACAGATGTGCTCGATCCTTCATAGAAGTAGGTCATCATCTGTGAATGTAACTCTAGGACTTCTTTTGAGAAATGTGCCTCCTCTCAAATAGTGGTCAACTGAGCTAAGCATATTTTTGGATTAAGCAAAGCTTTGATTAATCACTCCCTCATCTCTTTGGATAAGATAAGGGCATCATATATGCTTAACTTAGTAACTTTTAAGGTGTGCAAGAATATTATAATCAACTTTGGGCTAGTCCTCCACAAGCATATCCATGGGGAGCATCATGTGGAGGGTTTTCTCACCACCAAAACCAATGAACTATTTTTCCTTATCCTGGTGCTACCTATGAGGTACAACTTGCTTGTGGTGGTTGACTTGACTTCTTAAAATGAGGAATTTATGAAAAGTTATACTTGATAACTATGCCCACAACTTCTCCTAAAGGATCCTCAAGTCGGATGACTCTAAGTCAATCTTAAGAGGAAAACATGGATGATTTAGAAAAAGAAAATCCATTTTTGAATCAGATTTGGATTGATCAAAATTATTTGAATCATTATTGCTTTGACATGAAGAGCTTTCAATTGGAATGAAATTATTGAGATCAGGAGAAGTGGAAAAGATATAAGTGGAATCAATCTTCTACATTTGATTTCTTTAATTTTGAGGGAGGTACATAATTAAAATCAAGTAAAGTAAGCAGGATGAGGGGTTTGGTGCCTTCATCCACTGATATAATGCTCTTACTAGAGGTGGACGATCTAGTAGAAGTGGTAGTAGTTACAATGGTGGAAGGAGTGAATTTATGGTTTGCTATGGATCTATCCCGGGAAAATGGAGGCTGCTATTGCTGAAGCTAGGCTTCCACCCTTCTTTAGTTGTCCTTCACAATTGGCAAACCTTCCTTGATGTTGGAGGTTTAAACTGAGTCAATCACCTACAGATAAAGTTTCTTGATTTTAGAAATTATTTCTTAGAGGTATGGGATAAAAAGACATCCCAACTTTCTTTTATCTTAAGAGGATCGAAAGTTTTCCCAAGGATTACTTTAATGGAATGATGGTTATTCTACTAAGTATTTTGGTTAACTATGCTTCAATTGTAGCTATACTCAAGCCAATCCTTCAAATTGAAACAATCCTCAAGACATGACCTAGCGCGTAGGGTAGTAGTTAAGATCATCACTCCTTCCCACTCTATCTTTCTATGCTCTGTAGTAAAATCAAGCTTCTTCAAAAGGTTCTTAAAGATCTTCTTGACTAGCTCTTTAATGAGTATGGTTTGTTGAGTTTATTGGTAAGACTAGGTGGAAAGTAGCTACATGGCTATGGATACTAGTACCGCCGTTGAGTAGGCTGCTGTGGTGGTGGTGGTGGATATTGTGCAACCAAGGAAGTAGAAGAGGAAGCAGTAATGGAGGCTACTAAAATCAGGCCTCTTAAACTGAGCTCTTGTTGGCTACTTCCCCTTATCAACTACCACTACAATTCTATGCTTCTTCTCAAACACTTTACGAGACTTTGGCTTGGATGACTGGTCTGAAAAGGGTAATTGATTGGCTTCCTCTTATATATTAGCCTCCTTTTTGATTAACTTCTAAAATGTATTAATGGTAAAACCTTTAAGCATGAAGGTGATAGGGCATAGATATTCTTGAGTAGAATCTCAATGGCATGTAGCTCTTGTAGCTGTGGTTCGTATTTCATACTTAGGTTGTGCCATCTAAGAATGTAATCAACAAGGGACTCATTAGGATTTTGCTTTTCTATAACGAGGTGATCGTTATCCTTTGAGCTCTAAAAATCTCTTGATGAAGAGATGATCTAACTCAAGGACTTTCGAACCATTGGTCGACATACTAATCAAATGCTACCGAAGGCTACTAATAAACTTAGAAGAGAAGCACATCGTTGCCACCAACATTGCAATAATTAGCCCAGAAGTGTACTATGAGCTACCTTAGGTTCCCATTGTCATCAAAAATCATTAAGGATGGTGGCACAAAACCCTTAGGGTATTTATGGTGTTTTATTTGATGCTTGTGTGGACATGTAGATCTTAGGGGTACAAAGTGATTGTGTATGACAGGTATGATGTACTATCTTATAAGATAGAAATATCACCCTATAACGGACCTAATCACTTAATAAGTACTCTTAAGGCATGATGGGTCTTCATTTATACCAGAGATTCTTCCCCTACTTTACATGGAAAAGTAAAGTTGGGTTTATTTTATGTCAGGTTCTTTCATTTCTTATGGAAGCAAGCCTCCATAGTTAATCACATCCTAGCAAATGGGATTTCCTAAAAAAACTCTAGATTAAAATAGTTAATCATTATCTCCAAAGATTTTAAGCTTAAGATAATTGAAAAATCAAATAGGATTGTTCAATTGGAAGACTTATTTTTAGGATCCAAAGAAATATAAGTAGGAAATGCTCATGATACTAGGAAGCCTGGTGTGCATTCCAACCTATCCTATGATGAGGCTTTATATGTATGAATGAGAGAAGATTTATTTTGAGTTAAAATTTTATTAGATTACTAGAGCTTATAATCCTTCAACACAAGATTATGGAAATGCCAAAGAGGTGAGGATTTATCGTAACCTAAGGAAACAAGCAACCTTGGATCTTAAATCTAGGAGCTTTAACACAAGCTAGATCATGACCTAAATCTAAGTAGAAAGGGGACATAAGGGTATACCTCAAGAGAGAGAGTAAACTCCCTACTCTTCTAGACTTATAACCACTTGGAGTGGCGCCTAACACCTCCTGATTCAAAATCATGTACATTAGTCTTATACAATTGCAAGATGGTTGTTTCTAATTTGGAAAGAGACTAGAGTCTTAAACTAACTCTTAAAGAGACTAGATCATGACTAGAATGAGTATATGACTTAGTCTAAAAATGCAAACTTTTTATCATTTTTAAATTATTTTGACATATTCATTTATAAAAAGGCTTTGGGATATTTTATGCCTAACTGCATGATGAAATTTGGTTGTTGGACAAATCAAAAGAGAAAGAGGATGAATCTTTATCATAAGGGGTTGCTCTCATAGGTCAGGCAGTCCCTAAAGTGCCAAAATGGAGGCCCTCATTTTCACAAGAGTGATACAATATGGCATGTATGATGTTAGACATACAAAATACAACTAAGGGGTTGTTAAATCTTTTGATTATTTTAATTACAATCTAAGCTTTAGAATGAGATTATAAGTTATTTTAAATTTTAGTTATGAGTTGTTAATTGAGTAGAAAAATTAATTCTATCTTAAGAGCCTACCGCATCCAGGCCACACATTCAAACATCAATCATTAGAAAAACTATAAAAATCATGTTGTTCTAGTACACAAACTAAACAAAAAAACAATCATTTTATAGACTATTGTTGAAAGAATAAGAGGCTGATGCAGCTATGTACCACGTACACCCTAAAAAAGAAAAGTTGGGTAGCCAAGCCCTACCCTTACACACAACCTAGAATTACAAAATATTATTACAAATTAGAATTGAATACATACTATGGGGTCTTCATTCTTCATTTCTTCTTTCCTTTGATTTGATTTGCTCCAAGGCATCACAGGGCACCCAAGGACTAAGCCTTCTCGCTACTGCTCATCCTAATCCCCATAACATTAATCCAAATTCTTATTTGCAAAATTACATTTTATGGGAAAAGTAAATCTAACTACACTTGCAAAAGATATATTAGCTAAACATACAAACAATCCCAAGCAATTATATTTCATAATTTGGTCTTAGCACCCTACACATGAGTAACCAAGCCCACCTATCCTAATCATGGATTATGCTAAGGGGCTAAGCAACCTGCAAGTAGAAGCAATTATATTTATTTTTTTAGCAACCCCATTAACATAATCCCCTGCAGAAAATAACATTAAGCTAAGAACAACCTAACATCCAAACTATAAATCCAATCCTAACATCCAGCCTAAAACATTACATCATAAAATAAAACACAACATCATTACATACCCATCCTAACCTAAAGTGGTCACTTAGCATTCTAATGTGTGTGGCTTTATGTGGTATGTCATAGCTAGGCTTTTGAATTATAATTTTCTAAGTTTTGAAATTATTTAAGTTATAAGCATGATTTCATTTTAAGTTGTTTAGGTTTGCAATTTTAATTTCAATTTTATTTTATTTCATTTGATTTACACTTAGCATCTAAGTGTTGTAAAGAGAAGAAAGAGGCTTTACCTCCTTCATCCCTACCATAAGTTGTTTCTAAAAGCACATTTTTTATGATTTGGTTTCTTTTAGTGAATGATTTATTAAATAGTTTATTAATCCTAAGTTTAGGTTAGCCTTAAAAAAACTCATATCCAACATGAAAGGCATCTTAAGATTAATGTGATTGAATTACCATCACTTAGAATATGTCAAACCATTCCTTTTCATCACCCATAACAGGCATATGATTTAACACTTAATATACCTATATAAGCAACATATTTTAGCATACTTAAATGATTATGAATGCATACATTTAGAAGAAAAGAGGATTCTCATTCTTTAATCAAATACACATGCACATGTATAAAAGATGTAAGCAAGTACGTGTCATTATTTAAACCAGTGAAGTGAGATAATCAAATGACCTCCTTGGGGCTACTTAAAGCCTCGTATTCTCGAGATGTCCAGACTATATACTTGCTATCTTAAATACATAAGAATGTATATAGAACTATAAGAATGAGAATCATGCAAAAGATTGTATTTTTGGTTTAATTATTTATACATGTAAATTAAAGCTCTATCCAAATTCTAATACAAATATACATAAGAATGAAATTAAATAAGTATGTGCCTTTGTTAACTAGCGAAGTGAGATAATCAAATGACCTCTTTGGGGCTACTTAAAGTCTCGTATTCCCTGGATGTCTAGACTATATACTTATTATTATTCAAACATATGTAAATCCATACATGAATATAGGAAAGGAGGCACTACCTTCACATGCTTAAGCTATAAACACATACAAGTCCTATATGTATTCATAACTACTATCACTCCAAATGTTATTATCAATTTATAATTTTTAAAGAATAATTTTGAATTTATTAGTGATAATAACCACACATATAATAAGATTAAGCCAAGACATGCAATTTAACATAAGTAAATTTCATTTGATTTTGAAAATATAAATGTATGATATCACATGCCATACAACATTTAAGGTGATTGAAAAGGAATAGCCAAACATCTCCACATAATTCATTCAACTACACTAATTCCTAAGGAAAATCACATTAAATAAAATCATTTAAGGAAAACCAAAGCTTCTTATTAATTTTGATTTTGGATTTTGAATGAACTTAAAGAGGAGAGAACACTTGTTGTTTTTTATCCCATTCCCATGTTGAGGATTTTAATTTATTTAAGAAAAGATAATTAAGTGATTTTTATAATTTAATTAAGTTGAACCATTAAACAATCATTTAATTATCCTATCATATGCTTATTTAATTTAATTAAACATTTAATCATGTGCCACAAATGATATGCACATGAGGAAAATAAAATTGCAATGCTCCTAAATAACATAATGCAATTAGCTCATGATTAGAGATTAATTAGATTAAATAATCTAATTAAGTATTTTATGATTTTCCCATACTTATGGGCTAATCATAATTTACTTAAGGGTCTGTATGTTATTGAACACATAAAGAGGACCCCTTAATTTCAATTTAGATTATCTCATGTGATTATCAATTTAATTTGATTTGATTTGATTATTAATTGATTAAATAATCTCTTAATTAAATCTCTCATTAATTAACTCTCTTTAATGAAATGAATTTGGAAAGGCAATTAGAAAAGAGGTCATAATTACTTCCCCTCATCATCTCACTATTAATCAGTGATTAATGAAGTTAAATCAATTACTTTTTACTATTTAGAGCCTTAAATAATCATTAAATCACTTAAGAGGGTAATTAAGATTTGAATTTCAAACTCACCTAATTACATAGCTAATAAATCTCAATAAAATCATGGGAGGCGAGGTCAACCCATTAAATTAATATGCCAAGGGATTAATTGCCCAAGTAATTAGGGCTTAAGTTAAATAAAAAAATATTCAAAATCTAATTAAGCTCTAACCGCAGTTCAAAATCAAATCAATTTTTTTATTAAAATCTCCTCTATTTAACCTTTCCAAAATGTATTTTTTTTATTTTTTAAATTTTTCAACAATTAATTATGATTTTAGGGAATTTTAGTGCAATTAATCACATTTTAAATACTAATTAATCCCTAATCACGCCATGTGGGAGGTTAACGGCATCACTTTCCATGTGGCGACAAATTGGCCACTTAAATCATCCTACATGGCCGATTTATATGGCGCTTTTGTCCCCACCTCGGATCTTAGATTGGAAGGTGATCTCACGGTTCCTTAAGGAATTAAATGGAATAATCTAGTATATTAAATATGGTCATGTATTCTAATCACATGAAATGGACAGCGGATGATCCTTCATCCTCGATGGAAGATGGACACGCCCGCCTCCCCACTTGACTTAAGCTCATTGAAGCTTGCAAGGCATTGAGATTGACTCAAAAGCTTCAAGGAAGAAATTTAGATGGATATAATAGTTGAAATCACATGAAAACATGATTTCTTTCACAATGGCCTAACAAAATTGGATTTTCTATAGTTTTCATAATTTACCTCACCGGAGCTCGTGACCGGTCTATTAACCGAGGTAGCTTCGTCTTGAAGAGATGAAGCCCTACTAAGAAGCTCGCTCCTTGCCTCCTTGTGGTGGCTATGGACCAAACGCCACCGGAATCCTCTGAGTTGGTCTAGAGTGGTCTTTGCTTGAATCAATTAGGAATTGATTCATTCTTGATTGCCAGAGCTAGTAGAAGGTGTGGGTGAAGTTAATTTCAAAATGGTGGAGGATAAGTGAGGTTGGACAGAGATAGGCTCTATCATATTTCAGGTTTGGTGTTTCCAGCGATGGGGAGGCTAAGGGAAGTCAGAGAAGTGCTCAGGAGGCTCATCTCGACTCACCTGCTCTCTAAGAATGCGTGTGAGAAATGGAATGGAGAGTATACTCTCCTCCCCCTCAAATATGATAGCTCATATGGGTTCTACCTTGGGCAGATGTCTGATCGGCGCAGGCGGCCAGGGACGTCAAAGGGATGCTGATGTGGCTCAGTTTCAGTGGGTGAGGGTTTAAGGTGGACTGCCATAGCTTGTCCTTGTTGTCTATGGTGAGCCTATGAAAGGAGGTGGGTTAGCTCACTCCCTTGACCTATGGCTAACCCAACCAGCTTTGGATCAGGTTAACCATAGGGTCAAGGGTCCAAACTAAGCTAAAGGTGGTTTCCAAATGCAAGGAGGGAGTTTGACCACCCAAAAGTGGGTATGTAGAGTGCTTTACCCAATGAGTAATAGGTTAATTTGGGTTTAATTTGGGTTGGATTTGATTTGGACATATGGTGACCCAAGGATGGGTCATGCTAAATTTGAGTGGGCTTGAAGTCGGTTTTGCTCAATTTGACCCATGTAGGTCAAATTGGGCTAGTTGAGTTAAGTTGACCAATTAGTTAAATTCAAACCATGGGTTGAGACAATTTAAAATGATGAGTTGGGATATTTTGATTCAATTGGCTTGATTTGATTTGGATTTGAATTGAATTTGACTCCTATTAGTTCATATGGGTTAAATGGGCTAAGTTGACCAATTTGGTCAAATTAGCAAAATTGGCTTAAGTTAGGTATTGGTTTAGGTTCAATTGATCATTTGAAGATCATTGTAGGTTTTGACTTGGTCAAACTAGGTCAACCAAGGGTTTGATCATGTTCAATAATAAATTTATGATGGATTTGAGTCATTGGTCTCAATTAATTTGATGGAGGCTTTGATTTGGCCCAATTTGGCATTTTAGGTCAAATTGGGTCAACTTGGGTCAAGAGGCCAATTGGACTTGGTTTCACTCAATTGATTGTCAAGTCATGCTCAAAGATCAATTTTGGGTTAGTAGGGATCATTGGTTTCAATTTGTTTAAATTGGAATGGGATTTGGTTCATTTGGTTCGCAAGTGATTGGGTCAACTTGGACCAAGTGATCAAATTAGCTTGGTTTCTAATTAATTACAATTGATAAATCAAGGGTGATCAACAAATATATGAGGTTTTGAATATATTATCTCAATCCAATTTGGGTTGGATTGGAGTTTTGTTCAAATAGGTCCTTTAGGTCACCTTGGGTCAAGTGAACTTAGGTCAATTATTGGTTTGGGGTTGAATTAGGTTGAGTTGAGTTTGATCATTGATTTGGGATTAATTGATGGCTTTGATTGCAATTGATTGAGTTTGATTATATTTTGGCTCATTTGGACATTTTGGATTCAAATGGGATAGCTTGAGTTAATTGAATTAATTTTCGCCAACTAGCTTGATTGTAGCTTTTGGTAGAGTTTGGAATGCGTTTGAATGATTCGAGTGCTTTTATGAAAACCAATTGAATTAGGTTTGATTGAATAAATTTTAGTTAAGTCCATAAGATTGGCTTAAGGGATTAAGATGGATTTAGGTTTAAATCATTTTGGATTTGAGCTTGGATATGAAATCGAATTCAATTGGGTTTTGGTTGAATTAATTTGAGATTGGATTTGGCTAAGGGGATAGGAATGAGTCTTGGTTTAAGTCATAGGGTGGGCAGCTTACCTTTACATCCTAAGACATAGCTTAAACCTATGGCAAGTCCTCCTAAGTCTCTAGGTTTGGGTTAAGTATGTCAATTAGTCACTAAGTATCTTATGACTAACAAGATCCTAGTGTCAGAAGACTCTAGGCCTAAGATGGGAAGGTTGAAGCACTCCAAAAGTGAGTTCAATAGCATTGAACTACATCAAATTCCTCTAGGTGGGGTCTACCCTTTGGAACAAATGAGCTCAGGCTTGCTAATGCTTCATTAACCAATTGCTCTACCATCTACTTTATTTCTTTTTCTTGGAGGTACTATTGGTGACCTTCCTATGCAAACAACCGGCATCCTCATCCATTAGAGTGCACTTAGGATGATCTAGGGTATCTACTAGCTCTGATCGATTGGCCTCCATGGGGGAAGGTTGTGAAAATGGGGCTTGGTCCCACAAGGCAAGGACCATTGCCATCAACTCTCCTTTCTCTCCATCCTATCAATCTGATCACCTTTTTGCTTGATTTGTTGGAGGAGGCATTGAGTTGAGTCTGATACCTCAAATTCCTCAACTACAATGCCTTCTTAGCTAGGTTGTTCCCTCTGCAAGGATCCTCGGGTATCTACCACGTGGACTTATGCTAGGTCATCTAATATGTCATCCTCATCGACATCAAAGTCTACCCTACCCTCCTCTTCATCAGCGATCATCCACTATCGGCCTCCGCTGCATGATAGTCCTCCAAAATCCATCCAAAGATCGTCCATCCACGATCCGGCACTACTAGCACATGTCGACTAATAACCGACTAATGGAATGAGCCCTAAAGTAGTGATATGTTGAATACTTGCAGGTGGAGTACTCCCACTAACTCAACTACCATGGGGTCACTTGGTAACCATCCTTTCTCCTCCTCCAACTACTATGGTGGTGGAGTGACCACAACAATCTTAGGCCATCACTCCTTCTTCACCACTGTTGGGATGGAAGGTGTGGGAGCTCACCACCAATGGGTAGAGTAGATGAAGTGGGGTCCTTTATAATTAGATCACCAAGAGTGACGATGTCTCTTCAAACATGGGCTTGTGAAACTTGGTGGGGACTAAATATGGTGGAACTTGAACTGATGAAGGTAGATGGTGAGTGGAGTAGTGTAATGAAGGTGATACCGGCCACCTCTCTATCAGAGATCTCCCCCTGTGACTCCTAGAAGCGGTGAGAATAATACAGTCAAGCTGATTGGCTCTGTCAGCCTGCTGATTAGAAAATCAATCAAAGTGGAGGCCTCTGACTACTTGGTTAACCTCCACCTCTCCCTCTTTCCCACTTGGGCAGCTATCTTAGCCTCAGTGTCCCTCTCTCGGTGAATCTAATCTCTAACACTTCTAGGGATAATCTTCTCGATCATGCGTGCTAGACCCAGCATCTGGGGCTCTCCCAACCTCTAAGTATATACCATAGACCAGCATTAGGCCTCCACCTCTCCCTAGCTGGTGTCTCAAACTCTGTAGATGGTGGGGATAATGTAGCTATCCTTCTATAGTCTTACTCTCTCTTTGAAGTTGATAGGGGGTGAAACCTTCTGCAACCTAGAATGGGAGAGATCTCATGAGGGGAACCCTCCTCAGCAACATGGGAGGCTTCCCCTACCTCCTTCACCGCTTACTTGTAATGTCTCATGATCTTGTGGTTCTTATTAAGGTGTTGCGTCTTGGTGAGTTGAGCTGAGAAGGAACTAGAATCAATCTCAAAGGTGGGGCAGACTATCTCAAAAGCTAAGATAGCCATCCCCTTGTGGCAAAGCAAGCAAAACTACAGAGGGTACTAGCCCTTGTTAAAACTACTGGTAGGGACATTGAAGCACAAGGTGCAAACCTCCATAACCTTCCTCATCAAATAAGGGAACTCAGCATTGGACTGCAAGTCAAACTACAAGAGTGGCTTCTTGCCTGCCACCTCCTCTAGACTAACGATGGTGAGGGCGGGTTCCTCACATGTGACTTTGAAATTCTCAAAGCCAAGTTCAAACTTGATGATGGGGACGGTGATGAGTATGGCTTGATCCAGCAAAATAGATATTAGCAAAATTACATGTTTATGACAAAAGTAAAATCTAGCTACACCTAAAAACATATATTAGCTAAGCATACATACATCCCAACCGGTTACATTTCATAATTTGGATTTAGCACCGCATGGGTAACTAATCCCACATATTCTAGTGTGGATTATGCTTAGGGTCATAAGCAACCTACAAGAAAAGCATTTATATTTATGATTATAGCCCCATTAGTAGAATTCCTTGTAGAAAATGACATTAGGCTAACAACGGCTTAACATCCAGTCTATGAACCACAATCCTAACATATAGTCTAAAACATTACATCACAAAACAAAATACAACATCATTACATACACTATCCTAACCTAAAGCTATAAGTGGTAACTTAGCATTCTAATGTGTGTGCTTAAGCTTAATATGGTATGCCTTAACTAGGCCTTACAATTATGATTACCTAGATTTTAGAATTATTTAAGATATATATTTAAGGTGGTTTCATTTCAAGTTATTTAGAGGATTGATGGATTTTAGTTTGAATTTTCTTTTGTTTCATTTGGTATTTACTTAGGATCTAATAATTGAAGAGAGAAAGAGGGTTTAACCTCTTTCATCCATACCTTAGAATTGTATTCTAAAGCATATTATTATGAATTTTTTTTAGTGAATGATTTATTACATATTTTATTATTTCTAAGTTTGGGCTAACTTTAAAGGATTCTATTCAACATGAAAGACATCTTAAGATTAATCTAATTGAATTACCATCACATAGATAATGTTGAACTATTCCTTATCATAACATGCATATGATTTAAGGCTTAATATACATATACATGCAATATATTTTGGCATACTTAAACGATTATGACATGCATCTTAGTAGAAGAGGGGATTTTTATTCCTTAGCTAAATACACATACACATGTATGAAAGTTTTAAAAAAGTAAGTGTCAGTGTTTGAACTAGGGAAGTATGATAATCAATGACCTCTTTGGGGCTACTTAAAGTCTAATATTTATGAGATGTCCAGACTATATACTTGTTATTCTTAAATACATAAGAATGTATACACAACCATAGGGTTGAAAATCGTGCAAAAGATTGCATTTTTCATTGAATTATTTATGCATATAAAGTAATGCTCTCTCTAAATTCTAGCACATGCGCACATATGAATGAAATCAAGTATGTGTCACTATTTAAACCAGGGAAGTGAGGTAATCTAGGACCTCCTTGGGGCTACTTAAAGCCTTGTATTTTCAGGATATCTAGACTATATACTTACTAACATCCAAATATATGTAAACATATACATAAATAAACAAAAGAAAGCACAATTTAACATCTTTAGGCTATAAACACATACAAATCATATAGATATTTTCATACTTAATGTCACTCTAAATTTTATTATCAATTTATAATTTTAAAAATAATTTTGGAAATTTACTAGTGATAATAGCCACACATATAATAAGATTAAGCCAACACATGCAATTTGCATATAAATAACTTTCATTTGATTATTTGATTTGAATGATATGAATGCATGATATCACTTGACATACAACATTTATGATGATTGAAAAGGAATAACCAAACATTTCCACATAATTCAGTCAACTACATTAATTCCTAAGGACAATCATCTAAAATAAAATCATTTAAAGAAAATCAAAGCTTCTTATTAAATTTGATTTTAGATTTTGATTATTGAACTTAAAGAGGAGAAGTCACTTCTTATTTTTATATGTTAGTGATTCAATATGTTTACTGGAGAAGTAATTAAGTGAGTTTTATAAATTAATTTAGTTGGAATCGTTGAGCAATTCATTTTATTACCCTTTCTTATGCTTCTTTAATTTAATTAACCACTTATTCATTAACCTTAAATGATTTGCAAATAAAAAATTAAAACTACAATGCTCCTAAAGGACCAAATGCAATAGGCTCATACTTAAGTGTTAATAATAGGAACTTAATTAAGTACTTTTATGATTTTCTCAATCATAACTTCCTTAAGGGTCTTTATTTTATTAAACACATAAAAGAGGGACACATGAATTCAAATGTTGATTCTCTGAAGTAATTATCACTTTAATTTGATTTGATTTCATTATTAATTGCTTAATTAATTTCTTAATTAACTCATGCATTAATTACCTCTCTTTAATGAAATGAGTTTGGTAAAGTAATTAGGAAAGCGGTCCTAATCACTCTTCCCCATCATCTCACTATTAATCAGTGATTAATAGAGTTTAATTAATTAACTTTTAATATTTATAATTTTAAATAGTCATTAAATTACTTAATGAGGATAATTAGGGTTTCAATTTTAAATTCTCCTAATCACATAGCCAATAAATCCCAAGAAAATTATGGGAGGCAGAGGTCATCCATTAAATCAACATATAAAGTTTGGGATTAATTTTCCAAGTGATTAGAGCTTAATTAAGTTAATTAAGGAAACATTGAAACCCTAATTAAGCTCTGTTCACCCTTCAAAATTTAATGAAATTATTTTCAATAGAATCTTTTCTATTTAACCTTTCCAAAATGGGTTTATTTGTATTTATTTGATTTTTTTTACAATTAGTTATGATTTTATAAAGTTTCAGAGCAATTAAATACATTTTAATATATAATTAATCCCTAATCCAATTGATGCCATGTGGAGCTAATGTGGCCACTTTTAACGTGGCATCATGGGATTAACCACTTAAATCGGACGCATGTGTTGAATCTGTGGCGGACGCTTTTTGTTCCCACCGTTTGATCTCGAGATGACGGAGGATTAATCCCATAGTTCTTAAAGGATTAAATTAAATAAATCTAATCGATTAATCATGACCATCCCTTCCAATCACATGGACGGTGGATGATCCTTCATCCCACGAGCAATGGAAGATGGACACCATCTACCCTCCCTAACGATGAGCTCACCATAGCTCATGAGGCATTGGGATTGACTCTAAAAGCTTTAGGGAAGAAATATAGGAGGTCCTATGTTGGAAAATGAATGAAATGAGATTTCCTTCATAAAAGGCCAAACAACTTAATGGATTTCTATGGTTTGTCAAAATTTATCTCACCGAGCTCAAGATTGATGGTCCAATGACTAAGGTAGTTTTACCTTGAAGAGATAAAGCCTCATGAAGCTCAAGATTGCCTCACCGGTGGCTCTGTGGACAAAACATCACCAGGATCTTCGTTAGAGATAGGCTAGGAGTGGTCTCTAGTGCTCGAATTGATCAGGAATCGATTCATTTTAAATCACCAGAGCTTCGTGAAGGTGTGAGTAAAGTTAATTTGGGTTTGGTGGAGTTTAGGTGAGGTTGGACAGAATGGAGGCTCTATTCTATTTGGGTTTGACCACCAATAGGGAACTCAAGGAAGGTTGGGAAAGCTCTAGGGAAGTTCGCCTGACACAGATGATCTTTGTATGCTCGATGTGTGTTGGAAGGAGAGAGGAGTATACTCTCCTCCCCTCAAATGGATGGCTAGGATGGCTTAGAATGTCCACCACACAAGCTGGGACTTCAAGGGGTGTTGAGGTGGAGCTCCTTGAGTGGGTGAGTGAAGGGAGTGGGTTGGAAAGGGCTGAGATGGAGTGTACCACCTCCCCAAGGTGAGCGAATGAGGATGCCTAGGTTAGGTTACCTCTCTTAACCATGGTTGACCCAATCAATTTTGGGTCAGGTTAGCTAATGGTCCAAGGGTCCAAAATAAGCTTAGAGAGGCGCCAAATGCAAAGGGTAGGTAAGACCACCTAAATGTGGGTTTTGCCTCATTTCAGAGCTTTACCTAATGGGTATAGGTTAATTCTGAGTTTAAAAATGGGTTGGGTTTGATTTGGGCTGACCCATGGGACCCTTGCCAAGTTTGATTGGGTTTCAATTTGACCCATGTAGGTCAAATTCAAATTGTATTAACCAATTGGTCAAATTGGGTTACATTGACCAATTGGTCAAAATTAGGTCAAACCAATGATTGAGTCAAGTTCAACTGATGATTTGAGATGTTTAGGTTCAATTAGTTTGATTTGATTTGGAGTGGATTTGAATTTGACTCATATGGGTTCATATAGGTCAAAGTGGCTAAGTTCACCAATTTGGTTAAATTGACTAAATTACCTTGAGTTAAGTGTTGATTTAGGTTAAATTGACGATTTGAAGATGATTGTAGGTGTTGATTTTAGTTAATTTGGATTTAGGAATGATTTAGACCAATTTGACCCTTTAGGTCAATTTGGGCTAAATGGGTCAATTGGGTTCAATTGATCAAATTAGATGCAATCAAGGGTTTGTTCATGCTCAATAATCAATTTGTGATGGATTTGAGTCATTGGTTTCAATCAATTTAATTTAGAATTTGATTTGACCCAATTTGGCCCTTTAGGTCAAATTGGGTCAACTTGGGTCAAAGGGCCAATTGCACTTTGTTAGGCTCAATTGATGTTCAAGTCATATTTAATACTCAACTTATGATTGATTAGAAGCAATGGTTTCAATCAATTGAGTTTGAAATAAAGTTTGGTTCAATTTGGTTCAATTTGGTTCATGTAGGCTAATTGGGTCAAGTGATCAAATTAGCTTGGGTTGTCTAATTGATTGCAATTGATTAATCAAGGATGATCAATAATCAATGTAGGAGGTCTTGAATGGGTTGGTTCAATCTAATTTGGGTTGGATTGGAGTTTGGTTAAAATGGGTCCTTTAGGTAACTTTGGGTCAAGTGAACATAATAGATCAATTGAGTTGATTTTGATTCAATTTGGTTGAGTTGAGTTTGATGATTAATTTAGGATTGATTGATGTATTTGATTGCAATTGATTTGTGTTTAATTGATTTTGTCTCATTTGGATACTTTTGGTTCAAATGGGCCAGCAAGGGTTTATTGAATTGATTTGGTTGATTAGCTTGATTATATGTTTTGGAAGAGTTTGAAATGATGATTTGAAGGGTTGGAGTGCTTTTGCGAAGATCAATTGGGTTTGGTTTGTTTGAAGGAATTTGGGTTAATTCCATTAGATTGGATTAGGATGACTTTAGGTTTAAATCATTTGGCTTGGAGCTTGGATATAAAATAGAAATCAATTGTGTTTTGATTGGATTGGTTTGAGATTAGATTGAGGTTTGGTTTTGGAAGAGTTTGAAATGATAATTTAAAGGGTTGGAGTGCTTTTGTGAAGATCAATTGGGTTTGTTTTGATTGAAGGAATTTGGGTTAAGTCCATAGGATTGGATTAATTTAAATCATTTGGCTTAGAGCTTAGATATAAAATGAAATTCAATTTGGTTTTGATTGGATTGAGGTGTGGTTTTGGCTAAGGGATAGCATGGGTTTTGTTTAGCTATAAGGCAAGTAGGTCTCCTTAGTCCTTAAGGCATAACTTAAATCTAAAGCATGGAATTCTTAAGTTTGTACGCTTAGGTTCAATATTCACCTAACCATTAGAAGTGTCCTATGACTAGGGAACTCCAAGTGTCTAGAAGACTCCTAAGTCTAAGATAGGATGAGTCAATCCTCATGACAAAAGTGTGGTCAATTGATTCATTTAAGGTCCCCTTGACCTCTAGAATATGTTGGAACATTTAATTTCATGTGGAGCGCACTCCCTACTATTTTTCCATTAAATTCCAAATGGAGGCTACTGGATTTGGTCAAATTCTAACGAGCCGATGATGAGGGGTTGGGGAAATGCTTCTTTTCTTCTTCTCCTCCTTTTGTGAGTGTTTTGGAATGAAAGAGGGAGAGGAAAGGCTGGGAGTCTAGATTTCAGCCAGACGGTGGGAAAATCAGCCAAAGGGTGGATTTTGGCCCCTTAGCTTTGTGAGCAAGTTTTGATAAAATATTTTATGAGAGGAAATCAATTCCTCCGCTTTCCTCCCTTGGTCGAGAGTTAATTTCTCTTGGGTTTCCTTACCTCCTTCTTGCTTCCCTCATGAAGGAAGCCAATTTTCTTTTGCTTGGTGATCCATTAATTTTTCAGCCTTTTGAACCATCCTAAGAGGTGGTTAAAGGTTAAAGGTCACTTGGATAAAATCCAAGGAATTTTGGATGATGGAAAGAGGAGGAATCTACCAAGCATCATTACTTGGTCCAAACCTTGACTCATTTCTCTTATTATTTATATTATATTTTAAATAATCATTAATTATTCATTGGATGATTAAGAATTCTCTTAACCCATGCCACATGAGGGTTTAGTGCAATTCTAAATAAACTTGATCCATTTTGGGTTAAGTTGGAGTTAGTTAAGTAAAATGACCAAATTAAACTAAATTAAATTATATTAACACTCCAATTATGTTTAATCATATGTGTGAGATGATTTGGAGGGATTAATTTCACTTAATTTCAAGTGGATTTCAATTTGAACCCATTTGACCCAAAATGGGCTTAATTGGTTAAGCTTGGGTTTCATTTGGGTAAAATGACCAATTTGAGCAAATTGGGCCAAATGATGAGGTGGATTGTATTTGATTATTATTTTCAAATGATTTTGAGTAATCAAATTGAATTGATTTTAATTTGATTTATGTTTGAATCTAATAGAACCCATTTAGGTTCATTTAGACTAAGTGGCCTAATTAACCTAAGTAAGCCCTAAATAATTTAAATTTCATCAGATTCATGATTAAATATGTTTATTTTATCATTTGGAACATTTGGAATGATTTAATTTGGTCAAATTTTGATGAGTTGACCTTGACTTAGTGGGACCCACCTAAGTCAAACCTATGTCAAATGGGTTGACTAGATTTGACTTTGATTTGGTTTTGGATTCATTATTTCAATTTAATTTGATTTATTTTGATTTACTTGAATTTTTGTTATTTAATCCAAATTTAAAATTTGGGCTGAGTCCATCTAAACCCATTAGGTTAGATCAAACCCAAGGAAGATGTACTAGGTCACTAGATATAGTGTCCAAAGCACTTTAATTATGAGGTTCTTAATTTAAGATTAGGTGTCCTAATTATTAATTTTGAAAGTGTTATTAACCTTATCCAAAATGAGGTCAACAAGCACCTCTTAGGATGATTCCTCATATACTGATTTATATGCAGAGAGTCATCATATTCCTAGCTTAAAAGATACAGCTCATAGGCTATCTGGTCAAGAGATCTCATGTTTTATCTCTAGAATATGCCACAGAGCCATAGACTCATTACATTGTGGCTCTTCAAAAAGTTTATTCCATATAGTGATGGCATTACGCCATTTGCTTTTGACTATTGATCCAGAAGTCTTGCTTGAGCTTTTTAGCTTCTACGTGGAGGTAAACTCTTTATTGGATTGTGTGGGTGTCCTAGGTCTTAAAGGAGTGCTTCAACTTTGGGAATCCTTGTGTAGAGATATTGAGTTTGGGATATTCTTATTACATAGTACTTATCAGGAAGTCTTGTCTGATACAATCACTAATGCAGAGACGTCACTCAACATCACTTCACATCAAGTCTGTCTAGTTCACCAAGACCTCGAACACGCCTCAAATATTTATGATCCTATCGAGAGAACTATCTAAAGCACAAATTGCACTCCTCAACATATCTACTAAATTGAAAGAATTATAGATGAGGAGACAATATCTATTGGAAAGGAGATATGTGGTCAAACAGCTATCACATATGAGGATGATTGCAAAAAGACATTTCGGTGATCAAATTTGAGCAGCTTCTTTCCTCATTAGTACATGACCAGGAAGATGCCCTTCAGCATCTTCATGAATCTAGGGAGAAGCAGTCGCCTATGGCCTATAAGGCTCATACTTGCTCTATCTGTATTAGAGAAATCGGGCTAAGCAATTATAACTACAAATGATTTATGTCATATATATGATCAATGAAAGTGACTAGAAATTTTTCAAAAAATTATATATTTTATCTTCATAGTATATTATTACATATAATCATAAATAAATAAATAAGAAAAAATAATGAATACATCATGCCCAATCAACATGACACATTTGTTGGGGGGCAATTTTATTTGCATCTAAATTAGAATAATGAAATGAATAAAAATAATAATAATTACACATCCCGGCTTAGGGCATCGTGGCACTATAATTATAGCACTTAAGCGTTATTGTCACTTTAAATTAATCTAGAAGCTTGAGTCACCCTAGATGATTGCTACATTAAATGGTACAACACTGTGGTGTTGTGATACTAGCACTGACATGCTATCACGAATCTTCAATTTTTTTACAAATCAAGAAAGCGATGATCTCGGCCCTAGCAATAATAATTGTCTAGGGGGGCAGGGGGAATGGTTACAGCAGCAAAAATAACCCTATTGGAGGAAAATTCACTATAAAAAGTGGAGAGCAACCCCCCTAAGAGCCCTCTTCTTCTTCCACTCACTCTCTCTAGTTGCTTGCTGTGTTCTTACCCCTAGTGATTTGTACTTTCTACCGGCATGCTTTTCACTGCTAAAAAAAAGAACTCCCATCTACTCCAAATAAAAGATTTCTAGAATAATATTTCTTTTCTACAATATTCTCTCTAAAAATTAAGTTTAACCAAATTTTCAACATTGATCTTGGATCTGGTGAGAAATAGAAGATGGCATCTCCATCTATCTTGGATCTATAGTAAAAAGAGCACTCTCTAAGACTTAAAAAATTCTAGAATCTTAAATGTTGAAGACTTCCTCCATTGAACTTAGTTTTGGCATGAGAAGAAATCCTCCCACTATTGATGTTGGATCCTGAATGAGGGAGAAGAGTGTGTATGCGCTAAAATATGTAAACAAGCATATGAACCAATGTTGTATTGAACTGGGCCATATAAGAAAACTTGTTTTTGTTGATAATCAAACTTTTTTTCTAAAGCTCGCTACATGTGGCTACTCTCACCCACCTCTCTCCTTAAATGTAAGATTTGCTTATTTAAGGGTTTAGAAAATTGGGGTTAAAATCATGGGGTGTGTAAGCTCTCCCACACTTCATACCTCGAACCAAGCCCCTCAATAAGCCTTTTTGTTAGAGGAGCCTTTTGAATAAGAACTTCTTCATTGGGCTCTCCTAACGCACCTGCCATAGTGTATAAACCATAAATAAGAGAGGGGTGACCATACCCTATAGTAGTCCCCCAAAGCATATCATAAATAGAATTATAAATAATCTTCTATACATCAATTATAAAGCCTTTTTAAATTACAAAATTCACATAGCCCTATCCTTAGTTACCTCCCTGGTATTACCAGTGGGAATCAACATGATAGAAAAGTTAATAATCCTTCAATAGTGTCAAGCCTTAGATTCTATCATTAGACTAGTGGCAGGAAAGTTACTAATCCTTTCCTCCCATCATTTCCAGTGGATGTTGGCATTTCTACCAATGAAAAAACTAAGAATTTCACCAAAGTCTGGGTGCTTGTTATAATAGGAGAGATATTGAACATAAGCCATATTTGGCAATTCATGATATGCATTTATGGCAATGCTATCAAAACTTATCAATTTTCCCCAAACAAAAACTTTATTGTTCTAGTGCTCCTTCGTGCTGGCAAAGAACTCTCACAACACGAGGATGATGCAGGAGCTATTCTAATAGGTCAGCTTCACCCAATCGCATTCTTTGATCACCCTTCTACTCTACCACCTAGGTTATAGAAGCATTTTTCTAGAATGAGAAGCTAATGGGTGAGAGTGTGATGATACATGTATTCAACTTCTATGCTAACAAATCTATTAGCCTCACTTGAAGTATCCCTCTTCCTACTACCAAGTCTCTTGAGCTGCATGATTACTTTATTAATAGGGGCAAATACTGAGAAAATGAGAGAGAGAGTTCTAAGGAATGGAGAATGTAGAATGAAAAAACTCCTACAGCCCAAGGGTCTCTTTATAAACCAGGCATAGCATCATGGTGCTGCAATAGCAGCACCGAGGCACAAAGATTTTGGGTTCTGGAATAAGAACTAGTGTCGTAGCGCTCACATGCAGCTCCTAGGCACTATTCAATTGGTTAAGTCAGTTACTTTGTCAATCAAATAGAGTATTCATTACTATTAATTTCGTAACCGACCATACCATAAAACACTTCGGGCATTGATGTTGTGCTGCAGCGCTCTGACGAAGCGCCAATTAAAAAGTTTATCCTCTCTCATTTATGATACCAGTCTGTCTGCTACCTTTTTTGAACCAACCTTTGATTAACACTGTGGTACCATATGGTTAGCACCAAGGTGCTAGTCAGTTGTTCAGCATGAATAAACTAAGCTAAACAAATCCAACATTAGGCACTGCAACACTATAGTTATAGTGCATTAGCGCTGATCCTTTACTTTTTTTAAGAGACACAAATACCTGCCCTAGAATGCTAGAATACTAAGCACATGATATCAAGGCAACAAATTGACAACACCACGGTGCTATCAAGCATTGAGGTGTTATGTTCGTAATGTTAAGGCGCTACCCTAATAAACACATTTTCAATGTCATAGCACTTAATAAGAATAGATCTGAATTACTCACATGTGCTTTGACATATGTATAAAAATCTAAATTAAATATCTAAGGATGTTACATTAATTAATTTCCCAATTAGATTTCATAATTGGGTTTAGCTCAATAAAATCAAATCAGTCCCTGATGATGGTCGTGTTAGCTGTAAAATTCATCCGAAGGGAATATGTTCAAATTGAATGAAATTCATCACTCAAAATAATTTAAAATAAATAAGTATCCACCCATCCATCATTATTTATCAAGGATGATAAGCTAAGAAAATTTTTGCTCATAAATAGCTAATGTCAAATTAAATATATCTATATACATACTCAAATAGGCTCATGCTAGTAAGGACATGGCCTGTGTCCTCTCTCTGAATGATTTTGGTGCCAAAATGACACCACATGAAATGCAAGTATGACCAGAACCCTCTAACCGGGTGGCTGGCTTTAACATGGCTACACTATATTTTGGTCACGGTAATATCCCATATGTTCCTTAATGGGTTTGCTCCTTGAGCCATAAATTAAGGAATATGTTTAATAAACAAAAAACATTCTGTTAGTTAAGTTTGACTTAAATTTAGCACCTTAAATAAACTTCACCCCAAGTCTATAAGAGCACCTGAGACAACACAACTCATGGTCACGACAAAGATTCCGGTCAAGAACTAATTCTGGCTAAGTAGACTAGGGACCACGACCGAGATGATAGAACCAAGTGATCTTGATCGAGCTTGTCATCATCCCCATCAGCCCCCCACACACCCACTACCCACCCACCCCACTCCATATACACTTTAAGTTAATTGACAATCATTTATGTCATATTACACACATTAATAGATGTTGACTCATATCAGGAAGATATAGCTATTTCTAACCTTAATCGAGAGTGCTCTTTTACTACGCTAAGTTAATTAATTAACTATGAAGGCTTGTATTTATAAGAAGTGGATCCCACATCTAAATAAGCCCTAACATAATGTTAAGGAAAATCTTGTTGAACCATCAATCATATCACAAATATACTCATACCCATCTCATTAAAGATGGCAGAGAGCATCCTCAAGGGTTTTCTTTTCTAAACCATCAATTATATTACAAATTCATAGAAAGAAATCTATAAAAAAATGTTATTTTAGTGCGCAAACAAAGTAATCACACCAAGCAAAGCAATTTAATAAAGAGAAAGGTTGTTTGTAGTTCCACTATACAACCCAAACAAAAGAGAAAAATTGGCAACCAAGCTCTATTCTTGTATATTTACCTTATTAACCTTATTAACCTTAAACCCATTGCTTCTAACTTAATTCTAATATCATATTATATTTTAAATTTCATACAAAACTTAACTAAAATCTACAAAATAGAGGTTAGTAAAACACACATACACAAAAGTAGATACATTTTAAACATACATACATAGCAATGTGTACGAAGCACACTTATCTTAATGGGCTGTTATAACACCTACAAATAAATAATATTTTTTATTACAAAAATTCCTTTTATTAAGCATACCCCTTACATAAAATAACATTCATCTAATAACCAATGCCCTAACATCTAGTCTATAAGTAAACAATCATAATATTTAATATAAAATATTACACCAAAAAATAAAAAATTTTAACAAATCATACACAAAATACCAACCTAACCTAAATCTAAAGTCGATGACCTAGTAAACCAGTGTGTGTAACAAGGTCAGTGTGGTGAGACCATACTATGCTTTTAAAGTTTAAGTTTTGATTTAAGTTCAAAATTTAATTTATTTTACCAATGGATGGTTTTAGTTTAGTTGTTTAGATGATTTTGAAATAAATTTTAGGGTTTTTAGTTTAAATTAGAATTTGATTTAGATTTATAAAGAGTGATAAAAATAGAAGGCCCAACTTGAGGTGGGGTCTAGTCCCCTCAACACCCTAATTCTACTAAGATAAGCATCTCACCAAATGGTGAAGAAGCCTATCTTAAGTTCTAAATAGAATACTTTTTTATAAACTTTAATCATTTAGAATAGTTAATTAAGATTTACTTAAGGATCAATTAAATTTAATTAGATTTAATTATATAATTACTCATATTTATTTGAGTTTTAAATTGTTTGATGATTTTTATTTGAAGTACTTTGTTTATTAAATTATTTCAAATTTGATTTAATAATTTTTATAATTCTTTTGTTAATAGTTGTTTATTAACTTTTAATTTTTATTTAGGTTTAAACTTTAATTATCAACCATAGTTAATGTAAATTATTAAGATGAATCATTAGAGGAAAAAATACCCATTAAAATATTTTCTTAAAAAAAATTGCATGAGGTGTAGACTTATATTATATGATTAACTTCATTAAAGTTTTTTGATTAACTTATGTCTACTAATCTTTGAAAATTTTTACATATTCTTTTGTTACTTTCTTGAGCCCATTCTACTTATTGATATATTTTTGATGTCATTTTGTTGGCCCTCATTATCAAGAGATGACCACCCATTTGATTATAGTGATTCACCCTATGTCCAATGACTTGATTTAGCCTTCATAGCATGAGGTATCCTCTATTAAAATAATAATAGTCTTCTTGGTTGACCCTATAATGATCTATAAAACACAAGCAATATTCCTTTAATCAAGAGTATTCTTAGGTCCCCAAAGATACAATTAACCAAGTTGAACACGTCCTCATAGGAGTTGCTCTTAAACTTAGAATAAAAATAAATTTAATTTTCTAGTTATATGTGGAGAGTCTCCATAAGTTCTTTTTATAGGTATGTTTGAGTCATGCTAGTCTAATTTGTATTAATGTTTCATTCCTTAATATATCTCATAAAAAATCTTATGAAGACCCTTCACTCTCCTTCTTTTTTTTGTCCTTTTTATTTTATATTTTATCTTTTCTCTCACTTTTCTCATCCTCATCCTTGTCCTTTCATTAGTCAAGGGACATGTAGTGATCTTAGTGAAGAGACTATTTAAGAAGAGAGAAAAATTAAAAGTGTGATGGATGCATAGAAGGAGGCAAACAATAAATCTCACCACAAATGGTGGAGTCATCTTACTAGGGTTTGGCTATTTGAGAGAATTTTTTTGTTTTGACCAACCACAAGCAAGCACTTAGTATTGAGCATTTAAGTGATAACCCATACATTTAACTATTATCAATTTGAATATACTTGGCACCTTAGAGTGAGGAGGCTCGTAGATAAAGCAATTGTGTTAGGGCTTGCCTTCTCTATGGGGACATTAGCTCACCTAAAGGTATTACTTTTGGGTTGGAGGGTATTGAGCCTCCTATAATGAATAGACTTGTTTCCTTTGATAACTCTAAATTTAACTCTTTTCACCTCTTTAGTTAGTTGATTCATATTTATAATCAATTACATTTACTAATTCAATTTCTTTAAACCACAAGAAGTGTACTCAGCTTCCATTAAAGTTACCTAGTTTTATATATGTCGAGTAGTATTAAAATGTGAGCAACTTTCTTAGAATCAGTCACTTAGGGATATGATTTCTTTGAGTGTTGAACAACATTGATGAGTAACATGAAAAATGGTAACTAACATGATTTTTATAGAGTTTATGGAGTTAGTTTCCCAAGTACTTTCGATGAGTTGATTTCATTACTTTTTTGGTAAAGCATTGTATTTGTATTTATGATTCTCTAATAAATTGAAATAAGTGATAACTAAATAATAAATAAATAAATATAATAATAGACATCTTATCTTAATTTTTTTTAAGGACATAAGCACTCATGTCAATGTCATCAACACTTTCTTTTGAATGAGTATGCAATTGATAAAAATTTTGGTTGACATAATTCTTGAGTATAAGGTGCATCCCAAGTTAATCTAAGCTTGCTAAGATGTTACATCTATCTTCTTTAGTACTAAGTCATCAAGATGAAAGTCTCTCTACTTGACATTTACAATTTAGTATTGCACCATGCCTCTTTTAATTTCTTCTTGTCTTCACTACCATGCCAAACTATCATATATATTTTTAAATTAAAGTAGTGAACAAATATATATACATTATTTTATTATTTATTATATTATTTGTGATGAAGTAATTCATGTAGTACTCCAAATTTATAAATAAGGGGTCATGAGGCATATTTTAGGATGTTTAGAAGCCTGTTGACACTTTATTGAGACTTTCTGAAGAAACTTTTACTTTAGACTTTTACATCTTTCAGGTTTTACATCCAATAGATCACTCAAAAAAATACCTTCAAGGATGAGCTTTGCTATCTTTTGTTGAGATGGGTAGGAGTATATTTTTCATGAGTAATTGACATATTTTCAACTAGATTTCCCAACATCACATTAAGATTTATTTAGATGTGGGTTCTACTTCATATAGACGCAAAGCCTCCATAGTTAATTACCCTCTTACCACAATAAGAGCACTCTCGATTAAGGCTAGAAATAGACATATCTATGTAATATGCATTTGGTGTCTTAGAGGTATGGTGTTATTCAAATGACCATATAGTGTAATCCTGATCAAGATCTCATGATTCTGTTATCCTGAGATTATGTTATTTTAGTCTACCAACATCAGAGGGACATATCCATAATGTCCAGAGAGTGTGATTAGCAGTTATGTGTGCCACATTTCAGGTATCTCGAGTAAACTTAGAATTTTAGCATAAGTAATGTAAGAGTGTTCTCGTGATGAATAGATTATAAGGTGTTTGCATGGAGAATAGGCAAATGTTCATATGGTGAACAAATAATAGGTTGGGCTTACATCCCTTTGGAATGCTAAATTAGAGTCATCCACATGGTGGATGGATATGAATTTATTCTCATGGCGAACAAATTATGGGGTGTTCGCATAGTGAATGGATAGAAGACTAGCCTTACATACCTTTTGGAATACCGAAATTAGGGGGTTGTCTACATGGTGGACAAATATGAATTTATTCACATGGTGAATGAATTATGGAGTGTTATGTATGTGAACGGATAGAAAACTAGACTTACATATCTTTTGGAATGCCAAAATTAGGATTGTAGTCTTATTATAATTATAATTATATTTGATTTAAGGGGATAGCACCTAGGCATTGGAACATGGTGCCTAAGTGCGGCAACTTAGGTGACCGTCTATATGATAGGTGTACATGTCAGCTGTGAGGCCCAACTCCACAGCGCTGCATGGGTAGTGCCACAACTCTTGCATAATTAGTCTTTTGATCTAAACAACATGCTGCTGCCAGTCAAGATTCTTGATAGTTGTACAATCGAAGAAGAAATAACAACATCATTTTAGTTGGCATCGCAGGATTAAGTCATAGCATCGTTGCACTGCAAGGCTTTTTGTACGCATTAGCTATGAGATTTGTTATAATTAAATTTATCTTTTTTTGATCGCACGAGAACCAATGGGATGGGTAGACCAGCATCTCGGTGCTATATGTGGGCGTTGTAGTGCTAGAACTATGTTCTATAACCCGAGAGGTCTGCCATGGCACTGGGTATGATTTATAAATAGGACTTAGGACTATTAAGGATTTTCACTCAATAGTCTCTCTCTTTAAATATTTATTCTCTCTCTCTCTCTCTACTCCATTCTTCTCTCAAGCTAACATTTTCATCATGCCTTTTAGAAGGGTAGTAAGAAAGAAGAGGGCATCTAATGATGCCAACAAATACGTGAGCATTGATGCTAAGGAGCGGTATCAACACACCCTCCTCTACAAACACTTTATCCCATAAAGGAGCTTCCTGATATCGCGGTCATAGGGGTGATCATGAGATGACCGGGCCAAACTAGCCAACAATAATAGTTGCCTTGCCTGGTGTAAGTTCTTCAAACTCATAGAGCCGGGACAATAAACATATGTTCGAGGAAACTAGTAAGTTACGATTGTAGTCTATAAATGCATATTACAATCTCCATGATATTAATTATGATCAATATCTTGATTATTATAAAGATAATCATGATTTTGATGAGATCCTCCATTTTCTTTTACGAAAATGCAAATGTTCATTGAAATGATGGGAGGAAAGAATTATCAACTTTCTTGTCACTAGTCTCACTGTTAAATCTAAGGCTTGGCACTATTTCATTTCCACCAAGCTTATGTCCATTGGTAACATTAGCGAGGTTACTAAAAATAGGGTTATTTTAAATTTTGCTATGTAGAGGCGATTTATAATTGATATCGAGAAGGTTATTTATAATTCTATTTGTCGTATGCTAAAGGGGAGTATTAATATCGGGTATGGTCACCCTTTTTTGATTTATGATTTGTGAGCCATGATGAGAGTGATAGGTGGCCTGATGAAGAAATACTCATTCAGAAGGCTCCTCTAACAAAGAGGCTAATTGGGGGATTTGGGTCAAGGTTCAAAGTGGGAGAGAGTTCGCATGACCCACGGCCTCGACCACAATCTTCCAAGTCCCTAGTTGAGCAAGTCTAAAAAATTGGCGTTAGGTCATAAACTTAAGAAAAGGGTGAGTGAGTAGCAGTAGGAAATTCTAGCAAGTTTGATCGATATGAATCAACACCATATGCAATTCTTTTACATGGCCTAATTCAACATCGCCGTCAACATGTTCCATAGTTGCAATCTCACGATCTGAACCGGTCTCATTTCTTACGGTGACTTAGTATCAACCTTATGTAATTACCTTGCAAGTATCATAGTGAGGAGGAAGAAGAGGGTGATTAGTATGATTATTAGTTTTTCCCATTTTATAATTTATAATTTCTTTTAATTTAAAAATTCTCTTTTATTAATTTATGTTTTATGTTTGTATTTGATAAGTTTTGTTGATTTATCACTTTGGATTTAAATAAAAATATTCAAACATATTTATAAAATATGAAATCTAAGTGACAACTCCTCGGTGCTGTGAACAGAATGAAAAAACTAAGAGTTTGGTGTTGTGGTGTTGACTTTATGGTGCCGCAATGCTGGAGTGATATTATGCCCCTTAGTAGAAAATTTTTCTAAGTCCATTTTACTTGTATTAGAGAGATATTGTGTCAAGGCGTAGGCCTTATGGTGCTACAGTGTTGGGTGAAATTATGGCTTCTTTAGAAAATATTCAAAGTCATATTTCCAACGCCAAGTAAGCATGGTGCCATGGCATTGATGCTATGGCGCTGAGGTGTTGAGGTGATTTTGATAAGGTGACAAAGCACCAAGTTTTTAGGTGCCATGGCGCTACCTTTTATAATAAGAATACCCGAGAACACAACACTACAACACTGATACTCAATGTTGAGGCGTTGTGACTCAAAAATTAAGTTTTTGTGAGATTTTAGGAAGATGTTTAAAAAGTTTGGTAGAATTTCACCTTAGTAGTGCTAGATTTCAAAATCATGGTACAAAGCATTCCTCTCCCTTGTTTTAGATCTAAGATCAATGGAGGGGAGGTGTTTTCATCCCACGCCTGAATGAAGTTCAACAGCAGAGGTCTTCAAATCTTCAATCTTCTTTATCTCACTAGATCTAAGATCAACTGGGATTATAATTTAAACACCCTTTTTAGATAAAATGGCATAAATCTTTTACTTGAAATGAACAGAAGATATCAAAATAAAAGAAGATTGTCGGGAGCATGAGTGTAGTCTAGGAATGCAGTGATAGTTGGAGTTGTCGGAGGGAAAAAAAAAGAAGAAGCCAAGACGAACTTGACACACCTATTTATTGTAGTATTTCTTATAACTATTCCCTCTCAATAGTTGGTGCACTACCTTGGTGCCAAGACCATAGTGACACAATACTGTATTGTAGTTTTGACAGCTAACTATGAACAGTTATCCTTCTAGAGGGCTAGAATGCCTCACCATGAACACGTTGTGGTGCTATAGCCATAAGAATAAATTTATTACTATTATTTATATATTTTCTTAGGTGAATAAAATTTTCCTTCAATGAATATCTCATGTCATTAGGACAAGATGCATTCATTTTCTTACTTATCTATTAATTGTAGATATATATATATACTGAATAAAATTATTATTATTTATATAATTCTAAAATTATTGAAGCCTCGATATATTACTCTAATAATTTTTCCAGATTACAATAATAGAGGTTTATATATGAGAAAATTTTAGTGTAATAGTTGGCTGGATTTCTCTAATGCAAATAAGATGTATGAGCTCTATAGGCCATAATAGCATGTCTATGTCATGCTTCTTGGAGATGTTAAAGGACAGCCTCTTAATCACACTCTAAACAAGAAAGGGTTTGCTTAAGTTTTGACACTTGAGCATCTACATTTGAGCAATCTTCTATGGTACTTGTCGATCATAGATCTCCTTTATAAAAAATATTTTCTCCTCTGATGTAGTTCTTTTAATTTAACAGAGATATCTAGGGGTTCCATCTATACTCTAAAAAGCTCCCTTTAGAAAGATCTCAAGGCTCTAAGACTGTGCTGTAGATCTTGATGAATTATGGAGAGTTGATGTGAAATAGTATTAGCTGATGTTTATATAGTAGTAAGTGTATCTAACAAGTCCTCAGGTAGTGCTCAAAGATAATAGTCTAAATTTAACATCTCTACAAAGGGATTCCCATGGATATAATTCTCTTACTTTGAGACTGCGAGCGATAGCGCAATCTAGTAAAAAATTTTCCTTTACATAGAAGATGGAAAGGTTAGACAAAATGTCTAGGTCGACACTTAGAAGCAGTTGACGTAGGGTGCATTATATGATATAAGTTTTTGAAGGACTACTATGCGATGGAGTTGAAGCCTTGGGGCATATTTTGGAAACAAAACATAAAATTTCCAAGCTAGATAACTACTTGTAAACGATATGTTTTGGACTTGAAATAGAATAACTCATGGCATAAGAATTCAGATCTAAGGAATTATCTTGGGTCGCATTCACGATTACCCAAGTTGAAACTAATAAAAGTGGCTCAAGACTAATAGCCATAGTCTCGCACTCTTAGTATGTGTGTTTCCTCTAGTATGTGTATGGTGATAAGTTGGATGGACACTGGAGAAATTGCAGTAGTATTTGTGGGTAATACCAATGTGGCATCACCCTTCTTCTGCTCTGATGGTGGTTCAGCTACTTTTGGTGAGGTAGGAATATGAATAGAGTTGTCTATATCTACAACTCATATATTAGAATCAACTGGTGGGGGGTTGTGGAGGTCTCTATCATATTTCTCTTGAGTAGCTGAATTTTGATGCCGCCATTTCCTACTATCTTTTTGGTCATCTAATGCTCTTTTAAATGCATTAGTCATATGTGGTATAGGTTGGACCAACCTAGTCATTGCATTTATGGTTGTATATATGAAAGCCTAGCTCCAAGAAAGAAGAGAAGGAGTGTCGGATCCACATCAATAATAAATGATTAACTCCTATATGAGTCTCTTGTGGAGCTATATAGAAACTAGAACAGGTCCCCAGGTGAAGTATGAAGGTCCATGCTGTAGAGACTACCACTATACGGATTGTTAGTGGAAAGGCTCCTAAGGAATGAGTATCTATTATATCTAGTATCGCGATAGTATATAGGTGTAATAAGTAAATATGAACTATTTAACCACCCTATTAGGGTTGTAACCTTCCAGGATTACAAATTCATGGTGGCAATAGCATAGCCAAGTGGGTCTCACCCTAATGAAATATTTTGCAAGGTATTTATATCCAGGTTTTGATAATAGCAATGGGGTGCATCTATGATCACTCCGCAAGAACACCATGGAGGATGCACTCTGCCATCTTTGGTGGTGATGGGGTAGAAGATATTCTTTTCGTGAGATAGATTGATATATAATCAACCAGATTTACCTTAACATTATGTTAGGGTTTGTTTAGATCTGAGTTCTACTTCTTATGGACGCATTCCTCCATAGCTAATTACCCCTCTTACCAGCAAGAGAGCACTCGATTCGGAAGTAGACATATCTTAGTGATATGTAATGGTGTCTTTAGAGTTATATGTGACATAGATGACTCATGTATAACTTCGCATAGCAAATAAATAGATTGGGCTTATATCTTTGGAATGCTAAGATATAATTTAAATATTTGCATAATAAGAATTATAAGAATTTAATGCATATCATATGGTGAAAAATGAATGAAGACATTATGTAGCTTAAATCATATGTTGGGGGAGTGATGATACGCCCGATCAAGATCCCATTGTTCCATCATCCCGAACTATCGTGGTCCTTAGTCTACTTAGTCATAGAAATTATTTCTGACTGAAGAATCCTTATTAGTATCTATAGGTTATGTCATTCAAGGTGCTCTTATAGACTTGGGTGATTTTTATCTAATAAGACAAATTAAAGTCAACCTTAACTAACATAAGATTGTTTTTCTTATTAAATATATTTCATGATTCATAGCTCAAGGGACAAAGCCATTATGGAACATATGGGCTATTTCTGTGACTGAAATGTAGTGGAACTATATGAATGCCAAGCCACCCTATCATAGGGTTCTGGTCATATCCACATTTCCTCTAATGCCATTTGATGGAATAACCACGTAGATAGAGGACACAGGCCATGTCCTTACTGGCATGAGATCATTTGAGTATGAGCATAAATATATTTATTTGACATAGGCTCATTTGTGAGCAAAGGTTTTCATAACTTATCATCCCTAATACATAATGATGGATGGATGCATGGATGATTATTTGCATTAATTTTTATTGAATGATGAACTTTATTAAATTTAAACTAACCCCCTTTGGATGAATTTTACAATTAGCACGGCCATCATCAAGGAAAAGATTAGGTTTTGGTAACTGGACCCGGACCCAACCGCAGATTGTCCCGAAAAGATCCTCGACACCAAAGTTATTTTTTTTTTATGCATGTGTCGAGGCACATGTGAAAAATTTAAGCTTATTTTTAACCTGTGAAGCATCCTCAAGTAGAAGATTTAGATGATTGTTATTATGTCAGAGCCCATGCCGGTTATTCATACATATATTAGGCATAGCACCTCAATGCTATAAACATGGCACCTTGGCCCAATAGCTCTAGTGTCGTGGCTCTACATGGTCGGTACGGTGTTGATGTCATTTACCGTTGATCACCATGCCGTGCCTCGACTCGATAGCCGTAGCACTGATCAAAAGTTAGTTCAAGATAATTGATAGATGTTCAGGCATTTTAATGAGTAAAGACAACTTTTTGACTAGCACCGCAATGCTATGTTGGAGCAGCGTGACGCTACATTAATGTGATGCGTCATTTTTTATATAAGAATCTATGATAATTATCCCCTTTATGATTGGAGCGAACCATTTTAAAAATCACCAGCTTTACATGTGAGCAGATGCACTAGGTCACTGTTTTAAACCGAGAGGATTGCTCCATGGTGCTATGTGGGTTATAAATAGACCCCTTGGGCAGCAAAATTTTTCATTATGCATTCCCTCAAGAGCCTTTCCTTAGAATTCTCTCTCTCTCTCTCTCTCTCTCTCTCTCTCTCTTTCTTCTAATTTATACTTTCTCATATGCCATGCTAATAAAATATGTTGGTAAGGGCAAGAAGAGGACAGTCGTCAATGGCACTAACAGGTTTGTTTATCTGGAGGCCGAGAAGGGGTACCGCCACGCCCTAATACACAAGCATCTGATCCCAAAGAGGAGCTTCTACAATCTAGGTTGGCATGTGGAGAGCACCATTCTAGAGTGAGGCTAAGCAAAATTGGCCCAATAATAAATTTAGTGTCCCCTGGTGCGGAGTTTTCCAAAGAAAAGGAGCACTAAAATAATCAAGTATTCATCAAGGAAAAATTAGTAGTTTTTTGCCAACTCAAAGGCACTCTTCTCCTTATTCTAGATCTAAGTTGAATGGAGGGAGTGTTTTGTTTCACTCTAGAACTAAGTTTGATGGTGGAACATGTTGTGGTGGCCTTAGCACTAAAGGAATGGCGTATGCTCTACTTCAAGTGCAAGGAACTTGAGAGCATGGTGCCTTGAGGCCATATAACGACTGGCACCATAGATTAGAGAAAATGACTATATTTTATGAGAGCATCTCGGTGATGTGCTTGTGCGGTAATGGGAATCATAATGCACATTTTGGAGAGAAATTCTTGTGGAATCTAGTGAATTTTATAAAATGTAGATAGAGTAACATTTAGTAGTGTTAAATTCAGTATCTCGGTGTCATCTCCGTTGTCACTGATTTAAGATCAATGGGGAGATTTCTCGGAACTATATTCAACAACGGAGGTTCTTTTATAAAAACTCAAACTAAGAGAGAAAAGCTAGGTAATGCAAGAAATATAATTATAGCAAATATTTACCTTTAATAGGAGAGAGATTATTTTTATAAGAGCGAGAGTCGATATTGCAGTGAAAACAAGTTCCTAGAAGTAAGAACCGCTAAAAAATTCATAGAGAACCAGTCAAAGTGGATAGAGGAAGTGCAAGAAAAAAAAGGGGGGAGCAATTTTTCCTCCTTTTTATAGAGTTCTTTCCACTAGTGGGAAAGTTTTCTGCCCTATAACCATTCCCCTCACTCCCTTGAGTGGTTAGCAATCATGGGGAGGAAACAACAGTTCTTTCTTACTTCTTTAAACTACAAATTATGGTTGCAACACCTCGGCACTGTAATGTCAGCACCGCAACGGCAAACTATCAACTTGCCAACTGAACTAACAGTTATCCTTCCAGAAAGACTGTTTTAAGATCGCGACGCTATGGCCAAATAATTTATTATTATTATTTTTTCAATGCAAACACTCTTTCATTGAGAGAATCTATAAATTTTTGCCCCATACTTTGAATTGACAGACTATAGGAGGATGATCTATGGATGATCTAAAAGTGACCTATCATGCGCACTAAGGCGAACATGAAGGTCTATATCTGATTTTTATCTATAGAGATTGTAGCTTTGTTTAGTTGCATAATTGAAAGAAAATTTTATCTATAAATGATAAGATGTCTTAGGATAACTAAAGTCTTCTAAAATATAAGCATGAATCCATCTAAGTAGATAGTGTCAAGGGACATCCACATCATAGCATCGTGAATCGGTCATGGCACTTACTCTGCCTAATCCATGATATAAGTAGGCTAATGTTGTGGGTACTAGCAATATCCTTTCACCATGAGCGAGTAGGCTAGCCATCAATAAGGGAAAAGGATGGAATAGTCTATTGTGCTTAGTAAATACAAACTAACATAGCCAAGTGGCAATGAAAGCTACTAAGGTAGATCATCCAATATCTCATGCTAATATCCAATGAGAATTGGCTCTTTCCTTTGGTTCAAATTTGGTACTACTAGCTATATAGAATCCATTGTCAAACAGGTCCTCTAACCATCTAAACTAAAACTAAGACACATGCCTATTCAATGAACCTCACTTGAATTTGTTTTCTAATCCAATCTCCAAGATAAATTGAGTTAGACCTTAACCTAAGTTAACTCCACCATGATCCTATGAACCTAACCCAAACCCATTCCAGCAAACTAAATCCAATTTGATTTTCTCAATCACCCCAACCATTCAATAAATCATTTCAAACTCCTCCAACACTTACAATCAAACCAAACAAATCAAGTGAAATTGATCAACCCAAGTTAGCCCATTTGACCCAAAAAAATTCAAATGAGCTAAAATCAAGCCAAAATTAATTACAATCAAGGCCACTAATCAACTTTAAATCCATCATTGAATCCTCTCAAACTTAACTTACACCAACTCAACTTAATTTAATCAACCCAATTGGTTCACTTGACCCAATGTCACCTAAATGACCAATTTGATTCAAACTTCAATCCAATCCAAATTGGACTAAATCAACTCACCTAATCCCTCGCAATAATGATTGTTGATCATCTTTGATTACCCAATTACAATCGATTGGGTCAAATCAATTTGACCATTTAACCTAAGTTGACCCAATTGACCTAAATGACCAAATTGGGCCAAATCACATTTCAATCTATAATGTTTACAATCAATGCCTCTAATCAATCATAAATTAATTATTGAACACCTTACAATCATCAATAAAACCGAACTTGGTCAACCTAACCCAATTAATCTGCTTAGCCTAAATTAACCTAAAAGGTCCAATTGAACCAAATCATTTCCTAATTCAAATCAATTCAAACCAACACTTACAATCATTTTCAAATGATCAACTGAATTGAACCTAAACCTAACCCATGACCAAGTCAATTTGGCCAATTTGGTCAAATTGGTCAACCTGACTCATTTGATTCAAATTGAACCATATGAACTAAATCCAAATCCAACTCAAATCGAATCAAACCAATTGCACCAATGCATTCCAAATAACCAATTGAACTCACCCAAATCATTATGTTAACACAATTTGGCAAATTGGGCAACTTAACCCAATTGAACCAAACCAAACCAAACTTGGCATGACTCATCCTTAGGTTACCATGGGCCTCCCCAAGTGGACCTAACCCATTATGAACCTAGTTTGGGTCATACCCATTGAACCAAGCCACCCAAATAAGATTAAATCTCCATATGGATGGGTTCTCCACCCTCGTACCCCAGGGAAGCCACCTTTGGCTCTTCTTGGATAAGAGGACCATTGACCCAAACACAAGGTTGAGTACGCCTTTGGCCATGAGGGTGAGTTCACCATGGAACCCCATTGGTCCACCTAAGGAAGCATGTACACCCCATGCCATCCCATTCCACTCGCTCAGCTTCTCACCCTCAACCACCTCAGAGTCTTTGACAAAAAGCTAAACCTATCTTACCCTTGTTTTTGGGAAGAGAGTATACCTCCCTAAGGATTCAAACTTCACACACCTTCCTCAAAGCATTCTGTACAGTCCGAGACCCTCCCCTGAGCTCCTCGTGCATTCCACCACTGGTGAGACCAACCTCCAAGTGAACCTGAGAGCCCTGTCCCTCTAAGCTTCTAAAATCTCAATCAAACCAAAATTAACTCTTCTCACACCTTCAGCTCACTCTAGTGTGTCAAAAATAATTATTTCCTGAACGATTCTCTCTCTAATCATTTTGGAGTCAATTTCACCATCGAACGAGCTCTACTAAGCTCAGATCAAGTGAGGGAAGGTAAATAGTGTCCATCTTCTAGTGCTCGGGGGATGACGAATCATCGATCGTCTGTTCCACATGCTTAGAACAAACTTCCATGATTAATTGTGCTAAAATTTTTGATTTAATCCTTTCAAAATCATGGGATTAATCTTGGTCATCTGATCCGAGATCAGACAGCAGGGATGAAATCCTGTCTACTACCGCATCATATGATTTCAATAATCAATACTATGGCGCCACGTGGAAAGCGTTGTAGTAACAGCATCCGCATGGCACCGATAGTTTAAGTGATTAATTAGGCATTAAAAATGTAACTATATTGGCCAAAACTTCAAAAAAGCACAACTAACTGTAAAAAATCCAAAAAAATATAAATAAACCCATTTTGGGAAGGTTAGATAGAGGAGAATCTAAGAAAAATAAAATTCTTAATTTTTGTCCAATGAATAGTAGTTAATTAAGGTTTGAAGCTTGGGCTAATTATGTTAATTAAAGCCTAATTACTTGGTTAATTGATCCCAAATTTGGATAGATGATTTCATGGGATGTCCTCTACCTCTCATAATTTTCTTTGAATTATTGGCCATGTAATTTAAAGACTTTGAAATTTTAATCCTAATTACCCTCATTAATCAACTTAATATTTATTAAAATTGTTAAACCATGAAAGTTAAATAATTAATGATAATTAATCATTGTAAATACTAGGAATAGTAAGGGGAATAATTAGGACCTCTTTCCTAATAATTTTTTATAAATGAAATTTCATATGAGGGTTAATTAACAAATGTAATAATTAGGGATTAATTAGGAGAACTAATGATAAAATAAAATCAAATTAAACTAATGATAGGTTTAGATAATTCAAATATAATTCATGGGTTTCCCCTTTATGTATTCATTAACATAAAGTCATTAAAGAATTTATAGTTGACCCACTGGTTTGGAAAAACCACAAGAGGAATTAACTTAGATTATTTCTTTAATCTAATTAACACTTAAGCATGAGCCTAAATGCATTAGATTCTTTTAGGTGCATTACAAATTTTTAATTTCTCATAAGCATATCATTGGAGACTCATGATTAAGTAATTGATTAAATTAAAGGAGCTTAAAGAAGGGTAAATAAATTGATTGCTTAATGAATTGAACTTAATCAATCCATAAAACCTACTTAATCACTTTTCTTAAATATATTAAGTCACAAATGTGGGATGGGGCAAACACTAAATGTCATTTCTCTTCTTTAGGTTTTGATAATTCAAACACCAAAAATCAAATTTCATAAAACTTTGGTTAATCTTAAAGATTTGATTTGGCTTGATAGTCATCATTAGGAATTAATGTAATTGAATGTGTTATGTAGCAATGTTTAGTCATTCCTTCTCATCCAATATAAATTTTCATGCCATTTGTGTCATATATTATGTTTTCAAAAAAAAAGGATTAAAAGAATATGGATACATTTATATTATATGTGTTTGATAAATGTTATTATATGGTGTGGCTATTATCACTAATAAATCCTAAATTATTTTCAAAACCTATAAGCTAATGATGTGAATTAATGTTGGTTATAAATATTCAATGAAGTTTACATTTAAGTTATAATTTTAAAATGGTAAAGAATTATTCTATTTTTATGATTCATGTGTATATTTATATATGTTTGGAATTAGCATGTATATAGTCTGGACATCCCAGGAACACGATGCTTTAAGTAGCCCCAAGGAGGACTTAGATAATCTCACTTACATGGTTTAACAATGGCACATACTTTCTCAATTTAATTCATGTGTATGCATGTGCTAGAATTTGGATAGAACTTTACTTCACATAGATAAAAAGATTTGCCCTTACATAAAAAATTTTTTTTGCATGATTTTCATTCCTATGTTTATGCAAATCTTTACATTTATTTAAGTTATCAAGTATATAATCTGGACATCCCAAGAACACGAGCTTCAAGTAGCCTCAAGGAGGTCTTAGATAATCTCACTTTCCTGGTTTAACAATAGTACATACTTGCTTAAATCTCTAATACATGTGTATATATGCTTAACTAAAGAATTAAATCTTTCTTTTCTACCAAAATACATGCATTAAAAATCATCAAGTGTGCAAAAATATAAGTATATTGCATGTATAAATAAGTGTGTTAAATCAAAGATCATGAGTAGTAAAAATAAAGAGATGTGTATGCTATTGATGATGAAAAGGAATAATGGAATGTTATCCATGTGATAGTGATTTAATTTTATTAATCCTAAGATTTCTTTCATGTTTGGATAAGATTCTTTAAGATTAACTGAACTTAGCTTTAAAAAATATTTGATAAGTCGCTCACTAAAAAACCAAAGTCATAACAATATACTTTTAAAGAACAACTTAGGATAAGGTAGTTAAGTCCCTTTCTTTTCTTTATAACTAAGTATTAAGTAAGCATCAAATAAAAATAAGAAGAATGTAAATTGAAACCACTAATTCTTAATAATTTGAAGTGAAACATCCCAATGTGTAATCTAAATATTTGAAAACTTTAGACAATCATACATCTAAAGCTTAGTTAAAGACATACCACACCAAACTTTAGCACACACATTAGAATACCAAGTCACTAATTTTAGCTCTATGTTAGGATAGTATATATTATTATGTAATATTTTAGACTAGATGTTAGGTTTGTTTGTGCATGACTGGATGTTAAGTCACTACTAGCCTACTGATATTTAATGCAGGGGATTATGCTAAAGGGGGCGCTGTAATAATAAGTAAATATAAATGTTCTTGCTTGCAGATAACTCATGCCCCTAAGCATAATCCAATTAAGACAAGTGAGCATAGTTACCCAAGTGCAGGGTGCTAAGTCCAAATATGTTAAATATAATTGCTTGGCTTGTATGTTTACTGAGCTAACATCTATTTTACAGGTGTAGTTAGATTTTATTTTCATAAACATGTAATTTTTACAATATAAATTATGATTAGTGCTATGGGGTTTAGGATGAGTAGTGGCTAGAAGGCAAAAACCTAGGAGGCCCTGTGAAGCCTAGAGCAAACCACTCCAAAAAGAAGGATAGAAAGACAAAGAATGAAGACCCTCATAGCATTCATTATAATTGACTACTTCAATCGAGTGTGTTCTTAGAAAATTCTTATTTCCTAAGATATAATTAACTATGGAAGCTTACTTCCATAGGGAACTAAAGAACCTGACATAAACTAAACTCTGTTTTACATCTCCATATAAAGTAGGGGAAAGATCTCTGGTATATACCTAGACCCATCTTCCTTAGGAGTCTTTATTAGGTGATTAGGTCTATTATATGATAATGTTTCCATCTTTTGAGATGGTACATCATATCTTAATGTTATACTTGATCACTTCAATAGGTACCCCCCCCCTAATATCTATGTGGTGTCCCTACAGCTCCAAATTAAAACACCATATGGTGCCATGATAACTTGTCTCATATCCTAGCTATACTATATGTATCATGGGCTTTAATAATGGCCCATATTTGCTCTTTAGTAAGCTCAATGGAAGGCATATCATCTAGTCTTTTTTAGACAAACATTGTAGCTAACCTACAATATATCTGGAATAGAGAAGCATGCAACTTTTAAGAATTTTATAAATCAACAATAATATCTGAATTAAAACATGAGTTATGCTAGTGGGAATTTTAAATTTAGTTTTTTTATGCAAGTTTATATTTAAACTCACTCCTATTAGTTATATTGGAATCCAAAATTTAGGTTTAGATCTAGTCTCTTTAGACATGGTGGATCTAATATGGCCCCTTTGGGCATGATGGATCTTAATTTAATTTAGATCTTGGGTATGATGGAATCTAAATTTAGGTTTTGGATATGGTTCCTTTAGGCATGGTAGATCTAATTTGGCCCCTTTAAGCATAATGGATCTTAGTTAATTTAGATCTGACCCCTTTGGGTATGATGGAATCTACATTTAGGTTTTAGATCTTGCCCTTTTGGGCATGGTGGGTCTGATCTGGTCCATTTGGGATTGATGGATCTTAGTTTAATTTAGATCTGACCTCTTTAGGTATGATAGAATCTAAATTTAGGGTTTAATTTTCAATTTCATTGGGAATAATGAAAGATTTCTTATTACAATGTAGGGTATATATATGAAATTTCCCCCTATCAGTAGGGACGCCTCTCTTCAATTGAGAGAGTACTTCATTTATATTTATGCATAATATTTTTTGAGATATTGTCCATTTATAGGTGGCATAATTCTGATTCCTTTTGCATCAATGAGTTAATAAGCTCTGCCTTCATACACTTTTTTTTGATAATGTATTACCCTTCCCAATTTCAGTTAAATTTTCCACCAGTTCATTGGTGTGAAACTATAGGCCTTCTTCATACTAACACAAGTTCACCCACTTTAAAGCTTATTGGGTGAACCAACAATCATAAACTTGGGTTATACTTGCTTTGTATATTTCTAGATTATGTTGAGCTTATAGTCAAATTTCATCTAAGGCTTCAAGCTCTTCATATTATATTTGAATATTTTCTTCGATTGAAAGTTTATTTTAAACTACTATGTGGAGTGAAGGTAATTCTACTTTGAAAAAAAGTATTGCTTCTACTCCGAAGACTAAAGAGTATGGTGTTTCTTGTGTAGCAATTTTATAAGTGTTACGATATGCCCACAAAACTTCAATTAATTTATCATGCCGCTCTTTTTTATTTTTAGAAAGAAATTTTTAAGCATCTTAATTAGCATTTTGTTAAATGACTCTGCCAAACCATTGGCTCTTGGATTATATATTAAGAAAATTTGCCAATCTATCTTATGCTATTCAGTAAAATGATAGATTTTGATATTCTTGAAAGAAATACCATTATTAGATATAATCTTTTGAGGTACTCCAATTTTATAGACAATATGGCCCTGAAAGAACTTTACTACATCATCTTCTTTAATTTCTCTTAATGGGATTTCTTCTGCCCATTTTGAAACCTTTGTTTCGTAGGAGAGTGTCAACCATATGAGCGATCTCGACTTCCAGGTGATCAACATCTTAATTATTTTATAGGTCTAAACTTTGCAGTTCTTCATTGATTTGGAGATCTTCATCTTCCTAGAAAAATTGATCATCCATGTCATCATCCATTGGATGGTTCTTTTCAGACTGACACTTCCAACTGAAGATAGAAGAGTGAACTTCTTCATTATCTGGGAAGCTGATTCATACTGAATTCTCTCATCATTGACATCTTTCAATCCTTTGGCTCTCCATATCAGTCGGGACCTCCCACTAATGGATCTTTAAGAATGAGTCCCAGATGTCATACCCTGGTAGTCACCGACTGGGTTGGAACGACCTGGGTGATATGGTTTTCTTTGATATTATTGTCGAGACCTTACGATAATTGGCCATTAATTTGTTTTCTATTGGATGGCTTATTGTCGGTGCTCATCGATCATCAAATTGTTTTGTCTTGATTCCTGCTCAAGACAGGAAAGACAATACTTCGTGGTATTCCCACTTCTCTTAAAGTAGGAATTTATTAGTTTGGTGGCCTAGCTCACTAATTTCTTGATCCTTCTTTAAAGACCTCTATTCTTTATAGTCTTCAAGACCTTATAAATTCGAGAAGAAATAGTTTCCCTTTACCGTGACTAATTATGTGACATGGGACTTATACGTTGGTCCTAGAATGATTTCTTTATAACTCCTTCAAAGTTGTTTCTTTTGACCCATCTTAGCAGGTCAAGGTTGTTACCGATAGGTATATTAGTCTCTACCTGTGGGTTAGATTGTTGCTCAGTATAAATTAGTAGTTTGGTAGCTCTACGTGAGGCATTATAATTCATTTGAGCTCTTCTTTTCATCTTAGTGCTCGAAGAAGATGCTTAGTGGTTATTTTTGCCACTTGGAGCTAAGATAGTGTTTTGTGTTGGGCTCTATTCCTTAAACACACTATAAAGTTGGTTGACGATGATAGATTTTAATTTAGGCTTAGTAGTCATTTTATCCTTAGCATGCATTATCAGGGCTGTCTTTGATAACCTATCGAATACAGATATTCTCTTTGAGGTTGTGTTAGGCCTGAGCTCATTCAGGATGATTAGGTTTGACCTATTTCCTTTGTTGGATGCCTTAGGTATGAATTCATATCTAGGTCCAGCCAGTATAAACTGGACAATCTCAGAGATTGTTTTGAACTGGATAGTGACTCCAGTGGAACTAGTGCTAATTATAGCTTGGGGGAATATTACAATGGATACCTCCCCTAATTTGATAGTCATCATATTTGTTGAGCTCGCCATAGATGATTTTGAACCTGAGTGTAAATCTAAAGTCAAGTTCTACTAAAATCAAATAATCTAATGAATACAACCTGAGATATTCCTAGAATACCATTTACTTTTAATTTTCCAACCACACACACACACACACACAGAGAGAGAGAGAGAGAGAGAGAGAGAGTGCCAAAAAATTTGATCACTAAAAAAACACCTTTGAAGATATGCTCCGCCATCTTTGGATGAGATGGGTAGAAGTATATTTTTTATGAGGCAAATTGACATATATTTAACTAGATTTCCCCTAACATCACATTAGGGTTTATTTAGATTTAGGTTCTATATGGACACAAGCCTCCATAATTAATTAACAATCTTCAGAAGAGAGAACTCTGATTGGGTTGAAAATAGACATATCTATATAATATGTATTTAGTATATTAGAGGTATATTGTGGTTTAGATGATCGTCTAGTATAATTCTGATCAAGATCCCATGGTTGTGTCATCCCAGAAATATGTTATTCCAGTCTACCAACATCAGAGAGACATAGTCATAATGTCTAGATAATTTGATTATCAGTCATGGGTGGCCTCATTTTAAGTATCCAGAGTAGACTTAGAATGTTAGCGTAAGTGGTATAAGAGTTTTCACATAGTAAATAGATTAGAAGGTGTTTGCATGGTGAATGGGTAGATGTTCACATAGTGAATGTATAGGAAGTTGGACTTGCATCCCTTCGGAATGCCAAAATTATGGTTTTTCACATGGTGGACAAATTTAAATTTGTTTGCATGGCGAATGAATTATGGAGTGTTCATGGCAAACGAATAGAAGACTAGACTTACATACCATTTGGAATGTTGAAATTAGGGCTTTCCACATGGTGGACATATATGAATTTATTCGCTTGGCGAATGAATTATAGAGTGTTCATATGGAGAATGGATAAAAAATTGAACTTACATACCTTTTGGAATGCCAAAATTTAGTCTTATTATTATTATTACAATTTTATTTTATTTAAAGGGATAGTGTCTAGGCATCGTTGCTTAGGTGGCAGTTTATATGACAAGTGTGTAATATGAGAGTTTGTGAGGCTAAAATCGACATTACATGGGTAGCTAACTTGCATTATTAGTCTTTTGACCATTTGAATAGCACCGTAGTGTCGCATTGTAACACCACGGTGTCATTCTTAATAGTTGTATAATCGACTAAAGAAGAAATGACAATCTCATGTTAATTAGCCTTTGCGATCTTTGTCATAGTGTCGACCAACATTTTTTTGTGCATCTTATGAGCTTTATTATAATTAAATTTATCTTGTGTGATCACACAGTAACCAATGGGATGGGTTGGCCAACACCTCAGTGTTGAATGTAGGCGTTGTGGCGCTAGTGTTATGTTCTGCAATCCGAGAGGCCAGCGCATCGACACCATGTTTGCGCGCCATGGTGCTTGGTCTGATTTATAAAAAGGACCTAGGGTTGTTAAGGAATTTCATTTAATGGTCTCTCTTTAAGGATTTCCTCTCTCTCTCTCTCTCTCTCTCTCTCTCTCTCTCTCTCTCTCTCTCTCTCTCCCTCTCTCTCTGCTCTATTCTTCTCAAGTTAACATTTTCATCAGGCCTCTCAAAAGGGTAGTGAGCAAGAAGATAGCATTTAGCGATGCCAATAAATTGATACAGATGCAAGGAGCGGTATCAACACACCCTCATCCACAAACACTTGATCCCAGAGAGGAGCTTCCAGGATCCCAACGGAGTGTCTAAGGGTGATCGTGAGAGATAAGGTGCCAAGATGGCCTACGATAATAGCTCATGCATGGAAGAGCCAGGACAACAAAGCATATATTCTGGGGAAACTAGTAAGTTATGATAGTAGTGTTATAAATGGATATTAAAATTCCGAAGATATTGATTATGATCAATATCTTGCTTATTATAATGATCATCTTGATTTTGATGAGATCCTCCATTTTCTTTGTGGAAAAAAATGTAAATGTGCAATGAAAATGATGGGAGGAAAGAATTATCAACTTTTATGTCAATAGTCTCACTACTAAATTTAAGGTGTGAAACTATTTCATTTCCACCAAGCTTATACCCATTGGTAACATTAGCAGGTTAAAGATATGGTTATTTTAAATTTTACTATCTAAAGATTTACATATCAAGAAGGTTATTTATAATTATATATTTGTAATATCAAGGGGAATACTACGTAATGCGATTACCCTTCTTTATTTTACTGATTGTGTGCCGCAATGGGAGTGGTAAGGGGACCTGATGAAAAAATACTCATTCAAAAGGCTCCTCTAACAAAGAGGATAATTAGGGGATTTGGGTCAAGGTTCAAAGCGGGGAGTTCTTATGGCCTCTACCTAAATCTTCAAGCCCTTGGCAAGTCTAAGAAATTGGTAGTCGTCAAGGACTTATGAAAATGGGTGGGAAATTAGTATCTGAGATTATGGAGCGTGGTTTGATCATCATATGATTCAACAGCAGTTGCAATTCTCTTACATAGCCTAGTTCAACAATGCACTTGTCAACATATTCTAGAGTTGCAATCTCACAGATCCGAATCAAGTCTCCTTTCCTACTGCCTTAATATTTATGTAATTACTGTGCACGGAGGAGGAAGAAGGGTGATAAGTATGATTATTAGTTTCCCTTATTTTTTGTAATTTATAATTTTCTTTGAAATTAGAAATAAAATTTCTCTTTTTCTTATTTTGTATTATATGCTTGCATGTGATTAGCTTGGTTGATTTATCACTCTATGATTTAAATAATAAATATTGACACATTTATAAAATATGAAATCTAAGTGGATTCTATCACTCATTGTAAAGGGCAGACCTGACGAATAATCCCAAGAGCATAGTGTTAGACCCTTCTATGATCTTTGTGGTGATATTATGCCCTTTTGCAAAAAAAAATTCTAAGTCTTTTTTACTTATGTTAGGGAGATATAGCGTCGAGTCGTTGGTCCTATGGCACAACAACTTTGTGGGATATTATGCTTTTTTATCAGAAAATATTCTAAGTCATATTTCCAACGCCAAGTAAGCATTGCGTTATGACGCTAATGCTATGACATTATGGTGCTGAGGTGATTTCAGTAAGGCGTCGAAGCGCTAATTCTTAGGCACCATGGTGCTATTCTTTATTATAAGTATACCTAAGAGCACAACGTTGTGGCACTGATATCAGCGTTGAGGCACTGTGAGTCAGAAATTGAGTTTCTTGTAAAATTTTAGGAAGATTTTTAAAAATTTCGGCAGCGTTTAACCTTAGCAGTGCTAGATTTCAAAATCATAATCTGAAACACTCTTCTCTCTTGTTCTGAATCTATGATTGGCAATTTTATGAATGAAGTTCAATGGAAAAGTATTTGAATTTCCAATCTTCTTTTCCTCACTTTGGATCCGAGATCAGCTGGGATTATTAAACATGCTTTTTAAAAGATAAAATAGCATAAATCTTTTGCATGAAGTAAATAGAGGGTCTTGGAACAAAAAAGATTGTCGAGCACGAGTGTAGTTTGGGAATGCAATGAAAGTAGGAGGTGAGAGAGAAAGAGAAGAAGAAAAGTCAAGATGGGTCACACCTATTTATAACACTGTTTCTTGTAACTATTCCCTCTCAATAGTCGGCTATTAAGCATCAAGATCACAGTTTTGATAATAGTTTAAATTTCTCATAATTCCCTTTATGAATAAAACACCTATTATTATGGAATTAACAAGATCATATGTCTCTCTAGAGATACAATGGCTCCTTGGACAACTTATCAAAAATCGCCATTTCTCATCTAAAACCATATTGGCTAAGTCTTTATAAGAGATTCAAATTTATAAAATTAAATTCATGTAAGAAAGATTCTTTCTCCTTGTTCTTCTCCCATCTTTCATTCTTCAACCTTCAAGTTTCACTTGAAACTTTGAGGTGGGCATTCCTCATAATATAAAATATATGTCTTTTTATAATGGATTTGTCTCCCTTATTATATTATAGATGTGTGCTGCAAATTCAAACAACATATACCACCATCATTATATGTTCTCTTCTCCTTTCACTTCTCTCTCCTCTTCAAGGATGACAACCATATGAAAGTCTCCTGATTTCACTCTTATGAATAAATAATTTTCTCATTATTTACCTCACAATCTTTCTTTAAGCAAAAAACATCTTAAAGATAAAATCTTAAATCTCATCATATCTTATAATGTATTAATTAATATAGAACATTTGCCCCACCGTTTGCCACCCAGCATTTGAAAAATCAACCAACCAATCTGCCTAACTGTTCATTCAGAGAAAATTGCTCCTCACCTAATAGATTAATTAAATCCTTTTAAAACCATGAAATGATTACTCAGAACTTAAATGATAAAAGGAAATAAACAGTCGCTATCATATTATCATGCAGTATCTCATTAGTCATTTTCTTTTCATATTGATTAATGATCATTGTGCAGAAAAGATTAGGGGATAAGTACACCGTTTGCCACCGGGCGTTCAAAAATTCAACGAATCTATCCGTTTAAACGTGTATTTAGAGAGAAAATTGCAGGTCATCTAATGATATAATTTAATTCTTTTGTAAGCTAACAAATGATTACTAAGAATTTAAATGTAAAAAAGGATGAATCGACCTCCATCGCAGTATCATTTGATTGGGCTTTTGTAAATGTATATTTTTCGTTTTGTTTGATTTAGGGTTTACATCAAACTGGTCAATGGCCAATTAATTAGGGCCTTTCAGAATAATTTTTTATTTTTATTTATTATTTATAATTTATTTTATTTATATTTTAATTTAATATAAAATATATTTAATAGTGATTATTATTTTTAATCATTTATTGATCTCTTTGTAGTCTAAGGTGCAAAGCTTTGAGTTATTTATTTCTTGTACTAAACAGGTGCTAGAAATAATATAACAAAAATATAACTCAAGAAGGAAATAAATATAAATAACCTATTATCATTTTCAATTTATTTTATCTCTTCCAATTTCAAATCAAATCAAACTTACAATAACTAAGAGTTTTTTTTTTTTTTTTTTGCATCAATAATTTTTAAAAACTTTTAATATTTATTATTAAAATTAAATCATATTACTTTTACAAGTACTCAGAATATCTTTTATATATTTTAAGTATTTTTTAAAATAAATTTCACTAATAAATATATTTTATTTCACATATAAAGTTTAGAATTAAACTAAGTTAAGCACATAATTCACACCTAAACCTAGTCTTAAGCCTAAAAAAAATCTCTTGCATGAAAACACAGCAAGCTAGAACTCACTGGTGGGCACAGGCACCGGCAACTGTTACACCAACCTAGAAAGATCCATCCAGCTATTGCGCTTTCTGCTCCATAGCTGGATTGGCCCATTCTCACATGAGTTTCCTAACTCAATATATAAATGTATAAATATATATTAATGTGATTAACAAGAAATAAGAGATGATTATATAATAGATTAATTAATACTATAATAGATTTTAAATTTGACAAATTATTCTATGATTATAAAAATAATTAGTTAATATTGAATTCATGAGGAATTTGAATATATATTGAGTTTTAAATTTTTTTTTATCGATTTTGAGGCTTAAATAAACATTCCTAATTATTTATTGGATGCTAATGATTTAAAAATATTTATTCTTATAAATGAATAAGTACTATTTATTGTTTGGTGAATTTAATTTTTTTTAAATAATTTTAATCTATATATTTAAGAAAATATTTTATTTTTGCATCATATATATAGCTTAAATAACACACATAATTTTAAAAATATATATATATAAATTGTTTTAAAATATTAAATAAATAAATCTTTATGAAATGAGTATTTATCAAACTCTTGACAAACGGTTCATTGAACAATAAATAAATATAAATAAACTATTTAGTCAATATTAAATCATATTTATTCATGTGTCAATTTTATAAAAAAAAAATTCTCAAATATGAAGGCTAGATGCCAGAAGCAAACTTCCCCTTTTCATAAAATTAATTAGTTTATTAAGAATCACTAATCATAGATTGATGCCACTAATCAATCACAATCCATGCCTCCAAAGAAGCAAAGCTCTTTTCTACGAAAAATTATTGTCCAAAAGTGAAAGGATATGTGATCTTATAGTTAAGAAATCAATTATCAAATATCACTTCCATTTGTATTCTATAATTAAACAACAATATATCTCAATAAGTGATATATCTTATATATTTCCCTCCAAAATACCTTCTTAATGCAGTCCAAAATATGTGTATAAATTCTCGTGTACAATGGTATAGGAGCCTAGAAACTCTAATGAGTTGATCACAAATTTGAATCTCATGACTAGTGATCTCACCACCTTCCCTACTGCTCATCCATCTATAATTTTCATAAACCCAGCTGCCCAACTTCCTCTCAAGTTGACACCCAACAACAATCCTTCATAGCAAGCTCAAGTATTATCACTACTTCAAGGCTACAACCTTCTCAACTACATCAATGGTGATATTTTGTAGCCTCCACCCACCATTACACAAGGACAACTTCAAACAACAAACCTAGATTATACTGCATGGGTTCAGCAAGATCACCTTCTCCTTCACGCCATGTTTGCTTCATTATCTGAACCACTAGTGGCTTATATCTCATCCGCCACTTCCACTTGAGATGCATGGGAAAAATTGAATCGAATATATACTAATTGTTCATGATCATGGATTCTCTTTCTAAAAGAAAAACTATCTCAAACAAGCAGAGGGGAGAACTTGATCACTGAGTATCTTTAAATAATCAAAACACCACCAGACTAACTTGCTCTTATTGGAGCCCCATTATAAGAAGATGATATTATTCTCCACTACTTAAATGGAGTTGGACTGGAGTTCAAAGAGATAAGCAAAGTAATTCAAGCCAAGGAAAAAAAACCCATCTTGTTTGAAGCCCTCTATGATAAGCTTGTTGAATATGAAGACTTTCTAAATCGATCGTCCAAAGACTAACTTCCTACAATCATTGTAAACACAATTTCAGTCAAACCAAAAATGGATGCTTTCAAAAAAATTCATCATCGAGTAGTCCAACAAATCAAAATTCATGTATGAAACCACACCGATTAAAGGACATCAGGATGTTATGTCAATTCTATGACAAATGTGGGCACACTGCAAAAGAATGCCATAGCACCAAACGTTTGATGGGCTTTCCTATCCCACCCAAGGTGTATCACACCATCACAAAAAAATCTTGAACTGTTGACCTCTTGGCTACTTGATAATGGAGCTTCTCACCATGTTACAACAAATCTAACCAAACTGTCTCTACATGAACCATATGAAGGCTCAAACTCCATTATCATTGGAAATGGATCAAGTGTCCAAATTACACACATTGGGAAGACCTCTTTGTCTAATCCTCATAATTCTTTTCTTCTTGATAACATTTTATGTACTCCAAACATGAAATAAAATCTAATTTTTATTTTTTAATTCTGCACTACTGATAATACATCAAATGAATTTAACCATATTTTCTTTTGTATCAAGGATCTCATTATAAGGGCACCTCTAGCGTGTGGACGAAGCAGGAATAACGTGTACGGATGGTCAAGCATCAAAGTGACTCTATATCCACCCAAAAAATCCTATGTCGATCTAAAATCAAATATAGCACTATGGCATGATAAACTCAGTTATCCTTCGATAAAAATTCTACAACTCATTATCTCGGCAAATAAACTTCCTATCAACCAAAACTCCTTAAATGTATTTTTTTTACTTGTGTCAATGCACCAAAAGTCACAAATTACCCTTTCATACATCAATTCTAGTAAGTCATACACCTGTGGGTGAAAAATTTCTATATAGTTGCCTTCATCTGTGGTGAAAAATAAGAATATAAAAATTCATCTTTTTTGGGACACCATATAGATCCGCAAATGTGCTTATTTTGGTGATCGGGTACGTCATCAAGGAATAGTGTACTATCTCAGGAGATAGAAGTCACTACCCTTTAATGGACCTAATCACCTCAATAAGGACTCCTAAGGACAATGGGTCTATATGTATGAGAGATTCTTCCCTTACTTTACATGGAAAAGTAAAGTAGGGTTTATTTTAAACTGGGTTCGTTAATTTCCCTACAAGGGCCAGCCCCATAGTTAATTACATCCTAAGGGATGGGATCCCTTAGGAATACTCTCAATTAAGGTAAATGATCGTTGTCTTCAAAGATTTCAATAGAAAAGAACTATCATTCGATTAATTCATTTTTGAAGATCAAATGGGATTTATCAAAGATATGGAGTTATTATTAACGCCAAAAGGAAGATGAGTAGGAGATGCCCACGATTCTAGGAAACCTAGCAAGCATCTCAAACTATCCTATGGTTAGGCTTTACATTTTTGAAATTGATTTAATTTATTTGAGTTGCATTTTTCATTAGAAATTTAGGACTTATGATTCTTAACACAAAATTAAGAAAATGCCTAAGAGGTGAGGATTTAAGCTTATGGCCCATGAAATGGAGAAGCAACCTCATAACCTAAATTTAGGGAGCTTTGGCGATGGCTGAAAGCGCAACCTAAATCTAAGGTGAAAATAGATTTTTGGTTTGCCTCCACAAGAGGTGACAAACCACCCGACTACTTGGGCTTACAACTACTTGGGAGGTGGCCGCCAACTAACTCCTCCTACGATTTTAAATACATGTAGGCAAGTCTTATGCTTTATGCAAGATAGTTAGACTTTTATTTATTTAGAAAAAGACTAAGTCCTTAAACTCACTCCCTAAAGAGACTAGATCATGTAAGGATATGCTTCAAATGACCTAAATCTAATGCAATTTGAATTTCATTTTATTTTTATTTTTGGACAATTATTTTGACTTAGGCTAAGAGGATTCATATGCCTAATGCATGCATGAAATAAGATTATTGGCCAAAATAGGAGGAGGTGTGTTTCCACCATGGCTCTCAAAGGTCAAGCCAAGTTTCTCTAGCAAAGGTGGAAGCCCTCCAATCAAGAGTGAAATAAGATGTATTTGTGCATGATGTTATAAAAGTACTCATCCAGCTAAGGGGTTGCTAATTCTTTTATCTTGATTTTAAACCTAAGCTTTAGGTGAAGTTATGAATTCTTTATTTTTTTAATTTTGAATTGTTAAGTTTAGTGAAAATATTTATTTTTTCCTAAGAGCCTAATCCACATCCAAGCCATACAGAAAGCAAGGAAGAAACTAAAAAAAAAATGTCACTTAATGCACAAGCTAAACAAATCATCAATCAATTTATAAAGCTAATCGCAAAAGAATAAGAGGTCATTGTGGTGGTACCACCACGCAAAACAAAAAAAATTGGGTAGATCTTATACACCCTAGATTATAAATGAATTAAATACAATTAAGCAAGGAATTCATTATTATGGGGGCCTTCAAGCTTCATTTATTCATTCTTCTTTTCTTCTTTCTTCTTATTTTCTTCTTTCTTCTCTGGTTCTTTCTTTTAGATGGTTGGAAGGTGGATGGTCCAAAGGCTTCACATGATGCATAAGATAGGATCTTATGATTAATGCTCATCCTAATCTCCATAACAATCATTCTAAAATCCTAATTATAAAGTTTACATGAAAAGAAAAAGTAAATCTAGCTAACACCTGCAACACAAAAGTTAGCTAAACAAATCATCAAATTCCAAGCATGTATATTGGACTTATCACCCCACGCATGGGTGACTAAGTCCACCTGGCCTATTGGATTATGCTTATATAAGCACACACACAAAGCATTTATATTTTTATTTATTACATAAGCACAATCCCAGAAGATAATGGTTAGACTAAGATTGTCCTACCATTCATTCTGCATATACATCCTAACATCGTCTAAAACATATATCACAAAATAAAGCAAGCATCAAATCATGCACGCCTAACTAAAGCTAGAAGTGGTGACTTAGTGTGTATTCTTTGGAGGTTTGTGTGGCATGCTTAGTTATGGCTTTAAGTTAGAATATTCTAAGTGTGAAGCATGTTCAACTTAGAGGAGGGTTTCATTTAAGTGATTTAATTATTTTAAGTTGATTTTATTTTATTTTTTGATTAGGTTCAACTGAATCAATTAATTACTAAGTTATAAAGAGAGGAAAGAGAGAACTTCTTTTTCCTTCCTAACCTAAGTAATTTTAAAGTAGATTCATATTTTAGTTTTATTTAATGAATATTTTGATTAAATTTTTTAATTAATCGTAAGTTTAGATGAACTCTAAACAAACCTAATAAAAAAAGGTATTTTAAGATTAAATAAAATAAACTAAACACAAAACATACATCACTTCATTTCATTCGCAACATATATAACATGCATATGAGTGAGTCCTAAGCATGTCTATACACACAAATGAGAATGTTTAACACATGATGCAGTGATTCATTTAAGGAAATTTTATAATGCATGATTTTTATTAGTAGAAAAGAGATTTCTTATCCAATTTTACATGCACACATGAAAGTAAGAAAGTGAGTGGCACCATTGTTAACAGAGGTGTAAAAATAGCTACTTAAAGCCTACTTAACCTTATCCAATATACCACTTTCCTTAAATATGAACATGTGTACAAAAGAAATGAATGGAAAAGAAAGAATGCAAAAATTTGTAGTTGATTCATTTTGTTTATGAAATTTATGTGTGCATAAGTATCCTTCTTAAGTAAGTATAAGAATGAATATGATGATATTTGTTAGGTTCTTTTCAAATGAATACATCTTACCAAATCTATTCAAAACTATACTAAAAGAGAAGAGAAGGAAAACCTATACTAAGCACATCTTACTCACATACAAATTATAATTAAAATATAAGTAACATACTTTTAGTTTTGATAATTGATTCATATATTTTTGAAATTAATTTTAATTTAATAGTGATAATAGCCACTCATATTTTTTTTGCAACACATTTTGACATAAAGTAAAACATTTCATTTTAAATTTAATTTTTTGAAAAGCATGGATGCATGAAGCCACATGAAATACATATTTAACATGTTGGGGAAAGAACTAAAGAAATGAAAGCATGTAAACACATTCACTTTAATTAAATCCTACAGATAATCTTATGAAATAAGAAAGCTTAAAGTAAATAAAAGTTCATTTAGTTTGATTTTTGTTTGATTTTGAATTTGATTTAATTTTAAAAATATGGATTGAGTTTCATGTTTCTAACCCATTCCCACATGTGTTTGACATTTTTGTTTAATTTTTAGATGATTAGATTCATTTTAGATTTTGATTAGGTTAAGGTATGAATTAAACATGTTAATTAACCCTTACCTACACCACCTTAGCATAGTTAACCAAAGTAATTATGAGCCAATGAGATGACATAAAACCTCACAAGGAATTTAAATTTTCAATGCACCTAGGAAGAAAAGGGTCTAATGCAATTTGGCTCATGATTAATGGTTAATTAAGCTAAGGGGTTTAACTTAAGTAATTTCAAAACACCCCTCACACATATGAGTTGGGTTTTGATTTCTCTAATTGAACTTAGGCTCTTGAACACCTAAGCATCTACCCAAAGTAGATTAATTAAGTTCTAGAAAGTTTTAGAAATTTTAAGAAATTAATTAAGAGGGTAATTAATGAATTAACCCTTAATTAAGAGGATTAAGGAAAGAAAAGGGGTTTAGGGAATAGCTTGGGGAAAATAAAAATTATTCCCTAAGCTCCTATTCCTTTGGATCAAACCTTAATCAACTTCAATAAGGATTAAAATACTAATCAAACCTTTTTATCTTTAATTACATAAAGGGTAATTAGGAAATGAATTTGTAATTTTAATTAAGCCTTATAAATCCCAAGAAAAATTAGGGAGGTAAAGTCATCCCCAAAATATACTTAAGAAGTTTGAGATTAATTAGAGGATTAATTAAGGAATAATTAGCAAATTAAAATTTCCAATAAAACCTAAAATCAGAGAAAAATACAACTCAAAATCATTAAAACCAATTTTAGAATATTCAAGATTGAATTATCTTTCAGTGGCAATTATCTCATATTTTTCTGATTTTTATTTATGGAGGTATGAATTTTTAAAGCTTAGAGGATTAATTATAATTAATTAAAACCTAATTAAATCCCTTAATCCATAGTGTGACACACGGGTGCACTTTCCATGCCTCGCGCGGGGAGCCATCACTTAAACGTCCCGTCACCATGCGCGTGGCAGTGGCGAGATGCGATTTTACATCCGTCGTTCGATCAAGTCTCAAATGGCCAGGAATAACCCCACAGTTTTAAAAGTATAAATCAGATATAAAACGTGCGTTTAATCTTGGTCGTCCATCCAAAATGCACAGATGGATGGCCAGAGATCTATCCCTGCCAAAGCCTGTGAATCATAGGAACCGTCCATGATCTAAGCCCTGATTTGAGCTCGATTGAGCTCAGATTAGGATAAAATTTAGCACACACCATCACAAAGCATAGAAGATCACATCCAATGGTCAAATTCTCATGCCATTAATATTTCTTTCACAAAGGACCAATACACCTTAAGTCTACTGATCGAAAAATGGCATACCTCACGGAGGTGATCACACTGATTCCTTGAGGAGCTTCGTCTGTTGAGATGAAGGTGAAAGAATTAGCCCCGAGGTTGGGTAGTTGCTCATGGACCAACTCCTTGCTCTTGCTTGCTTGATCAACTAGCTCTCCTCTGCCTTGGAGCTGTGAGAAGGCGGGTGCTCGACTTACCCCTGATGAATGTACAAAGGGAATTGCACTGGTTTTGAGTGAAGAGAAGTTTGAATTTCTTCCTCCCCATTTTTACTATCCAAAGAAGAATGGGAAAATGGCCGTGAGCTCTAGAGGCTTGGGATCACTGATGGCTCCTAACACTCTCCGTTACTCAATTGATAATGAGCATATGCCAATTGAAGTCAATTAGGGGGAGTATATCGCCCCCTATGGAAATCGGGTGGTCGAAGCATGGTTTATTGTTTTGATACAACTGCCAATATGGAAAGGTCTGATTGAGCTGTTAGGAGTTGGCACATGGTCTATTTGGGATAAGGAGTGGATTGGTAACCTCACATGTGCTTCAAATTGAGTGGAGGGAGGTTTCACACATGGCCAATTTGAGCCATGTGGTCGATTTTTGCCTTAGGTCCATTTGGGCTTACCCAAACCCATTGGGTTGGGTGCACCACCCTCCATAGGGTCTACTTGACCTATTTGGAAGGTATCAAGTTGATATGAAGAGGAATTGACCAAATTTTGCATGGATTTGACCAAAATTAGTTCTATGGTTTAGGGGTAGAATGGTCATTTGTCTTATTTTTGAATTTAGGGTATGTTGAGAAAATAGGTTTGGTCCAAGTTTCATTAAATTTGGAGTTCATTTGATATGGTTTGGCTCATGTTGACCCATTTAGGTCAAAATGGGTCAACTTGGGTCAAGTTGACCAATTGGTCAAAAGGTCAAACCAAGGGTCAAGTTCATATGACCATTTGAAATATTTTGGTGGCTTTTAGTTTGATTCAATTTGCTTTAGTTTTGAGTTTTGCTCATATGACTTCATTTAGGTCAAATGGGTCAAGTTAACCAATTTGACCCAGTTGACCTATTTGAGCTAGGTCATGGGCAGGTAGGTTTGGTTAGTCATATGGAGTGGATTAGTATCTTTGTTTCCAATCAATTTTGATTAAGTTTGAATTTGGCTCAACATGACCCCTTTAAGTTAAGTTGGGTTCAAGGTCAATTGGGCTAGGTTAGGTCTAGTTGGCCAATTGAGGCTTTGGTCAAGTTCAACAAGTGATTTAGAATGAACTTGATTTGTTGGTTTCAATCAATTTGGCTTAGATCAAGTTTTGACACATTTTTGACTTTTTAGGTCAAGTTGGGTCAACTTGGGTCAAGTGGCCAATTGAGCTAGGTTAGGCTCAAATGTTGACTTGGTCAAGTTCAAACATAGTTCATGAATGAACTTAGATCAATGGTTTCAATCAATTTGGCATATGGTAGATTTTGGCTATGTTATGTTTCATTTTTGGCAAAGTGTTGACTTGGTCAACCCTTAGGTTTGACTTGGTTTGACCTAATTTGGTTTATTGATCATCCCATGATGATTGCTAATCATGATCAGAGGCATAGGTGAGTTTAATTCAATCCAAGTTAGGATTAGAATTTGGCTCATAAGGGTACTTTAGGTCACTTTGGGTCAAGTGAGCCTAAGTTGGTCAAATGGTCAAAAGCTTGATTTGAGTTTGATTGAACTTGTATATGGACTTATGATCGAAATATAAATCCATTTGCAATTGGTTTGAAGTCAAATGGGGTTTGATTTTTGAATTGAATTTTGATTTGATGATTGAAGTTTGTATTTATATTTGGATTCATGATTGTAGGGTTGATTGAATCATGAAGAAAAATCAAGAGTTTGGCTTGATTTGAAGTTGATTTAGCTAAGTTCAAGATTTTGACTTGAAAGGTTTAGGTTGGATTTTGAGTGGATTTGAGTTTGATTTTTGGTATTGGTTTTGATTGTTTGAATTTATATTTCATTTATATATATGAATATAAATGAGAATATAAATGGGTCATGAGAAAATTTTAAGGATTTGAAGTGATTTTATCATGATTTAGGCTAAGTCCTTAAGAGAAAAGTTAAGGACTTAAGAAGGATTTTTAAATTTGGAATTTAACTTTTGGATTTTATTTTTATCTATATTTCATTTATATATATGAATATAAATGAGAATATAAATGAGTTATGAGAAAATATGAATTTGAATGATTTATGCTAAGTCCTTAAGAGAAATTAAGGACTTAAGAAGAATTTTAGATTTGGAATTTAATTTTTGGATTTGAGTTAATTAATTTGTATTTATATTTCATTTATATATTTGAATATAAATGAGAATAAATCCCATGAATTTGAATTGATTTAGGTTTGATTTTGGCTAAGTCCATGAAGGAAAACTTAAAGGACTTAAGAAAAAGTTATGAATTGATTTTAAATTTTTAGTTTAGTTTGGTTGGTTTGAATTTATATTTCATTTATATATGTGAATATAAATGAGAATATAAATGAATCATGAGAAAATCTCATGAGTTTGATTCGGTTTGATCATGATTTAGGTTAAGTCCTTAAGAGGGAAATTAAAGACTTAAAAAGGAAATTTTATGAATTGATTTTAAATTTTGGGTTTAGTTTGATTGGTTTATATTTATATTTTATTTATATATGTGAATATAAATGATAATATAAATGAATCATGAGAAAATATCATGAGTTTAAATTGGTTTGATCATGATTTAGGCTTAAGTCCTTAATAGAAGATTAAGGACTTAAGAAAGATTTTGACTTAGGAATTTCATTCATGGGTTTCAATCATGGATTTCAATTATGGATTTCAATCACATGGAGTTGATTTGAGTTTGGAGAAAATGAAATAAGATTGATTTGGAGTTTGACTTGAAGGAAGGCAGGTGAGGAATGGTTCAAGCTAAGGGTAGACAAATTTTCCTAACACCCCTAAGGCATGACCTATTCCTATTGCTAACTCTTTTAAGTCTCTAAGGCTAGGTTGAGTGTCCACCTAATCACTAGATGTGTCTTAAGACTAAGGAACTCTTAAAGCCTAAGAGAAATCCTATGTCTAAGATGGAGGGGTTGAGAGCTTATTCTAAAAATGAGGTCAACAACACCCCTTGATCTATTATACTTGAATGGTTGGGGACCATCCCCAGTTCGCTCAATGAATGATTTATCTTATTATGTTATATTTGTTGACCACTTTACAAAAATACTCCTGGCTTTACTCAATGGAACAAAGGTCTGATATTCATGCAACTTTTTCAAAGTTTAAATTAATGGTTGGAAAGTACTTCAGCACCTCTATAACCACCATCTACACAAATGGTGGAAAAGAATATCAAGGACTTAAAATTTTATATGAATCTCATGGATTTTAACATCTTATTTCGCCGCCTTATACCCCTCAACACATAGCCTCCATTGAATGATGTCATTGTCACATTGTTGAAACTAGATTAACTCTTCTTCATAAGGCAGCTCTTTCCAATCTCCCTATGGTCATATGCCTTCAACACAACCATCTATCTCATTAATCATATGCCTATATTGATTCTAAATAATAGTTCTCCAATTGAAAAAAAAAATCCAAAAACCCCTAAATTATTCCGAACTAAAAATATTTGACTGTCTTTGTTGTCCATGGCTTCAACCCTAAACAAATCACAAACTAGATCTATTACTTAGTTATAGCACCCAAAAGAGGTGGTGAACTGGGTTTTAAAAATAATTTTTAAAAAATTTAATTTTATCTATCATAAAAGACTTAAATATTTAATAATAATACTTTAATAAAATGAAACAACAAAAAAGTGATAGTAGAAAAGTAAAGTGCAAAAATATAAAGAAAGAGAACACAAAAAAATTTTACATAGTTCGGCCAAACCACAAAATCTGGCCTATGTTCATGCCTAGACACCCAAGCTAGGAATTCACAAAACCAAAGTTAAGATTATAACAAATCTTCTATACTCTCCTTCACGGGCAAGCACAGCCCAACATGTACTCTCCTTAACGGGCAAGTACAACTCAACACATACTTTTTTTAACGGGCAGGTACAACCCAACAAGAAATCAAGATAAGACAAAGAGAAAGATACAAGTCTAATTCTCAATTTTAAAATTTTTTTGCACTCACAACCCAATCTATACTAATATTAAGATAATTTAATATTAAAGAACAAGAGAGCTCACTTTAACTTTTAATGTTAAAATAAGATCTTCAATCAAATATTTAATACAATTAAGTAACTTAATTTTGCTTGAATGACATTTAAAAAGTTTGAATGGTTTTATTGAATGACTTTAAAATACAAACCAAAATGCAATCATAAAAACTTTACTTTGAATTTTTTTCACACAAGCTAACTTTTATTCAAATGATAAATGTATTTGCAATTAGAATAAATAAACAATCAGTTGAATAAGGATTTGAATTATACCACAAGAAAGCTATCACATAACATATACGTAAACCAATTAAAGATAAGTAGTCAATAAGCATAAAATAAATTATGCAAGAGGTGAAGTGATCGGCCTAATAGAAAATGAAATGAAATAAGATGTTAAGCACAATCAAATTTAACCAACCTATATGAAACTTTAAGCCAAAAGGATAAACAATGGATATTCAAATGATTAAGCACTAGGAAATTAAAAATCTTTGAAAGAGACTTCTGCCAAACAAGGAATAAAAGGATTATCAAATGATTAAGCACAAAATAAATTGATCTCCTTATGTTAGCTTTAGGCTAAACAACAAAGCAAAGAATTATCAAATAGTTAAGTCAAAAACAAATTGATCTTCTTATGTTTGTTCTTGGATAAACAAGAGCTAAAGATTATGAAGTAAATGAACATAAGATAATTTAAATAACCTTGTAAACTTCAAAGCCAAGAAGAAATAAAAAAAAAGTATAAGAACTTAACACCTTAGAGATTCAAGACCATTGCTATGATGCTTTTGGCCAAGGGAAGAAACACACCAAACCTTCACTTTTCCCAAAAAATCTTCAATCCAACTAAATATCCAAGAGAAAGAAAATAATGATGAGGAATTCTTGCACTTGAATCACCAAAAATCTCCAAGTATTTGCTTTTGCAAGGATCGACCAAAGTGGAGAGGATGTGCAAGAGAGTGAGAGAATTTTAGCTTTTTGGAACCTTTTTTAAGTTGAAGCAAGACTCTTAAATAGAGGAGGAAGGAGTTTAGGGTCTGCCAAGGATGATGCAATGAGATGTAAATTGATTAGGCATCAATGTTAATTTCAAATCCAAGGAATAAAGGATCGGTCAAGGAGATCTTTAATGGGCTCCTTTACAAATTTGTTTCAAGCCAATATGGAATATTTTCTATGTGATTCACTGCTAAAGAAAGAGGGAATCCTATAGAAAATTCGATCAAGGATATTTTAATATGAAGGAGGGAGTTTTGAATAAAAATAAATCCATGAAAATTCAAGTTAATAATTTTAGCCAAAGGAGTTTCCAAAAATAGGAAATCCTCAAAGTAATGCATGAATCAATTTAGATCAAGGATGATTATATTATATACTTATTGAATGTTTAAATAATATATAAATTTATTGAATTTAAATCAAAGTGGCCGGCCCCCTAAAACTTTCCCAAAATATATCAAATTAAAACAAAGAATTGTTTTGAAGATGAGAGTTGAATTGAATTTAAATTTAAAATAACTTGTAATAGATTAATTTAGCTCTAAATAATCATAATTAATCATGCTTGGGACATTCAACATATTCCATAAAGAAATTTGATTTGATTTAGCAAGTATATGTCATGCATAAAGAAGTTTGAATTAAAGAATAATTTAAAATAATTCAAATTCAAAAATTCAAATAAATTAATTTTTTAAATATAAAAATGAGGGAATATAATATGAAAATATTTTGAATGAAATTCACACATTTTATTACATAAGTTGCATTAAAAAATTCAGTTAGAACAATGTTAAGATGAAAATGATAATATGAGAGAGAAGAAAGAATAATATGAAAGAGAAGAAGAGAAAGAAGGATAATTTTAGGATAATTCAATTTTCATGTACTAAAAATATGAATAAAATTTTTGAATGGCATGAAAATGATTTAATAAAGTTTAAACATAATTTATCTTGCTTGAACATACATTTAATGAAACTTATTTCATGTATTTAGTTCATACTATCCAAAATAGATAACTTAATAAATAATTATAGTATTAAGATATAGAAAAATATAAATAATTTTAGAATAATGAAATTAAAATTGATTGTACCATTTATTATATATTGGTGAGATTTCATTTTCCTTAATATAATAATTCCTAGAAAAATTCTCATCCAGTCCATGTCCAAAAGCTTTGACAAATTGATATAAGTGGAGAACCAGGAGCAGAAAAAATTTTCCTGTAAACTTGAATTTAACTTGATTAGTAATATTTAAATATATATTTGTTATCATTAATATCAATCTCATATGAGATGGGGCTCATGAAATCAACAAGATCAAAGGTCAAAATCATGTGTATTACTCAAACCTTCACAATGCCCACATTTATTTTGAACCTATTAAACATCAACTATTCATCTTCCAACATGTCAAATTTATTTAAAATCACTTCCCATTTGTACCCACCCTACACAATAAAGACAATTTGTATTCATTCACTCTATCAAAATGGATTGAAAGTACTCCCCCCTTGGCTTCACTTTCATCTATAAATCAAAAATCAAACACAACTACACTAGCCACTCAATCAAACATAAATGACAGCCAAGAAATTCCTTGCTTCCTAGTTATATCTCATCGTTCATCAAATACTAGTCTTTTCTCCACCTCCCCACAACTCCCACCAATAGAATTTCACCTCTGTTTCTCCCCATACATCTTCTTCAACTACATAGACAATAAAATTTTACAATCACTTCCCCAATCTATACATACCTCCATATCAATCGTAAATTGAGCAATAAACTACAAATGGAGACCTCCAAAGATGTGATCCACTTGTTGCACCAAATTTGACTCCACACATCCAAGAGATGCCTTCAAGATCCATAACCACTTCAACTTCCTCAAGTCACTCTATGATAACCTGATCCAAAAATAACATTTTCAAACCATCAACCAAACTATCCCTTATTGCCCCCAAATACCCACTATCATCCTCTTTATTTCCAACTATAGCCGAACAAGCTAAAACTTCAAATGGAGAAAGTAATGTGAAATGAATTCAACAAAATAACACCTAGAGCTTTTCGCTTCTCACAACCTCATCATACAATGTAATTAGTTGTTGATGGTTTTCAAAATTAAAATCTGCACTACAATATACACTAGTATAAAGCTCATTTAGTTGTTAAAGGATTCATCAATGCAGGATACTACATTAAAACATTCAATTCGGTCATTAAGGTCACAACCATTCAATGATACTCATTATTTCCATCACAAAATAGTTGCTTCATCAACTTGACGTTACCAATGTGTTTTTTTCAATAATCTAATCAAGAAGTCTAACCACGGCTTTGTAGATGAATAAAAGCCAAATCACATTTGCAAACTTCATCGTTCCCTCTATGGATAGAAATATGCACCACGTGTTTAGTTTATTCAACTCAAACATGTTCTTTCACTAGCTTCATCAACACTACTTCCAACCATCTCTCTCTATGTATATTATAAAGAATTTATGGTTATATACTTATTCTATATAGATGATTTGTTAATAACAGGAAACTTATCAATGGAAGTATAATGTATAATTGTTGCTCTTGCTTAATGCTTCTCTATCAAAGATCTCGGCCACCTTCACTTCCTTCTTGGATCAAAACCATAAACATTGCCCAAGGACTCTCCCTATCACAACAATCTTATATACGAGACATTCTTGAGCGCTTCTAGATGGTTGGAACAAATGAGGCAACAACACCAATCAGCTCAACCTCCACCTTGTACATCCAGCACCGCTTTAATGGATGACAAAACACATAGATGCTTGATTGGTAGCTATAATATCGCTTCACAAGACCAAACATTGTTTACGGTAAATAAGCTAGCTCAATTTCTCCTATTACAAAGAAAGCTCTAGGTGGTGAGCATTTCACGATACCTCAAGCATACAATCACATGGCCTCTTCCTTCAAAGGTCCTCCTCATTACACTAATATATTTTGATGCACAAAGATGACATCACATCCGTTTCAACATATGCATTTTGGTGCAAATCCAATCTCCTGATGCTCCAAAACAAAGAACCATTGTTCGATCTTCAACTGAGGAATATTGTGTGATTTCCACAGAAATTATGTTGGTTAGTTAATCTTCTTTTAGAATTGCACATAATAGTCCCAAAAGCTCTTAATCTTCTCTGTAACAATCTAGGAGCTACTTATATTTGTGTAAACCCAGTATGACACTCAAAAATGAAACATGCTAAACTTGACTATCACTTCTTCTAACTATTTCCCATAACTCTATATATGATTAGATGGACGACATCCTAAGAAAATTGACACACAAAAGAAGCTTTCAATACTTCGATCCAAGATTGGTGTCTTCGATGGAAGCCAAATCTTGTGGGGTATACTAAGGAAAGTGATTATATCAAGTTAAAATTCATTACCAATTATAATTTCTATTTGTATTATGTAATTAATCGAAAATATATCACAATAAATAATATACCTTATGTATTTCTCTCCAAAATACCTTCTTAATACAGTTCAAAATCAGTGTATAAATTCTTGTGTACAACAGCCTGTAATATTGTAAGAGATATATACAATTCCTATTTTCATATTATATTTATAACATATTTAATAATTTTGCTCAACATTAAAAAATCTATACATATTTGAAATTTTAGAAAAAAATTTTATAATATAATAACATCTAAAATTTTAATATTTTATTAAAATATTAATATCATTATAATAAAATTGTTATATTTATAAATATTAAATTTTAGAATTAAATATATAAAAATTATGCTCAAACCCGCTGATCAAATGATCAAAAAAGGAGCAATCTCTATCTCCATATGGCTCTCCATGCTGCAGTCGAATTTACAGTAAATTTCGTAACTTTATGTAATCAAATCACTCGCACACCAAACATGAGAAAATCGCTGTAAAAAAGTATAAATATATGATGAACAAATTAATAATATAAATAAATAAAAATTAAATTATTTTATTATCGTCGTCGATTCCCATCATCATCATCGCCATGATCTGCTGTTCCATTTCCATCTCTATTCCAGTTTCCAGTTGCTCTTCCTGCGGCTGATCTTGTCGCTGTAGCTGTTTCTCTCGGATGGAATTGAGCTTCTCAAGTTTCAGTCCATCGCGGAAGCGCCTGATGAAGACGTCCGCTTTATTGTTGACATCTGGGCTCGGACAGAAAGGCGACGGATTCGCCCCATCGGCGGACTGCATCGCCGCCATCATCATCGCAGGCGGGAGGCGGAGGCGGCGGCGGTGGAGGCGGAGGGAGAGGGGATGGTGGAGCGATAGGGTATGTGTCCATAAAGGTAGATATTTCTCTCTTCTTCCGCCGAGGGAGGCGTTGGTTGGAAAAGAGCGAGGTTTCGTTCTTTGGTGGAGGCGGTGAGGTGGAGGTGGAGCTATTCGGATATATAGTTGAATTTCTTGCTTTACTTCCCACTTTCTTGGTTGAGAATAACTGTGAGAACATGGAGGAAGGTGGGGCAGCGGTGGTGGTGGAGGAGGAGGAGGAGGAGGGGAGTCGACAAGAGGCGGAGGCCAGCGAATCGTCGTCGGATCTCTTCAACCCTTCCTTCCTCTTGTAGAATAACGCGATAGCGGTCGCAATGTCCTTCGCTGCGCCACTGCGCTTGTAGCTCTTCTTTCTGCTGGAAATACAGGAGGTGGTGGCGGTGGCGGTGGCGGTGGCGGTGGTGGGGGAGGAGGTGAAGTTGCAGGCTGAGGAGTCTGTGTGATTTTAGGCGAGGCATGTGGAAGCTTCTTCACCGTTCTCCTATTCCGCTGCGTCGGCCGTGGTGGAGGCGGAGGTGGTGGTGGCGGTGGTGGCGGAGGTTTTCGGCGGCGGCGGTGGAGATTTCAAGGGGCTCTGCTTCAGCTCGAAAGTGTCGACTTGGATCATCTTAACCCCCAGATCACCGGAGACCTCCCACTCGGGGATAACAGACCGTCGCCGCTGGTACAGCTGAATATCATCGGTGAACCGCCAGCTATCGCTAAAGCCCGAATCGCGACCGGCATTGAACTCCTGTCGCAGATCTGGGTAGGAACTGCTGCTCAGCCGTCGAATTCCAACCGTTTGATTCGCTCCGTAAACGCTCTGCTCAGGAACAAGGGAGTAACGGATCGCGGCCCACTTGCGACTGCGTCGGCTGTGGCGGCGATGTCACAGACATTTTCTCGCCTTCTTCGCCATATTCTCCAGCATCGCCGCTGGAACCAGCATCACGGCCAAAAAGGCCGCACAGAATGGCGAAGACAACAAGGGCAAGATTAAGTGTATTCCATCCGTTCTTCACAAGGCTCGGACGAAAGCCGCGGAAGTTCGAAGAGAGAAAAGAGGGAACAAACAGAATGACGAAGATGGAGACCAGAAGAACCAAAACCCATGTCCGTATCCCGGAAGAAGAAGAAGATGAAGAAGATGAAGAAGAAGAGGAAGAAAAGGAGGGAGCTTTCTGATTGGGACCAAAGAGAGGCGAGGACGACGAGGACTCCCTGTCTCCTTCCATGGCCAAGAGCTTTGGATGAGACAGGGAGCTGAGGAAATGCGAACGAAGAAGGTGAGCTTTTATTCTGTTTTATTTCTTTAGCTTGCTTCTATCTATCCATCTTCTCTCTTAAGCTTTCCCTTCTTTGCTTCGTTTAATCTGTTCACCCTATTCGAAACGGAGCGAGGACCTGTCTTCCGAGGAAGTTGGTAGCGTCTGTGTGCTGTTATTTAGGAAAGCGGGCGCCATGGAACTGCGATGGGCATGATTAGCCGCAATTATTCTGATATTTCCACCTCTTACGTCACGTTAAAATGGACCCAAAAAATTGACCACTTGGTATCATTGCCTATTAGGCCGGAATTGGCTGGAATTCTACTGTTTCAAGCTAAACCCATATCAGCAACTAATAAATTATTGGAAGACTTGTATCAAGATTATTTCATGCAAAAGCGTGTTATATAAGCAATTTAGCTTAATTTTGTGTTACGCGTTTCACGAATAAAAACTAGAAAACTTTAAAAATTTATAGATATTTTATAAGAAATTGAAGATAAAATTGTATTATATATTATGATTAATTTCTCATAAAATATTTTTTAAAAATTTTATTTATGAGACACTTACCATAAATTTAAACTCATTTTGATATTTTTTTCTATCAAATAAGTTCAAATGAGTTTCAAGATATATATATATATATATATATATATATATATATATATATATATATATATATATATATATATATATATATATATATATATATATATATATATATATATATATATATATATATATATTGATATTGGGAATTTTGGGGAAGAAGAATTTTTAATGGAAGAATAGGAGGACAGAACGAGGAATTTTATTATAAGTATTTGGTGAGTAATTTTCACCATAGCTTAACCACAATGGCATTATTTATATAGCTCAAATATAGAGACTTCTACAATATTATAATTCTTTCTATAAAAAATATATTTTAGAGTCTTCATATTTATTATGCACTTAGAATAGTATATTTTATACTAATAATCCACCATAGTATATAATCTTCTTAGCTAATATAAATATTTTAGAGTATTTTTCTTTTATATAAATTTTATACTATTAGTAGAATATTCTAGAATATTTTAGAAAAGAACATCAAGAATGATAGAAATAATCTGGCTTTAGTAATATAATTTGCTTTCACACATATAAGTAGGCTTTTTTAGAAGATTTTAGTTGAAATTATCAAATTAGCTTATTATTGATTTTTAGCTAGAGGCCTCTGAAGTTAAATAAGATAGATTTAGAGATAAAATCTTATTTCACCCAAAAAATCTCCTATAAATACTCTACATTAGTGTGAAAATTTTCAATAATGTCTTTAATTTAATTAAAATAAAATTGATGATTCAAATCCATATCATTTATTAAAGTGAAATTTTTTTCCTTTTAACATAATATTATTTGAGATAATAAATACATATTATCAATATGCAAGGTTATATCAAGAGTGGTAGATGTTATATCATTTGCTTTCACGCATATAATGTAGGGTTTTTATAGGAGAATTTTTAGGTGAAATAAGATTTTATCTCTAAATCTATCTTATTTAACTTCGAGGCCTCTACCTAAAATTAATAATAAGTTAATTTGATAATTTCACCTAAAAAAGCTTGCTAACTATTTGAAAAATGATAAAAATAAAATAAATAGAACATCCGCTTATGCATATTGCGATCGCAACATCCGTGCATGTGCTTGCCACTATATTACATAATCTAGAAGCTCAAATCGCCCGATGATTGCCTACTTAAATAACATAGTGACAAGATGAATTTCAATTTTAAAATTAAGAAAAACCACAATTTTAAAATCAACAATTGCCTAAGGGCAATGGAGGGAATGACTACAGTGCGTAAACCCCCACATTATCTAGAGGCCTCCGAAGTTAAATCAGATAGATTTAGAGATAAAGCCTTATTTCACCAAAAAATCTCCAATAAATACCCTACACTAGTGTGAAAATTTTCAATAATGTCTTTAATTTAATTAAAATAAAATTGATGATTCAAATCTATATCATCTATTAAAGTGAAATTTTTTTCTTTTTAACATAATATTATTTGAAATAATAAATATATATTATCAATATGCAAGCTTATATTAAGAGTGGTAGATATTATATCATTTGCTTTCACGCATATAATGTAGGGTTTTTATAGGAGAATTGTTAGGTGAAATAAGGTTTTATCTCTAAATCTATCTTATTTAACTTCGGAGGCCTCTAGCTAAAAATTAATAATAAGCTAATTTGATAATTTCACCTAAAAAAAGCTTGACTATTTGAAAAATGATAAAAATCAAATAAATTGAACATCCCTGCTTAGGGTGCAGGATCGCAATCCTAGCATGTGGCATGCTGGCCGCCTTTACATAATCTAGAAGCTCAAATCACCAATCTACTTAAATAACACAAAGTGAGAGGCACTTTCACGATGACTTTCAATTTTAAAATCAAGAAAACCACAATTTTAAAATCAATAACGCCGGGGAGTGGGGAATGGTTATAGCAAACATTACTAGAGGCCTCCGGGTTAAATAAGATAGATTTAGAGATAAAACCTTACTTCACCTGAAAATGTCCTATAAATACCCTCCATTAGTGTGAAAATTTTCAATAATGTCTTTAATTTAATTAAAATAAAATTGATGATTCTAATCTAAAATAATAAATATATATTATTAATATGCAAGCTTATATCAAGAGTGATAGATTCTATATCATTTGCTTTCACGCATATAATGTAGAGTTTTTTTAAGAGAATTTTTCAGTGAAATAAGGTTTTATCTCTAAATCTATATTATTTAACTTCGGAGGCCTTTAGCGGAAAATTAATAATAAGCTAATTTGATAATTTCACCTAAAAAAAGCTTGTCTGACTATTTGAAAATTGATAAAAATAAAATAAATTGAACATCCCGGCTTAGGGCACCGCAGTGTTCGATCGCAACATCCTCAGATGTATGGTCGTCTTCCTGCTTACATAATCTTGAAGCTCAAATCGCCCTGGACAGTTGCCTACTTAATTAACACAATGATGAGGCACTATCACGATGACTTTCATTTTTAAAATCAAGAAAAACCACAATTTTAAAATCAATAACCACCTAAGGGGAGTGGGGGGAACGATTATAGCATGTAAACGCCCACATTAGCTGGAGGCCTCCGAAGTTAAATAAGATAGATTTAGAGATAAAACTTTATTTCACGTGAAAAGCCTCCTATAAATACCCTACATCAGTGTGAAAATTTTCAATAATGTCTTTAATTTAATTAAAATAAAATTGATGAGTCTAATCCATATCATCTATTAAAGTGAAATTTTTTTCTTTTTAGCATAATATTATTTGAGATAATAAATATCATTCGTTGAAAACTAGTTGTCATAAAAAAGAGTTCTTACTTTGTTGAAATCCATCACACACAAATATTTGAATAGTAAAAGAAACTGGATTTTTCCAAAAAAACCAAAAAGGGCGAAAACTATTTACTAAAAAAATATTTTACTATATATCTCGAATACAAAGTTTAAAATTTTCAAATAACGGATAAAAATGTGAGAGCGAATAATCTCAAAATGTAAAAATTATGCAAAGAAGATTGGGTAGAACAGCTTATGTAATTATTGATAAGAATGATATAGTATGATTGATGACGTTTTAGAATTTTAGAATGGACCGGTGATCTAAATACAGCAATAAGGTGCGGTGATAGCAAGGGTACCGACGGTTGCAAAACGACCAGCGGGTCAGGTGCTTATGATGGTGGAGACGACCGATCTGGTATGGAATGGTGGAGGCCAGTCGGCGTTGGCAGTGATCAAGGTAGCGGACGAGACCCAGCGGTGACAGCACGCCGATGGTGGTCCAGGATGAAATTTTAACCATCGAACAAGACGATTACGCTGAGGTTCGCTTTGAGCTCTCTTTCTTTAGCTGAGCTCCTTTCATGTGAAGAATGATTTATTTACTAGAGGGATGACATTTTTGTAAATACATGCAAAATCCAAACTATTCTATCAGAAGACTCAAAATGATTCCCTTGATCATCCGATGTATTTTAAGTATTTGAATACTTAAATGAAGTCAATCAAGAGATCTTGGGCTTTAGATCCTACCGTCAAGGCACTCGATTTGCTCATAAACACTTATTTAAAGCTAGGATTCAACCAATTCCTAAAGTTTCCAATGATATTTTAAGTGCTTGATCTAGACTAGTTTCGACTTAGGATCAGATTGCTTTCGACATCAGGATTCGTGCTTCGACTAATGAAATTTTCAATGCCATATCAGTTGCCCCCTATTTTTGTATGACATTATCTCTATCCTCCAAAAATATATGCCAAATAATCAAAATAACAAATTCTTCAATGAAATTTAATGGTCATTAACCTTTATGTCATATATGGTTTGGGAGATCTTCATGTGCGCAAAATTATGATCACGAAGTGATAGTGGTCACGCGGCGGTGTTCGTGAGTGCGCTGGTTACGCCGACAACATTCAGTGTGATCGGGTGGTACCACTGCGAAGGAAGGGCATCATCAGCGGGCGAACACGGCGACGGGTAAAGCCGCACCTCACGGGCGCTGGTCATGGCCGCCACAAGACGCACCCGCTTACACAAATGCATGCTGATGAGCATTTTTTCAGTTTTTTTCTATTTCTTTCCACTTTTTTTTACTTTTCCCCCTTTTGCCCCTATAGTGGGTCTATAAAAACCCCCTAGGACTAAGTAAGGAGACACAACTCTCATATGCTCTAGTGTTCTTCTACATTTGATAAGAAATCATCTAGAAGAAATTCAAGGGCTAGGATAAATTTTTTTTTCTTTTCTTTTTGTCAATGAAACTCTAACCTTCTTCTTAAGAGATGGTCATTCGTTTTGTTGATCAAGACTCGTAACTCGTACGACGAGGCTCCATTTTTTTCTCGAGAGAGGTGTCAACTATCCTCGTTGGACCAGATTGAGGTGATCAAGCCATAGTCATACGCAGGCTGATTTTCCCTCGAGAGAGGCGTCAACTATCCTTGTCAAACCGACCGAGTTTGGAGGCGATCAAGACCCATAGTTCATATGACGAGGCTCTAGTTTTCCCTCGAGAGAGACATCAACTATCCTCGCCGGATCAACCAGGTTTGAAGGTGATCAAGACCCAAGTATACGCTTCTCCCTTTTTTTCTCGAGAGATCAACTATTCTTGTCTAAACCGGGTTTGGAGGTGATCAAGACCCATAGTTCATCTGAGGCTCTAGTTTTCTCTAGAGGCGCCAATTGTCCTTGGACCTATAAGTTTGGAGGTGATCAAGACGTAGTTCATATGAGGCTCGGTTTTCTCGAGAGGCGTCAACTATCGTCGTCGGACTGACCGGGTTTGAAGGCGATCAAGGTCTGTATTTTCTACTTCTTCTTGTAGGAAATTGAATTTCTTGAAACTCCAATGAATGGCTAAGTAGTTGACAATTGCCAAGGTAGCGGGGAAGCATCAATTAGGAACCTTCCCTTGAAAAACTCAGAAAATATGACACGTAATTTCAGGGTATCATTCTTCATGATGTTACGTGATGTCATTGACTTGTATGGAAGGGATAGAATTGAATATGCTGAGGATTTTTGACTCATCCGAGGTTATTTGTCAAAGTGTTACTTGATGACATTAACCTGCATCGAAGAGGTTGAATCGAATCTGCTGAGAATTTTTGACCCATTCGAGGTTATTTGTCAAAGTGTTACTTGATGACGTTAACCTGTATGAAAGTGGTCGAATTGAATCTACTAAAAATTTTTGACCCATCTGAGGTTGTTTGTTAGAGTGTTACTTGTCGACATTAACCTGTGGAGTAGGTACAAAATTATGACCTATCCGAGGTTATTTTCTAGAGTGTTACTCAATGACGTTAACATGTATGGAATAGGTTGAATCGAATCTGCTGAGAATTTTTGACACATCCGTGATTGTTTGTCAGAGTGTTACTCAATGATGTTAACCTGGAAGAGATCAGATCAAATCCCTTTAGGATTGATCATGGCACGACCGAGACACAATGTGAGTTGTGCATTTCTCAAGTGGGAGGATTAAAATAAAGAAGATCATTTATGTGCAACAAGCTTGAAAGAAAAAGTCATAAACTCATTACTTTGATAATATTGGTGATACAATATTATCATAAGATAACTTAACAAGAGGAATGAGATAAATTTTTAGAGAGAGTTAACAGAAGATAAGAGGTGAAGAGGAAAAAACAAATTAGGTAGAATAAAGGCTGTAATATTATGCACCAAGAATTACAGATAATACTTTCAGAGATCCTCCATGTTCCAAGTTCTAAAGAGGACCTTTTTTCTTTGGATCTTTGATCATAGCTTAACGGTTGGTCATCTGATAATGAAACAATTCTTTTACAAGCAAAGCTCTCTAAGGTACTTCTTCATCTCAAAGGTTAAAATTCTCGATACTAAAGATCACTAAACTGTGTGGTTGAGCTTGTCTGAGGTAACATGATTGAGCTATTTATTGATTTCCACAGACCACTCCAACCCTAATGGGGGGGGGGTGAAAATTTTATCTTAAGATGAGGTACCGAAGTGACTGCACTGAAGATTTATTGGAGGGGCCTTCCAAAGATAGTATTGTATGTTGAATTTGACTTGACCACTATGAATTAAACTGAATGAGTGACTTTGTTGAGGAAATTCTCTAAGAACAACAGGGAGGGTGATTGTCCCCTCCACTTGTATAGGGCGATTATCAAACCCATATAATGGTCCTGCAATGGGTTAGTGCTTTTCCTTAACCAGGCCCGTGCTAAGAAAGGTGGAGTAAAATAAAACATCAACAAAACTCTCATTATCAATCAAAATTCTCTTAACATTATAACATGGGTCACCGATCCCCGCACTGATGACAAGAAGATCTTGATGCAGAACTTGGACTCCTTCCAAGTCTGAGTTATTAAAAGTAATGGAATAATTAATACAAGATTTTTTTAATTCCGGCTCTTCAAAGGTGGAAATGAAGACTTGATTAGATAGTAGTGGCCCTCTTGCAATCGTTTCAATTTTTCTAACTATTTGGCGACTATTTTGTTGATTATGTGATGATTGTCCTGGTTTCCCCCTAGTTAGAGTTATGTTTACTTGAGTTGATTTATTCTGTAAAAATCGATGTAGATATCTCTGTTGAATGAGCCTCTTAATCTCTTCTTTGAGTTATTTACACGCCTCTGTAGTATGTCCATGACTTCAATGGAAGTGATAATATTACTCCTGATTTCTTGAACTTAGTTTCAGTGGATGTGGCCACTTAGTGGTCTCTTCATCTCAAATGGACATCAAGACGTTAACACGAGATGCGTTCAGTGGTGTGTATTCCTTTTCTGGTCGTGGTTCATGTCGTTGATGTGGGGGCCATGGAGGGAGATCACGGTTGCCTTGTTGCTTCTTTTGATGGGATTGTTGACCTGTGTTCCTTGAGACACTCTTACGTTTTCCTGTTGATTGTTCAAATTATTTTTGATGGGCATTAATAGTCTCATCAACAGAGATTTGTGCTTCCACATGATGAACAAAGTCAATATATGAGCAGACATTATCACACATTAGTGACGAGAAGAAAGGCCCAGGACGGAGCCCTCCAAGGAAAACTCCTCTTAATAATTTAGGGTTTACTCAAGGTATTTGACGAGCCTCTAAGGAGAACTTCTGGAAGTACTCCTTAAGTGATTCACCCTCATTTTGACGAATGCCTGAGAGATGACATAAATTTTTAATGATCCTCCAGTTTGCAATGAACTGTTCTACAAAAATCTTGGCGAGTTCGTTAAAAGTATGGATAGATCCCCTTGGAAGGGAGAAGAACCAAGTGCGAGCCTGACCCTTGAGGGTGAGGAAAGACGACAATGTAGTGTGTGGGCTCATTTATATGCATGATGGGTAATGGTCGTGTTCATATTGGCTTTCCCCATCATAGGAGTCGATGCTCGAAAGCTTGAAACCTACGATAATAGGATGTTGAAGAACGGCTTATGCTAAAGGTGAAGACTCCTGATAGCCGCAGTGAGAGGAAAGATGATTTTTATTTTTAAGGTGGAATTCTTCTTGCATTAAGTGTTGTAATTCCATAGGTATAACATGACAGGTGGAATCAATAAGGTGAGAATGTGCCAAGCTATCGACAATAATTGGTGGGTTAGTAATCGGTTGAGCTGCAAGTGATGGATGAGTAGAACTGACAATGTCAAGGAGGTCAACATCATGGTCTGGAAGTGGAGGAACTTCAGCCTGATGGGGAGAAGGCCTCAGACAAGCATTTTTCTTTTGGCTATCAATCGATCCTCGGAGAGATGCGCTGCCATAGTAGGAGCTATCGTGTTTCTCGTAAAAGTTGTATTATCTCATTTTGAGACTCTTCCATTCGGCGAACATGATCTTCTAAAGAGGTTTTTGTTGCACCTTCACCAATAGGGTCATGCCTGTCAAGGGGAAGAGGCGTAGAAGCTTGGCGTCCTTAGTTCAAAGATTGGTTTCGGGAGTGACGGGAGTTGGAGCGGGAGGCTCCATTATTGCGAGTATTGCACCTAGTGGCCATAATGCAGGTGTTCATAGGGATTGTGATTGTGGGGTTTGATTCCCACAGACAGTGCCAAATTGTTGCGTGCTTGAAAACCAGTTACGGTAGAATAAAAGTTTACACCTTAGCTTTATTGTGAAATCCAACACACACACAAATATTTGAAGAGTGACCAAGAAACTCCAGAATTTTTACGTGAAAAAATCCCAGAAAGAGGGAGAAGAATCACGAGGCCTATCCTAATAAAAATGTTCCACTATATATCTGCTTCGGAGTACAAAGTTTAAGTTTTCTCGATAACAAGATTATATAATTGTATGTGAGAAAGCCTGACAATGAGAATCTCACAATCAGGTAACAACAACTATGCAGCAGTAGTTGAGCTGTAACAATTGGTGGCAGTCAGCGATAGTGAATGATGGTTGTCGGTGATGATCCAAAACCGGTCGAATGGCGGTAATAGACTGATGGCGGGCAAACCAATAGTGGGTGACGGTACCGGTGGTTGGTGGCGATGCGACGGCGGGTCAGCAGAGGACCAGTGACGATGATGGCGACAAGACCAGTAAGAAGTGGTATTTGCAATGGCCTACGGTGCGGTCAATAATAGTGACCAATGGTGATCGGCGGCGAGACCTACGGTGGGTCGACGGCATGGCTACGGTGGCGTCAATGATCGGTGGCGATCGGCGATGGTGGCGACGACGGCCGGTGGTGGTGGTCATAATAAATGGCGGCACGACATGCTTGAGGTTCTTCAAGCTTCAAAGCTCTCTCTTCTCTTTTCTTTAGCTTGGTCTCCTTTCATGTGAAGAATGAAGGGCTATTTATAGATTAAAGGCATAATATTTCTGTAAATACATGCAAAATCCAAACCACTCCATCAGACGGCTCAAAATGATTCCTTTGATCATCCAATGTATTTTAAATATTTAAATGCTTAAATGAAGTCAGAATTAAGAGATCTTCAGCTTGTTAGATCCGGCTCATCAAGATAGTATATTTTCTCATAAACACTCTATATTTAGGAACTATTTAGGGATTCAACTGATATCCCAAAGTTTCTAATGATATTTTAAGTGTTTCATCATGACTAGTTTCGACTTAGGATCAGATTATTTTCGACATCAAGATTCGTGCTTCGACGAATGGAATTTTCAATGTCATATATATTATCAATATGCAAGCTTATATCAAGAGTGGTTAATGTTATATCATTTGCTTTCACGCATAGAATGTAGGATTTTATAGGACAATGGTTAGGTGAAATAAGGTTTTATCTCTAAATCTATCTTATTTAACTTTATAGCTAAAAAAATTAATAATAAGCTAATTTGATAATTTCACCTAAAATAGCTTGTCTAACTATTTGAAAATGATAAAAATAAAATAAATTGAACATCCGCCTTTAGCGAATGCGGATCGCAACATCTCTGACGCGTCGCCGCTGATGTCGTCGCTACCACATAATCTAGAAGCTCAAATCACCCAAGACGCTGCTACTTAAATAACACAGTAACGAGGCGTTGTCACCATGACTTTCAATTTTCAAATCAAGAAAAACCACAATTTTAAAATCAACAATCGCCTAAGGAGGGGGGGGACGGTTATAGCGCGTAAACCCCCACATTAACTAGAGGCCTCCGAAATTAAATAAGATAAATTTAGAGATAAAACCTTATTTCACCTGAAAAATCTCCTATAAATACCCTACATTAGTGTAGAAATTTTCAATATTGTCTTTAATTTAATTAAAATAAAATTGATGATTCTAATCCATATCATCTATTAAAGTGAAAAATTTTCTTTTTAACATAATATTATTTGAGATAATAAATATATATTATCAATATGCAAGCTTATATCAAGAGTGGTAGATGTTATATCATTTGCTTTCACGCATATAATGTAGGGTTTTTATAGGAGAATTTTTAGGTGAAATAAGGTTTTATCTCTAAATATATCTTATTTAACTAGAGCCTCTAGCTGAAAATTAATAATAAGCTAATTGATAATTTCACCTAAAAAAGCTTGTCCGACTATTTGAAAATGATAAAAATAAAATAAATTGAACATCCCGCTTAGCAGTGCGATCACAACATCCGAGCATGTGTCGCCGTATGCCGTCCCCTGCCTTACATAATCTAGAAGCTCAAATCGCCTGGATGGTTACTTAAATAACACGGACGAGGTGTCACGATGACTTCAAATTTTAAAATCAAGAAAAATCACAACTTTAAAATCAATAATCGCCGAAGGGGAGTGGGGGGAATGGTTATAGCGCGTAAACCCCCACATTAACTAGAGGCCTCCGAAGTTAAATAAGATAAATTTAGAGATAAAACCTTATTTCACCTGAAAATCTCCTATAAATACCTACATTAGTGTAGAAATTTTCAATATTGTCTTTAATTTAATTAAAATAAAATTGATGATTCTAATCCATATCATCTATTAAAGTGAAAAATTTTCTTTTAACATAATATTATTTGAGATAATAAATATATATTATCAATATGCAAGCTTATATCAAGAGTGGTAGATGTTATATCATTTGCTTTCACTCATATAATGTAGGGTTTTTATAGGAGAATTTTTAGGTGAAATAAGGTTTTATCTCTAAATATATCTTATTTAACTTCGTAGGCCTCTAGCTGAAAATTAATAATAAGCTAATTGATAATTTCACCTAAAAAAGCTTGTCTGACTATTTGAAAAATGATAAAAATGAAATAAATTGAACATCCCGGCTTAGGCCGATCGCGATCACAACATCAGCATGTCGCCGATGTCCCCTGCCTTACATAATCTAGAAGCTCAAATCGCCCTGGATGGTTGCCTACTTAAATAACACGTGATTTAGGTGTCATGATGACTTCAAATTTTAAAATCAAGAAAATCACAACTTTAAAATCAATAATCGTCGAAGGGGAGTGGGGGGAATGGTTATAGCGCGTAAACCCCCACATTAACTAGAGGCCTCCGAAGTTAAATAAGATAAATTTAGAGATAAAACGTTATTTCACCTGAAAAATCTCCTATAAATACCCTACATTAGTGTAGAAATTTTCAATATTGTCTTTAATTTAATTAAAATAAAATTGATGATTCTAATCCATATCATCTATTAAAGTGAAAAAATTTTCTTTTTAACATAATATTATTTGAGATAATAAATATATATTATCAATATGCAAGCTTATATCAAGAGTGGTAGATGTTATATCATTTGCTTTCACGCATATAATGTAGGGTTTTTATAGGAGAATTTTTAGGTGAAATAAGGTTTTATCTCTAAATATATCTTATTTAACTTCGTAGGCCTCTAGCTGAAAATTAATAATAAGCTAATTGATAATTTCACCTAAAAAAGCTTGTCTGACTATTTGAAAAATGATAAAAATAAAATAAATTGAACTTGCTGCCGGATCACAACATCCGAGCATGTGTCGCCGTGGCGCTGTCCCTGCCTTACATAATCTAGAAGCTCAAATCGCCCTGGATGGTTGCCTACTTAAATAACACAGTGACGAGGTGCTGTCACGATGACTTCAAATTTTAAAATCAAGAAAAATCACAACTTTAAAATCAATAATCGCCGAAGGGGAGTGGGGAACGCTACAGAACGCCCCACATTAGCTAGAGGCCTCCGAAGTTAAATAAGATAGATTTAGAGATAAAACCTTACCACACTTGAAAAATCTTCTATAAATACCCTACATTAGTGTAACAATTTTCAATAATGTCTTTAGTTTAATTAAAATAAAATTGATGACTCTAATCCATATCATCTATTAAAGTGAAATTTTTTTTTCTTTTTAACATCATATTATTTGAGATAATAAATATATATTATCAATATGCAAGCTTATATCAAGAGTGGTAGATGTTATATCATTTGCTTTCACGCATATAATGTAGGGTTTTTATAGGAGAATTTTTAAGTGAAATAAGATTTTATCTCTAAATCTATCTTATTTAACTCAAGGCCTCTAACTAAAAAATTAATAATAAGCTAATTTGATAATTTCACCTAAAAAAAGCTTGTCTGACTATTTGAAAAATGATAAAAATAAAATAACTTGAACATCCCGGCTTAGGGAGGTGTAGTGATGTGATCGCAACATCTCGGCATGTGGTGTCACAGCGCTGTCGCCGCCTTGCATAATCTAGAAGCTCAAATCGCTCCGTACAGTTGCCTACTTAAATAACACAGTGATGAGGCGTTGTTATGATGACTTTCAATTTTAAAATCAAGAAAAACCACAATTTTAAAATCAATAATCGCCTAAGGGGAGTGGGGGGAATGGTTATAGCGCGTAAACCCCCACATTAGCTAGAGGCCTCCAAAGTTAAATAAGATAGATTTAGAGATATAACGTTATTTCACCTAAAAAATCTCCTATAAATACCATTCATTAGTGTGAAAATTTTCAATAATGTCTTTAATTTAATTAAAATAAAATTGATGATTCTAATCCATATCATCTATTAAAGTGAATTTTTTTTTCCTTTTAACATAATATTATTTGAGATAATAAATATGCATTATCAATATGCAAGCTTATATCTAGAGTGGTAGATGTTATATCATTTGCTTTCACGCATAAAATGTAGGGTTTTTATAGAAGAAGTTTTAGGTGAAATAAGGTTTTATCTCTAAATCTATCTTATTTAACTGAGCCTCTAGCTAAAAAATTAATAATAAGGTAATTTGATAATTTCACCTAAAAAAAGCTTGTATGACTATTTGAAAAATGATAAAAATAAAATAAATTGAACATCCTTGCTTAGGGTGATTAATGATCGCAATATCTCGATGTATGGCGTCATGGTTTGTCCCGACTTACATAATCTAGAAGCTCAAACCGCCCCGGATGGTTGCCTACTTAAATATCACGAACGTATCCACGATGACTTTCAATTTTAAAATGAAGAAAAACCACAATTTTAAAATGAATAGCGATTATACCGTGTAAACCGCGACATTAGCTAGTGGCCGCCGAAGTAAAATAAGATAGATTCAGAGATAAAACCTTATTTCACCTAAAAAATCTCCTATAAATACTACATTAGTGTGAGAATTTTCAAAATGTCTTTGATTTAATTGAAATAAAATTGATGTTTCTAATCCATATCATCAATTAAAGTGAAATTTTTTCTTTTTAACATAATATTATTTGAGATAATAAATATGTATTATCAATATGCAAGCTTATATCAAGAGTGGTAGTTGTTATATCAGTTTCTTTCACACATATAATGTAGTGTTTTTATAGGAGATTTTTTAGGTGAAAAAATGTTTTATCTCTAAATTTATCTTATTTAACTTCGGAGGCCTCTAGATAAAAATTAATAATAAGCTAATTTGATAATTTCACCTTAAAAAATCTCCTAAAAACCTACTTATATGCGTGATAGATTTCAGATAGGAATAAGTTAATTTGATGAATTAATAACAATCATGATTTTATGTTCTCTGTTTAGGGTGTTGCATTATACTTCCTCCTCTTTTCGAAGATAATCGTATTATTGAATAGCACTCTTTCAAAAATTAGTTTTGATCTTTATCCAAAATCTCCCCATATGCAATTTTTTTATATTTAAACATATCACTTTTAGATTCATCATATTATTTCTATCAATATAAGAGAATTTCTCTCTTTTAATAATATGCATTTTTATACACTTAGATTAAAAATCATAATTTGACTCCTTAAAGAATAATACTAACATTGAAGGCACTATCATTTGAACAACCACATAGCATGTATCCATCCAAATTTAATTTAGAGTGCATTTCAAGCAGCTTTCTAATTGTTTTGCTTTTTAGAAAGCAACCATATTGTTCTCGCTACTAGCTTCCTAGCTATTTTCAAGAAATTTTGAAAAATTGTGAGTCAATCCGTTAAAATGTAGCATAAAATTATTGTCATTTGAAAATGATAAAAAAATAAATAAATTGGACATCTCAGCTTGGAGCGCTGCGATGTTGCTATCCCAACATCCCGGCTTGTGGCGTCATGGCACTGTCGCTGCGTTACATAATATAGAAGCTCAAATCTCCACTGACGGTTGCTATGACATAGTGCTGAGGCGCTATCACGATGACTTTCAATTTAAAAATGAAGAAAAACTACGCTTTAAAATCAAAGATCACTTGGTGTAGATCTTAGGGGGTATTTATTGAAATGATCGGGTAAGACATTGAGGTATGATGTACTATCTCAAAAAAATGAAGCATTACCCAATGGACCTAATTGCCTAATAAGGACTAAGGCATGATGTCGAATGTACTAGATTTTTCTCCCGCTTACATGGATGAATAAAGGTGGTTTATATTAAATCGTTCTAAAGTTTCCTATGGAGGCAAGCCTTGAGTTAATTACATCCTAGAGAATGAAATTTTTAAGAATACTCTCGATTAAAATAGACAATTATCATCTCCAAAGATTTCAAGATTAGACTATCAAGGTTAGTTATGTTTGGAAAATCAATTAGAAATGTTCAAGGAGAAAACTTATTTTAGAATCCAAAGGGAGGAAGTAGGAAATATTTATGATACTAGATTTTTAGCATTTCATCTTATAATTGGACTTTATAATTTTGAAGTTGAAGAGATTTATATGTTTTAAGTTAAAATTTTATTAGATTGTTGGGCTTATAATCCAACAACATAAGATTATGAAAATGCTTAAAATGTGAGGATTTATACTTATAGTTTGAAGAAAATAACAACCTCGGATCCTATCAAGGAACTTTAGCATAAGCTAAAGCGATCTAAATCTAACAAGTGGGAATAAGATTTACCTCCACAAGAGAGGATAAACCACCGTGCTTATGGACTTATAACCATTTGGAGCCTCCAACTAACTCCTACGATTTGAAAATCATGTAATCTAGTCTTATAAATTGCAAGATAGCTAGGGTGGTTATTAATTTAGAAAGAGACTAAAGTCCTTAAACTCACTCCCTAAGAGACTAGAGCATGAGTGGTTTGAGCATATGACTAAATCTATAAATGCAAAAAATATTTCAAATTTTATTTAATTTTTGACACTTCATTTGGACGAAGGCTTTAAGATTTTGATGTTTACATGCAAGATGACATAAAGTTGTTGGCTAAATCAACAAGAAGGGGTATTTTCTACCATAAGGGATGCCCTCAAAGGTCAAGCATTCCCCATATCATGCAAGGATGGAAATCCCTTATTTTCAAGAGCGAAATAATATGATATGCATGTTATGAAACATTCAACCATTTAGCTAAGGGTTGTTAAATTTTTTTAATTATCTTATTTAAGACCTAGGCTTTATAGTGAGATTTTGAGTTATTTTAAAATTTAATTATGAGTGATTAATTGGGGTAGAATAATTAATTTTATCCTAAGAGCCTAACGTATCCAGGCTATACATTAAAGAATCATTTATTTAAGAAACTAAGAAAAGTATGCCATTTTTAGTGTGCAAAGTAAACAAATCATCAAATATTTTTATAAAACTAAAGCAAAAGAATAAGAGTGGGGTACCACCGCATAAACCCTAAAAAAGAAAGATGGATAGCCAAGCTCTTCCCTTATACAACTCAGAATATAAAAGAATAATTACAATTTACAATAAGTGAATGCTATGAGGGGTCTTCATTTCTTCATTCTCCATGTCTTCATGTATCTTCCTTCCCCTTTGATTTGGATATGCTTCTTTCAAAGGCATCACAAGGCACTCCCAGGACAAAGCCTTCTAGCCACTGCTCATCCTAATCTCCGATAGTACTAATCCTAATTTTTAATGCAAAATTACATTAAAATAGAAAAGTAAATCTAACTATATCCGCAAAATAGGTTAGCTAAACACATATACAATCTCAAATAATTATATGTATAATTTGGACTTATCTCCTCACATGAGTAATCAAGCTGTCGTCCTAACTTGGATTATGCTGGGGCTTAAGCAACCTACAAAGAGAGCATTTATATTTATTTTTGAGCACCCTCTTAAGCATAATACCCTCTTAAAAATATGATTAGTTAAATGGTCTAACATCAGTTTAAGCATACACCCTAATATCAAGTCTAAAATAATATATCACAAAATAAAATATACATCATCAACCGTAAATAGAATTATAAGTTGTGACTTAATTTTTTAATGCATATTAAGGCTTGTGTCGTGTCTTACTAGGCATTAAAGTTTTAATTTTTTAAGCGTAGAGGGATTCAATTTAACATAAATGGTTGATTTGACTTGAAGTGATTTAATTAATTTTGAGAATTTTAATTTATGTTTTCTTTAACACTACCTTTACCGGCCCCAAGTCTGGATGTGAAAAGTGGAGGGTTGCTAAGTTGAAACAGTAAAACTTGTCGAAATAATCATGACATGAATCCTTTAAATCATTGGCTTGGGCATCGGAAGTGACGCATTATATGACTTGAATACAATAAAAAATGTGCAAGGGCTGCTACATCGGCGCTCGGGTGCAGTGTTAAATAAGCAAGGGTTCCCACATTATGGACAGATTCGGGCAAAGAAGTTAGTCCATGAAAGTAGAATTAGGTTAAGATCTTGGAATATAGGTACTCTTACAGGTAAATTAATTGAATTAGTAGATATTATGGTTCATAAAAAGATAAATATTTTATATGTTCAAGAAACTAAATGGGTTGGGGAGAAGGCCAAGGAGATTGATAGTTTAGGTTTTAAACTTTGGTTTTAAGTAGAAGTTGAACTAGAATTGAGAAAAGGATTATAGATAAAATTTTGAAGGATAATATTATAAATATTAATAGATGTGGAGATAGAAGTATAGCTTTCAAGATTATTGTTGATACTAAGATTATCACTATTATAAGTGTTTATGCTCCTCAAGTAGGTTTGGATGTAAGCTCAAAAGAAAATTTTTGGAATGAATTAAAGGGATTAATATAAAAGATACCTCTTAAAGAAAAAGTATTTATTGGAGGAGATTTAAATGGACATATTGGTAGAGTGGTAGAAGATTTTAAAAGTATTCATGATGGTTATGGATTTGGAGTGACTAATGAAGAAGGTAAGACTATATTAGATTTTACCTTAGCTTATGATTTTGTAGTTGCAAATACTTTATTTAATAAAATAAATGAACATATTATTACTTATAAAAATGGATCTAGTAAAACACAGATTGATTATTTTCTGATAAAAAAATAGATTGTTTAGATTGAAAAGATTGTAAGATAATTCCAAGTGAAAGTTTAAGTACCCAACATCGATTGTTATTTTTAGATTTTAAGATGAAAGATTATAAGAGGAAAAATAAATCAAATTATTGGCCTAAGATTAGATGGAGACACTTAAAGAACACAAATAAAAATATTTTTAAGAGCAAGCTACAAGAGCTTAGAATATGGGATCTTCATAAGGAAGCTAATGTTATGTGGGAAAAAGTAGAAAGTGAAATTAACCAAGTTGCTATGGAGAATCAAAAGGAAAAACTTCTTTTAATAAAAATAGTTAGTGGTGGAGTCAGAGTGTGTAAGAAAAGATAAGAAATAAGAAGCATTGTTATAAAACTTAGTTTAGATGTAAAAATTCAAAAAATTGGGAAAGATATAAAATGGCCTATAGAGATTCTAAGAAAGTAATATATGATGCAAAAATTTAGCATTTAGTGATTTATACAATAGACTAGATACTAAAGAAGGTGAAAGATATATGTATAAGTTAGCCAACCAAAGAGATAGGAGAAGTAAAGACCTAATTCAAGTTAGGTGTATTGAGGATGAAAATAATAAAGTACTTTCTTAGAAAATGATATTGAAAATAAGTGGATGAAGTATTTTGATAAACTTTTCAAAGAATGATCTAAAAGTACAATTGATTTTAGCAACCTTAATATCTAAACATAAATATAAAATTTTATTTTTATCATATTAGTAACTGAAGTTAGAAGCTTTAAAGAAAATGAAATGTGGAAAAATAGTAAGACGATGATATTCAATAAGTGTGGAAATATTTAGGAGATCAAGAAATATCTTGGCTTACAAATCTTTTAATGTTATTTTAAAGACTAAAAGATGCCGATGAGTGGAGAAAGAATTTGTTGGTTCTTATATTTAAGAATAAAGGTGATGCACAAGAGTGTGCAAATTATATAAAATTAAGTTAATGTGTCATACATTAAAATTATGGAGAGAGTAATTAAGAATAGGTTATGTGATAAAAGTTTCTCACAATGCTTTGGTTTCATACAAAATCTACTATGGATGCTATACATTTGTTAAGAGGTTTGATGAAGTATAGAAAAGTTAGGATCTACATATGATATTTATTGATATAGAATGATAAAGTTTCAAGAGATGTTCTTTGGAGAGTTCTAGAACAAAAAGGAGTGGGTTATATTCAAGTAATTAAAGATATGTATACTATATTAGTTGTGTCCAAACACAAAGAAGATTGACAAAATATTTTCCTATTTGTTGGATTACATCAAGGATCAACTTTAAGCTTATCTTTTTTTTTACTTTAGTTATGAATGTTCTTACTAGCATTTATAAGAAGATGTACCTTGGTGTATGCTTTTAGATGATATTCTTCTTATTGATAATACTGAGAGGGACTCCAAGAGAAACTTGAATTATGGAGGTCAACATTAGTCAAAGTTTTCATCTAAGTAGATCTAATACAATATATGGAGTGGAATTTTAGCATAGGTTTTAGTGGTGTTGTTGTGACATTGGGTGAACAAGTCATTAATAAGAGTGACCGATGATATTTAAGCTCATTTGTTCAAAATGATGGTTAAATAGATGGAGATGTTATTAGAATTCAAGTTGGATGGTTGAAGTGGAGGAATGAATGTTTGTGTGATAAAGTTTCACTTAAACTTAAGGAAAATTTTATAAGATGGTGGTAAGATTGTAATGACTTATGGTGCGTAATGTTACCAATAAAAGAGAAGCATATGACTAAGTTAAGTGTCATAGAGATGAGGATGCTCGTGGATGAGTGGCTTTACTCTTAGAGATAAAATGTTAAAATGAGTATGTTGGAAAAAGTTAGAGTAGCGTGGCAAATAAGATTTGAGAGAGTCACCAGATGGTTTGACCATAAAGCGTACCATTATGAGTAGAGAGTAGATGCATTAGATTTCTATGTTAAGAAAGGTGAGGTAGACCTAAAAGACTTATTACATGTATAAAAAATGACCTTAGTATACTTGAATTAAATGATAATTTGACACATAATGGACACAATGGAGACAAGGATTCATGTAGCCAATTTACTTAGGGATAAAGGATTATTGTTGTTGTAATTTATGTTTTCCTTTGTTTCATTTGATTTACACTTAGCATCTATGTTATAAAGGGAAGAAAGTGGATTGTCCTCTTTCATTCCTACCTTAAGCCACTTTTTAAAGCATATTAATTTGATTTAGTTCTCTTTAATGAATGGCTTATTAAATGATTTAATTAATCCTAAGTTTTGGTTCACTTTAAATGATCATATTTAATATGAAAAGTGTCAAGATTAATCCAATTGAATTATTATCACATGACATATGTCAATCCATTCCTTTCCATCACATGTAACATGCATATGATTTTAATTCTAAGTATACCTATACATGCAATGTATTTTAGACACTTATATGATGAATGTATATATGTGTATTTAAATTATATATTCTTTTGTGATTGAATTATTTAATCATAATAGTTTAAAGCTCTATCTAGATTCTTATACAAAAAATATGTATGAATAAAATTAAATAGTATGTGTCATTAACCAAGGAAGTGAGGTAATCAAATGATCTCCTTTGAGCTAGTTAAAGTCTCATATTCCCATGATGTCCAAACTATATACCCATTTGTATTCAAATATATGTAAATTTATATACATGAATATGAGAAAGAAAGCTCCAAATCACATGACTAATTAATCCAAACACTCGATCGATTATGGATGCATGCCTTTTTAGTAGAAAAGAGGGATTTTCATCTTTTAATCACAATACATACACTTGTAAAGAGAAATGAGTAACTACGTACCTTTGTTAACTAGGGAAGTGAAATCAAATGACCTCCTGGCCTAAAGCCTTGTATTCTCGGATGTCTTTATTTACTCTATCTCACTACACATGAATGTATATGTAAATGAGAGGAAAATCATGTAAAATCATATTTTCTTTGATTAAGACATTTATGTATCTAAATAAAATTCCATCTCAATTCTAATGTAGAAACACATATGAATGAAATTAAATAAGTATGTGTCATAATTAGGGAAGTAGGTAATCAAATGACCTCAAATAACTAAAGCCTTGTATTCCTGGGATGTCCAAACTATATACTTATTAACATTCAAATACATGTAAAATTACACATGGATTAAGGAAAAGAAAGATTTACTTCACATACCTAAGTTATAAGCATATGTAAACTGTGAGACACTATAGCACCCAAGAGGGGGGGTGAATTGGGTAATATTAAAATTTTCAAAACTTAAATTTTAATTTTAAATAGAAAATTAGATTTTGATTTTATAATGATAAGATATAATTATAAATGCAGCAAAAATAAAAAATACAATAAAGTAAATAGAGACAAGAGGCACACGATTTTTACGTGGTTACTAAACCAAACCTACGCACTACCACCCCTGCTAGAATCCACTAAATGAAAATGGTTTACAAAGTACTCTCCTATAACGCAAGTACAACCCTAACAACAATATGTACTCTCCTACAAAGGGCAGTACAACCCCAAAATAAATTTTACAACACAAAAAAAAAAATACAAAATAATAAATTTTGATAAAGTAAATCTCTCACAAATATACCAAGAAATCAAATTCAAAAGTGATCTCACAACTTATAAATGATCACTTTACAACTCAAAAATTTGCAAAATGCTCACTTAATAAAAATAAATATCTTAAAGTGATCTTACTAGATGTTTAAGTTATTATAATTTGTAGAATAATACAAAATGATTTCAAAATAAATTCACAATATTCTTTTTCATGATAAGATAAATTTCAAGGAGTAATTTTTTTTTTTTTAACCAAAAGATTCTTTCAAATTAATGATCACAAATAAAAAAAAAAAAAGTATATGATAGATCTAAGTTGGCTAGTAAGCTTTCAATTAAAAAGAGAGATCTAGAAAATATGAAAATAATTTCAGCACAATAATTTATTTTAAAATGCTTAAAATAGATCTAAGAATAAATGATCTTTCAAAATAAGACCAAAGAAGAAATATTTCAAGAAACCAAAAGAAATTTGTAGGAAGCTAAAAATTTCAGCAAGTTGAAATAGATCCTACAAATTATCACAAGAGTTTTCACAAAAAAAAATGATTGAGAAGCTTTGATGTGAAAACCAATATTCAAAGACTAATCCACCAAAAAGTATAAATTAGAAATAAGAAATAGATGGTGAAAATAGCATGAACAACTAAGTATTAAGATCAAGAAAACAAACTCAAGTAATTTAAAAAAGGCTTGCTTGAAGATGTTGAAGCTTCCAAACCAAGGATTTGATCTTGCAATATTTGGAGAACACTTGGAAAGAACATTTAAGAGATTTTCTCTTAGATTTGCTGGAGAGATTTTGAATTTTGAATGAGGGATGCTTTCATGAAGAGAATGAGGGCTATTTATAGAAGAAGGTCATTTAAAAATTATTTCAAAGAAATATATTATACAACCTCATGCTATCATGTGATAATTTAATATTCAATAAAAATATAATTTATATTAAACAAATATTAAATTTAGCAGAAAAAATTCGGCTATTCACATGGGAAAGTCAAAAGTAATCAAATGTAGCTCTTAATATATTCAAAGCATGTAGCATGCATCCATTATTAAAATCAAGTAATGTTTAAAAAATCATAATAAATTCAATTTTAATGTAAAGTGGGTCATGTAACCACTTATTTTAAAGGAAAAATCCAAGGAATGATGGAGATAAAATCAGATATGAATTCTTTGATTAAACAATGACTTTGGCTAAAATACAAAATTTTATATATTTTGTTAATTTTGACATGTGATATTTAAAATTATGATATAATTTATATATAATCATAAATATGTTAGTTATCATATAACCAGCAAATTAAATTAAAATACCTAATTATATTAAGTAAAAATAATTATACTTATGATTATTTATTACTTTGACAATTTTATTGCTATGTAGAAAAACATATAATTGAATGTTAATTAAATAAATATTTATACAAATTAACCTCATTAAAATAGTATGTTAGGTTGTGAGCAAATTGATTCATGCCAAAGAACTCATATGAATAGTCATATAACCTAAAATCATGAGCTTCACATTATCCCTTTCATTCTTTTATTCTTGCAATTTCTTCTAACAATTTGTGAGATGTATTGGATATGTAATTAGCAATTGATATATCAAACACATAAAAATATTCATTAGAACATCCAAGCATTTGTTTGTTATCATCAAAATTAATCAAATTGAACATGAGGCTAATTAAGCCAACAATCTCCCTTTTGATGATGACAAACTAATGTTGGTATTGATTTTGATGAAGGTGCAAATTGACCTTTCATCATAGTTTTGAAAGAAATTCTATTAAAAAAAATTATGCATATGAGATGAATAATGTTGCCCCTAAATGTATGCATTAAATAGACTTAATATTAACCAACATTTTACTCTTCTCCCTTTTGACAACATCAAAAGTGAGAACAAACTACATACAATTTTAAATATTAGGATCTAACATTCCAAGCATGCATCTTAAAGTACAAAAACGTTCTAAGGTAAGGGTTTTGTAAAAATATCTAATTTGTAAATCTTGCTAATAAAATTAATATTAACATCACCTTTCAAAACATGATCCCTAATAAAATGATGTCTAATTTCTATATGCTTGGTTCGAGAGTCTTTGGATAGGATTTTTAGTTAAACTAATAGCACTAGTATTGTCACATTGAACTAGAATGTGATCTTGCTTAATACCAAAATCTTCTAATTGTTGCTTTAACCAAAGGACTGAGCAACAACTACCAGTATGTACTTTTCAAGTGGATAAAGCTACAATTTTGTTTCCTAGATGACCAAGACACAAGTGATGATCCTAAAAAATGACATATGCCGGATTTTTTTCTATCTACTTTGCATCGCAAAATCGCATCGTATCAGCAATCAAATCACATGATAAAGAATTTTTACCATAAACCTAACCTAGTAGTGCTATCAAATACCGAAGATACGCTTGACCGCTATTAAATGAGATTCTTTTGGGTTGGCAAAACGAGCACACAAACAAATAGCAAATATAATATCGCCTACTAGCAGGTATAAAAGTGAACCTATCATACCCCTATAAAGTTTTTGATCAGATTTTCCTAATTCATCTAAATCCAATTTTATAGATGGGCTCATAGTTTTACTAGATTTAAATCTTTTCATGTCAAACCTCTCAAGCAATTCATTTATATACTTAGTTTGAGGATGAATGTGCCATTTTCTTGTTGCTTCACTTGAAGACCTAAGAAAAAATTAAGTTCTCCCATCATACTCATTTCAAACTCTTTAGACATCAAAGATGAGAACTCATGGCATAAAGATTCATTTGTACTTCCAAATAATATATCATCTACATACACTTGTACCACAATCAAATCATCATCTATGCTCTTAAGGAATAAAGTGGTATCTACCTTTCTAAATCCATGATCTATCAAAAGTTACTTAACCTATCATACCAAGCACTAGAGCCTGTTTTAAACCATATAAGGCTTTCTTTAATTTATACACATGATTTGGACAATCAAGGCTCTCAAATCCAGGTGGTTGCTCTACAAATACATTTTGGTCAATAAATCCATTCAAAAAATGCACTTTTGACATCCATTTGAAAAAGTTTAAAATTTCTAAAACAAGCATAAGCAAGGAGTAACCTGATAGCTTCTAGTCTTGCTACGGGTGCAAAAGATTCTTCAAAATCTATACCTTCAACTTGTGTGTACCCTTGTGCAACTAACCTAGCTTTATTTCTAACAATACAACCCAATCATCTAGCTTATTCCTAAAGATCCATTTTGTTCCAATGATATTTTGATCTTGGGGCCTTGGGACTAATTCCCAAACATCATTTCTTACAAATTGATTTAACTCCTCTTCCATAGCAATAATCCAAAATTATCATTTAATGCTTCTTCTAAATTTTAGGTTCAACCTCGATAAAATGTCAATGATCTACAACTTCTCTACTATGCCTTCTAGTCATAACTCCTTTTGAAGGATCCCCTATAATTAGTTCCTTTGGATGATTTTATTATATTTCCATTCTTTAGGCAATGAATCATCCATATTATCTTCTAAAGATATTTTCTTAAAGTTATCAATCTCTTCATCAATCACTTCATTTCTAATAAGATCAATCAAATTTTCATCAAAAATAACATGTATTGATTCTTCTACAATCATTTTCTTTTATTGTAAACTCTATAAGCTCTACTAGAAAGAGAGTATCCTAAGAAAATACCATCATCGATTTGCAATCAAACTTACCTAAATGATCTTTTCCATTATTCAAAATAAAGCATTTACATCCAAATACATGAAAGTGTTCAATCTTAGGCTTCTTTCCAAAAAAACAATTCATAGGTGTCTTCTTCAAAATTGGTCTAAAATAGATCCTATTCATTACATAACATGCAAGTATTTATCGCCCAAAAAATATTTTGGCAATTTATACTCATCAAGCATAGATCTACTTAATTCAATTAATATTCTATTTTTTCTCTCTACTACTCCATTTTGTTGGGAGTTCTAGGTGAAAAATTATGTCTAATCCCATGTTCATCACAAAAAATCCTCAAATAATTTATTTTCAAATTCGCCACCATGATCGCTTTGAACCCTATTAATCAAAAGGCCTTGTTCTCTTTGAATATATTTAGAAAACTTTCTAAACTCACCAAAACATCATCCTTGTAAGTTACAAATAAGACCCAAGTATATCTAGAGAAATCATCAACAATCACAAAACCATAATTTTTCCACCTAAGCTAGTGGTGCTAATAGGACCAAATAAATCCATGTGTAATAATTAGAGGTCTAGAAGTAGAAACAATATTTTTACTTTTAAATAAGCTTCTAGAATGTTTACCATGAATACATGCACACAAACATAGTTTGAATGAAAATTTAATTTAGGCAAACCAACTACTAAATCAAGTTTAGCAATTTTATTAAGTGTGCATGTTAATATGACATAGTCTCTATGCCATAACCATATATCATCATGAGTGCTTTTAAAACAAAGTAAGTTTAAATTTACATCATGAAAGCTATCTAAATCAATGACATAAATATTTTTGTATCTTTTCCTACTAGCAAAACATTTTCATTATTTTTTATAATGCAATATGATGCATGGAATACTACATTCAAACCTTTATCACATAATTGACTAATAGAAATTAAATTATGTTTTAATCCTTCTACTAAAAAAACTTTATCTAAAGTGATAGAATTCTTACAAATAGAACCAATGCCAATGATTTTCCCTTGCATTATCTCCATATGTAACAAATCCTCCATCACTTGATTCTAAAGTTGTGAATTTATCTTTATCTCCTCCATATGTCTTGAACATCCACTGCCCAAGTACCACATGCCTTCTTTGATTTTGCTTTGAAGGCATTCCTACAAAATAAACTCACATGTTAACTTTGGAACCCAAACATGTTTGGGTCCACATTCTAAATTTGAAGTAAGATATTTAGCATGCATGGTTTGTGTAGTGTTTGTACCTTTGGTACCCATACATAAGATGATTGCTTAGTATTTTGTATTTTACATAGCAATCAATCAAATGAAATATGCCCTTTTTTATTGCAATAGTTGCACCAAACATTAGTGTTTGCATATGATTTAGAATGATAATTATAAGATATATGAGTGGGATGTGTATGATGCAAATAATTTTATTAAATGTTTTTCTTGATGAAGTATTATAATGAACTTGTGATTTTAAACATAATTCTAATCTTGCTTTTAATAAGATATTCTCTCTTTCAAGTTTACCTACAACTAAGGAACAATTTAATAAAGAAGTATTTTTACTTTTTAAATTATCACATTCATTTTTTAAATCACAAAAATGCATATCTAAATTTTTATGTTCTTTTCTAAGGTTTTGTATTTTCTTTTTAATTTTTTATATTCAATAACTAAATCATTAAAAGCATCATCTAATTCATCATAAGATATATCATTACATACCTCTTGAGAATCTAAGTCAAATTCTCCATTTGCCATAAGACATATGTTGACCTCTTCATCGATGAGCTAGTACTTGATTCATTTGAACTGGATTGGCCCATAAAGCTTCTTCTTCTTATGGTACTTTTTCTCCTTCATATTTTTTCTTTTGTTTACATCAATTTCTTTTTCTTTTTGATTCAATAAGTTCGGACAATCACCTCTTATGTGTCCGTGCTTTTACAATGATAGCAAATGATCCCTTCAGGAAATTTCTTAGTTTGAAATTTATAATTTTTAGATTTTTTATACCTTTGATTCTTCTTCCTTAGCAAGTTCCCAAGCCTTTTGGAAAGCATGACCACCTCATCACAATCACCATCCGAGCTTGAGGTGTTATGCTCATCACTATCATCAACTTGTAGTGCAATGGCTTTTCCTTTCTCCTTCTCCTTTTCTTGAGTTATCCATCTTATCCCTTTGAGCAATAACTCATGTGCTATCAAAGAACCCAAAAGCTGATCAAGTGGATAAGTAGATAAATCTTTAGCTTCACTAATAGTTATATTTTAGCTTCCCATTCTTTTGGAAGACATCTAAGAATCTTATAAACTAAGTCTTGATTCTATATGTTTTCCAAGAGAATGTAATGTGTTAATTATTTTCATAAATCTAGTATACATATCGAAATAGATTGAAGGAGACATATGAAATAACTCATAATCATGAACAAGTCTATTTATGTGAGCATCTCTAACTTCACTAGTTCCTTCATAAGTTATAATAAGTTTATCCCATATTTCTTTTGACTTAACATAGAAATTTTCATGTAATCATCAGTAATAAAGCACAATGTAAAGTATTACAAGCCCTAGCATTTAATTCATCAAGTTCTCTTCTATAGAATTCCTCAAAAGGTTTTTCTACTTTAATGCCATTTACTTCTATGTGTGTATGATATTGATGTGTCAACATATACCACATGCATCTTGACCTCTTAAGAATGTACTAATTCTATTTTTCCAATAATCAAATGGTACACTATCTAAAAGTGGAGGTCTATGAGTGGATTGTCCGTGAACCCTTTGTGAAACCTTGTGCCATAGTGAAAAGATTTACTCTGGATGTTAAGCCAATAAAAGAGCCTAGCTCGATACCAATCATGAGACACTATAGCACCCAAGAGGGGGGTGAATTGGGTAATATTAAAATTTTCAAAACTTAAATTTTAATTTTAAATAGAAAATTAGATTTTGATTTTATAATGATAAGATATAATTCTAAATGCAAAAAAATAAAAATACAATAAAGTAAATAGAGACAAGAGGCACACGATTTTTATGTTTACAAACCCCAAAACCTACGTCCACTACCACCTGGCTAGGAATCCACTAAATGAAAAATGGTTTACAAAAGTACTCCTATAAGGCAAGTACAACCCCTATAACAATATGTACTCTCCTACAAGGGCGAGAGTACAACCCCAAAATAAATTTTACAACACAAAAAAAAAATACAAAATAATAAATTTTGATAAAGTAAATCTCTCACAAATATACCAAGAAATCAAATTCAAAAGTGATCTCACAACTTATAAATGATCACTTTACAACTTAAAAAAATTTGGCAAGCAAAATGCTCACTTAATAAAAAATAAATATCTTAAAGTGATCTTACTAGATGTTTAAGTTATTATAATTTGTAGAATAATACAAAATGATTTCAAAATAAATTCACAATATTTTTTCATGATAAGATAAATTTCAGCAAGGAGTAATTTTTTTTTTAACCAAAAGATTCTTTCAAATAATGCTAATGATCACAAAATAAAAAAAAAATAAGTATATGATAGATCTAAGTTGGCTAAGCTTTCAATTAAAAAAGAGAGATCTAGAAAATATGAAAATAATTTCAGCAATTTATTTTAAAATGCTTAAAATAGATCTAAGAATAAATGATCTTTCAAAATAAGACCAAAGAAGAAATATTTCAAGAAACCAAAAGAAATTTGTAGGAAGCTAAAAATTTCAGCAAGTTGAAATAGATCCTACAAATTATCACAAGAGTTTTCACCAAAAAAATGATTGAGAAGCTTTGATGTGAAAACCAATATTCAAAGACTAATCCACCAAAAGTATAAATTAGAAATAAGAAATAGATGGTGAAAATAGCATGAACAACTAAGAAGTATTAAGATCAAGAAAACAAACTCAAGTAATTTAAAAGGCTTGCTTAGTTGAAGATGTTGAAGCTTCCAAACCAAGGATTTGATCTTGCAATATTTGGAGAACACTTGAAGAACATTTAAGAGATTTTCTTTTAGATTTGCTGAGATTTTGAATTTTGAATGAGGATGCTTTCATGAAGAGAATGAGGCTATTTATAGGCAAGAAGGTCATTTAAAAATTATTTCAAAGAAATATATTATACAACCTCATGCTATCATGTGATAATTTAATATTCAATAAAATATAATTTATATTAAACAAATATTAAATTTAGCAGAAAAAATTCGGCTATTCACATGGGAAAGTCAAAAGTAATCATGTAGCTCTTAATATATTCAAAGCATGTAGCATGCATCCATTATTAAAATCAAGTAATGTTTAAAAAATCATAATAAATTCAATTTTAATGCAAAGTGGGTCATGTAACCACTTATTTTAAAGGAAAAATCCAAGGAATATGGAGATAAAATCAGATATGAATTCTTTGATTAAACAATGACTTTGGCTAAAATACAAAATTTTATATATTTTTGTTAATTTTGACATGTGATATTTAAAAATTATGATATAATTTATATATAATCATAAATATGTTAGTTATCATATAACCAGCAAATTAAATTAAAATACCTAATTATATTAAGTAAATAAAATAATTATACTTAATAGTTATGATCATTTATTACTTTGACAATTTTATTGTTATGTAGAAAAACATATAATTGAATGTTAATTAAATAAAGATTTATACAAATTAACCTCATTAAAATAGTATGTTAGGTTGTGAGCAAATTGATTCATGCCAAAGAACTCATATGAATAGTCATATAACCTAAAATCATGAGCTTCACATTATCCCTTTCATTCTTTTATTCTTGCAATTTCTTCTAACAATTTGTGAGATGTATATGTAATTAGCAATTGATATATCTCAAACACATAAAAATATTCATTAGAACATCCAAGCATTTGTTTGTTATCATCAAAATTAATCAAATTGAACATGAGGCTAATTAAGCCAACATAAACCTATATATAATCATAACTACTATCACTTTAGTCAATGTAATTGATTTATAAACTTTAGAAAATAATTTGAATTTATTAGTGATAATAGCTACATATTATAAATTAATCCCACACATGCAAGCTTACATAAAGGAAAACCTTTTACTTAATTAATTTTGAAAAGATGAATGCATGATTTCAACATACACTATTTAACATGATTGGAAAGGAATGAATAAACATAAACACATGATTTCATTCAATCAAATTAATTCCTTAGAATGATCAAATTAAATAAAGCCATTTAAAGTAAACCAAAACTTTCTTAATATCATTTTTAATTTCATATTTTGATTTGTTTTAAGGATGTGAGAAAATGTTTTGCTGATCCTAACCCATTCCCATATTTATTAATTAATTTGGTTTAATGAAATATGATTAAGTTGATTTTATGAGTTAAATAGGTTATAACAAGCATTAAATATATTAATTTACCCTTTCATATATTACATTAATATAATCATCGAAATAATTATGAGCCAACATGACATGCATATGAATTGGAAATTAAATTAGCAATGATCCTAAGAAATAAAAGGAACCTAATGCAATTGGCTTAATGGTCAATGCTATGGAACTTAATTAAGTATTATTATGATTTTCTCACACATGTGGGTTAACCATAATTTTCTTAAATGGCTTTAGGTTGTTAAGCACAAAGACTACCCAAGATTTACTTAATTGAAATTTGATATTATTATGATTTCAATTTAACTAATTAAGTAGTTTTATTAATTAATTAAGCTTTAATTGATTTAAATAATGAAATAGACTTAGGGAAACAAATTAGGAAGGAGACCCTAACTTTATCCCATGGGTTCATTCATTGTTGAACAATGATTAACCACTTAATTAAAGTTTTTCTTCATGGGATTAATTAATGATCAAACCTAAAAAGAGTAATTAAAGCTTAATTAGTCAAAATTCCTAATGGCAATAAATCTTAAAAAAAAATTATGAGAGGTAGAAGTCATCCTATTAGATTAACCCACAAAAGTTTGGGGTTAATTACTTAAGAAACTAATTAATTTTATAATTAAATCTTAATTAATTACTATTCCAAATTAACTAAGAACATTTTTAATAAATTCTCTTCTAAAATAACTTTAAAATGAGTATTTATTTATATTGATTTTCCTACAATTAGTTATAATTTTATAAATTTTAGCCATTAAAACACATTAACTAAGCCTATTTAACCATTAATCACATCGGTGCCATGTCCTGCGCTGATGCGACGCACTTTCCACGTGGAGACATGAGATTAGTTACTTAAATTTATCCGAAGTTAGCATGGCAAAATGCTATGATAGATTAGATGTCATCAATTAAACCCACAAATACAAAAGGATTAAATCGATTAATCTAATGAATTTAATCATGACCATTCATTTTGATCACATAACCATGATTCATGAATCATCATAAAGCAGGAGAACGAGCCAACCATTGCTCGCATGATTAGCTTACGAGCTTGATCGACTCCAAACAGATCCTACTCCATGAACCAAGGGATCCAATGGCTAAGATCACACTAAGTTTTCTTCAAAAGCTCAGTTTAATGGCATACCTCACTAGAGCTTAAGACCGGTGGAAATCTCGATTAAAGAAGCTTCGTCTAGTAGAGATGAAGTGGGTCACAAGCTCCAATTTGAGGTGGATGGCTGAAGATCAATTCAAAGCAGGTGATCGATCAAAATCAATCCTCCAATTGTTAGGAACCTGAGAATGATTCGTTCTCACTAGATCCAAGGATGGTGTGTACAAATTTAATTGCACTTTGGTTGAGCCTTGAGCAGGTGGGAGTGAGAAGAAGGTTGCCCTATTTTGGCTTGAAGGAAACCGACAATGGGGATTATGGGGAGCTCGAGAAATGCTCTGTAGAGACTCTCTTTAGGGTTCTCTAGCTCACAGTGAGGTTCTCTCATGTTAGATTGAAATGAGGGGGTATACCCCTCATTCCCAAGATGATGAAAGTGCTCAGATCATCACTGGGAGGTTAGTGGATGTCGTGAATCATCCGGCTCAATTGGCCAAAGCATGGGAGGTGTCCAAGGTGATTAGTGGGTGTCCTTGGTATTTTAAATGCTCCAATGGAGAAGGTGAGGTAATTTTACCTCCCCATGAGTCATGGTTGACCCAACCATCAGGGAAGCAAAGGTCCTAGGAGCCTATTAATGAATGTCAAGTCTCAAGAATGGAAATGATCATTTACATGAGTGATTTGTCTCATGTGATACCATATCCAGGGTAGATGGTCATTTGGCATGGAATTTGATTTGGAAAATTTGAATTGAGTCAAGTAAAGTGATAAATTTCTGTTATTTGAGTCATTAAGTCATTTTGATCAATTTGACCCATTTAACAAACGGTCAAATTAGGGTCAATCGAATTAGGTTGACCAATCGATCACATCAAAATAAGTACTACGATGTAACTGAACGAAGTATTA
>CM038218.1:53153744-53420639 GCA_021442155.1 Cymbidium sinense
AACTTATAGATGAAGGTCTTTTTAAATGGGCTTTTTAGGTAGAGTTCTTGAATGCTGGTATGCTGCTTCTGAATTTGATCTGCATACTATTTTCTCTCTTCATATTTAGTATATAGCTCAAGGAAATTTCGTCTTGATTATGGTCTTTTATTTGTAGAAAATCCAGGGATTGTTCTTGTTCCCATGTTTTCATGGTTTGTAGTATGTTACTACAATTATCCTCTAAAGTATTATTTAAAACAAGCTATTTCTTCTACTAGTTTATGGTCCTAAGTCATCTGTCGACAGTTATTATTTGGACGATTCATACTTTTGATTCCATGGCCGTTTAAGTATATATATATATATATATATATATATATATATATATATATATATATATATATATATATATACATAGTCAATAGTCGACCTCATAGATGAAGGTCTTTTTAAATGGGCTTTTTTTAGGTAGAGTTCTTGCATGCTGGTATGCTGCTTCTGAATTTGATCTGCATACTAATTTGCCTCTTCACCATTTCACATTTTTAAAACAAGTCATTTCTTCTACTAGATTATGGTCCTAAGCCATCTGTCTGACAGTTGTTGTTTGGACGGTTCATACTTTAAACGGCCATGGAACCAAATGTATGAATCGTAACAACAGTGTGAGATGGAGGACCATAATCTAGTAGAAAATCTTTTAAAATATGAAATGGTGAAGAGGCTATGTATACATAGTCGACCAGCATCCGGCTCTGGGAGAGTTCGCCTTCGACGTCTGAAGAAATGGAAGAAGAGGTTGAATATGAAGAAGTTGAAGAAGTAGAGGAGTTTGAGGAAGAAGAAGAAGTAGTGTTGGAGGAAGAAGAAGAAATAGAAGAAGAGGGTGTCGAAGAGGAGAGTGATAATGATGCTGTTAATGGTGCACCTGCAAAAGCAAATGTAACTTTGGCCAATAAAGATCATGTGAAAGAGGATGGTGAAAACCCTGGAGGATGAAAGCAAAAAGCAAACTGAACTATACTTGCACTTCCTCCGCATGGATCAGAGATATATGTTGGAGGCATCCCACCTGATGCAACTGAAGAAGAGTTAAGAAGATTTTGTGAATCAGCAGGGGAAGTTACTGAGGTAATTTGTACTTTTTATTGTAAATATACTTTTAGTTTATATAATATTTATTTATTCCAGTTTTGAAATTAGCAGGTTAGAATGATGAAAGGAAAAGATTCATCAGAGAATAAAGGTTATGCCTTCGTTACTTTCAGGACAAGGGAGTTGGCTGCAACAGCTATTGAAAAACTGAACAATACTGAGTTCAAGGTAGTAGATATAGCCTTTCGAAATGCTTTGATTTATTTATTTTGTTTCCAGAAACTGCATATAGACCCTGTTGGAGATCGATTCTCATACATTTAAGAAGTGGTATTTGGAATATATATATATATATATATATATAATGACTTATTTGCACTTAAACATATCTCAAAAAAAATATGAACAAGGAAATATTAAATGATATTGAAATTCATAATTTTCATGATTTTACTTTTGAATTGAAGTAAGCTTTCTTTCTTTGTGTGCTATATTAACTTCTTAGACAATCAATTTTGCTTGTATGTGGAGGAACTATGTGGATTTTGCTTGTTGATTAAACTTTCTTGAAGTTACCATAGCTATCTTCTGTTGTTGCGAAACTTAGTAGTGGATTTTCTCAGGGAAAGAAGATCAAATGTTCTGCATCTCAAGCAAAGCATAGGGTGTTTAATGGAAATATTCCTAGAAACTGGGCAGAGGATGATTTAAAATTGGTCCTCAATTCCTTTTGAAATTTTGCTGAGGCCTTCCAATTTAGTTATTCTTCAATGTAGCACCTGTTAACATCAATTAAAAATGGCCATTAAGGGGTATCAGAAGACAATATGCCAGACATTTTATTGAATGTTGAATATTTTTTTATGCATTGAAAAAATGTTATCCTTGATTATCCTCAATGAAGTTGCATTTCTCCTCATTTAAGCAACGCAAACCTAAGAATTATTGATAAACAAGACAAAATAGTTGTGTACTAATATCTTAAATCCTACATAGAGCCAAAAGTAATTCATAAAAAAAGGAAAAAAAAAAAAATCTCATATGAGAATGGATAGATAGAAGCATTTCGTCAAAACTAATTGCTAGAGCATATATCTACATAGAGACAATGTGATTTACTCAATAGTTTTGGTGGATAGAGGGAAGATTATGTGATTATGCGATTACATGACCATGTAGATTATCACGAGAGCAGCAGTGAAATAAAGGAGTGCAAGTCACGCTGGAGAAGAAGACGGGACTCATCTGTAATTGCATCATCTTAGTGATCCACCTGTGATTTACTCATCTGTAATTGCAGTCGACAACATTATTATATCTCATTGATGCCCATTCCTAGTTGACACAAACTCACCTTCTCTGTTAGTCATTATTGAATTTCAGTGACACTTCTCTCTCCTCTTTAGATGCTACTAATTCCATTGATTCTTATCCTTAGCACATCTTGTGAATCACAAATCTTCACACGCTACTAGATTTTATTTATGCTTGTATGCTATCCTTTATAAACACCTATGGCTCAACTCATCACAAACTCCTCTTGTCCTTCACACTTTATTAAATTTGACCAAATTAGGGATCTCCTCACAAACTGATGTGATATAAGTTCGAACTAATTTTAGCTGCTTCAAGTTCAAAAAAATAGTTTACAAAGATAAGAGGCTATCCTTTATTAGGGGTTATCAGGTTGAAATGAATGTTCAAGTATATTTTTCAAGAAAATAAGATCATGGGTCTTCGATAAATTATGTATACTATGATGCATATAACATCAAAATTTTCTTTACAATATAATTTTTTTTTAAATTTAAAATTTTTTTTATTTACCTTGTTGTAACATAAGCATGTGGAATGCCTTTTGTGTTTGCTTACTTTAAAATAAACACATCAAATCTACTTAATGAATGATAGAAATGGTGGATATGGATGATGCAAATGATAAGGGTGGTGGTCATTGAAAGTGGAATGGGAAGGACAATATTGGATCACAATGATAAAGATGAAGGGACAAGAATAAGGATGGGGACAACACAGGGTTAATGAAATATAGGTGGTTCCACAAGACAAGTTTAATGTGAGGTAGTGTAAGCTTGAGGTTGACACAAGACAACATGGTGTTAGGTTGACTCAAGATGCAATTGTAGGTTTACAACATGGATGAGATCTCAAAAATGAGGTTTTGTGGGGTTTGTGAGGCCATGCTTTTTGAATTTGCCCAATTTACTAAAATTGTCCTAATTCGTGCATTATAATATCCTAAAATAATTACTCTGCATTTGCTTTTCGCTCAATCAAATACATGATAAGTCAAAAGCTCATGCATGTCAAATGTAGTACACTCAAATGGATCTTAAAGTTAAAAAATAAAAATCAATTTTATATATACATAGTAATGTAGTAAAATTTTCTTAATTTCACATATTTACAAATTTTTTAATAACTTGACACAATCCACTCTTGATAGTAAATAAATTTGGGTAGGTTTGACTAACTATACATTATGTATATCCTAATTTCATTATATTACCATGATTATTAAAGTAGTATTATAAAAAATCTTTATCATTAGGGTTATTTATTGAACTATATATATATATATATATATATATATATATATATATATATATATATATATATATATATATATATATATATATATATATATATATATATATATATATATATATAGTGATTCCTTTATTTTCTAATATCAAAATGAAAGTAATTTGAGCCTTAAGAAAATGTATTTTTTAAAAGGAAAATCAAACAAATGTTTACCTTTTTCTCTTTCTTTAATTTTTTAGAATAACATTCTCTCAATCTTCTAGTTTTATTTTTAGCTATGCAATTATTTGAATTAAATAATTAACTTTGCAATAAATAGTTTAGGTTAACTTTAGTCATCACCAGATTGCTGAATCATTTTAAGAAAGCATATTGGAGATTGGCTTAGAGGCTTCCTTATAACTAAGGTGATAACACAATTCCTCATAAAAAATGATACACTTCTTTTTAAGAAATAGATTATGTGAGTTTCTTCATTTAACATTTACATGAATCAAAGTATGAGGAGAACTTGCATGGACTTAGATTATATGCCAACCACATAAATATTGATTTTGTCCATCTTACCCTATAATAAATAACTATAGTAGAATATCACATTATTCATTTATGCTTAAAATTAGAAATGCTATTTGAAATCAAATACGCATTATTCATTTTATTTGTGATTGTTTCTGACATATTCTCCATTGCATGCTTGTTTATGATTTGGATTGGGAAGAAACAAGAAAGTTCTAGAGGGAAAAAAAAAGATAGAGTTCAAATTCTCTCTTGTTTGGGCAATACCTACATTGTTCAATTGCTAATGACCTTGTCACATAATTTGCTTTGGGTTGTCGGGTTGAATTCATTATTTTTTTCTTTTAGATTTCATCTTTAACAACATGCATTGCCTTAATTATAAAGAAATAATATGAATCAAGAAAGTGTAATTTTTATTTATTAATCACACTACTTTCATCCTTATATATTTTAGATGAAATGTCAACAATGTAAAATGATTAAGTTAAATAACTATTTACTATTTTACAAAGATATTGAAAGGACTAATTTTTATATTGCTATATTTTTATATTTTATAAAAAATGTAGGTATTATTCTTAATTTTTATTTTGAAATAGTACTTAGAATTTATGAAAATTTTGGATTATGTAATATATTGAACTAGGTGGTGGAGTTAATTTTAAGCTTATAGTGTCAACTATGGTAAAAATCTATACCCTCTATGTCTAAACAGTATAACAAATAATCATTTTAAATTTTTCAGTGCCAATTAAATTTTGATTGATTGACTTATCCATATTTTTCTTTAATTGATTAAGAATACTAGAAAGGTATTATTTTAATGCTATTTAGCACTTTAGGGCTATCTTATTATGACTATTTGTACATTTGTTTGCACATTTTATAATAGTTCATCTTGAACTTATCGATATCTCTATATCTCACTTGATTTTAACTTTACAATTGAGCACAAGTAAAGTAAGGAAAAAAAAACATCTTTATTATAAAAATCATGAATAATTTTCTTACATAAATCCATAAATATAGTTAAAAACAATTCAAACATTCAAAAGCTCACATAAATTCAGAGCACTTTATAGATTAGTGATTCATAGTAGAGAAGACAGAAATATCATTTAGCATTTGTAAAATGAGATGTAGGATAACTATAGAAGAAAGGAAAGAATACATTGAGTATGTCTTTTAAGTCTACCCTTCGAGATCCTTTCCTGTGGAAAAATTAGGATCCCTCATTGAAAATTTTTAATTATTGATCTCCTTCTCCACCACTTGAAGAAAATACTCTACCACACTACCCATACACTCTTAGCACTTGGTGTGTCACTCTAGTTTCACAAAACTCACACACTTACACTACACTTTCAATGCCAAGAATTCTAAAAGTCTTTTACACTTAAAAAATGTCCCCTAATTATAGCCTAAAATAACTTACACTCTTGTCAAATCTCAAAAACTACTCAAAATTATCGCTGAATTATCACAAATCTATTATATCATGCCGTAGCATTTCTATGCTATGCTTGTTGCATCTGCTTTATATTTTTGCCTATATTATAGTGCCGCAATGCTGTTTATGCAGTGCCTAAGTGTTGAGCTTACAGTAAAATGTCCCAAAATGAGCTTGATCTAGTGCCATGATGTTGCTGATCTAATGCCTAGCCTTGTTGTTAATTTATTCCAATTTAAGCCATTTTCAGCACTATGGTGTTGGGCATAAATTTTTTTGCATATTTTTGAGCATTTTTCATTTACAATACAAAATATACTTAAAGTAAATACATTTTAACATATAAAAATATGGTGAATGCATTATAATTACATAAATTTCTTACAAATTTAACACTTATCAAATACCTCAAGACTCAAAGTACTTGCCCTCAAGCAATTTGATACATTTGCCCATATATTACCGTCTTGAGTTAATTGATAATACAAATTTTGGAAGTCTAAAATAATTAAATAAAATTTTAATTGAAAATAAAAATGATATTTTAATATTTATTTTCATTTTTCATTTCAAACTAAAATATCTCAAATTCTTATTATTAACTAATATTTTTCTTAAGTTATAATTCTTTGGCATATTATCATAGTTGATGCTTATGAAGATAAATGAATTGAATTTTAATAAATTGTTATCCATATAAAATATATAAGCATAATTTTATGTTCTCAATTGAAATTATAATCATTGTTCCATAATTAATGATAATATGCTACAATCTGTCTCAATTACATGATCTTGTTACTTAATAATATTTCATAAGTTCTAACTAATAATAGTTTAAATTATGTTATTTCTTATTATATGTATTTCTATTTATCTTAATATCAATTCACTAAATTCATTAAGACTCTTCTATGTATGATGTGTGTGCTTAAAGAAATTTTTAACTTAACAAAAATTAGTAGTTTTTCTATGATGTTTGGTTATTATTAGTTTGAAAGCAATTTAATGAATAAATAAACCTTAATTGTAAATTGATATTTTTGAGTTAAAATTTTCTTTAATTATTTTTAGGTTCCAACACTTTTCTAAAAATTTTCAAACTAACTTCAAGTTTAAAATACAAATATATCAATCTTAAGAATTATAATAATTAAAGTTTGGGGTTAGTAACTAACATTATGAAACAACACATATAAATAAAATACATGTGAGAAATGAACATTAACATTAATTTTACTTGAACTTAAAATTACAATAAATAAAATACATAAAAATAAAATTATTTCTTAATTCTCCTCCTCTTCCTCCTCCTCTTCTTCTTCTTCTTCATCTTTTTCTTCTTCTAGCTTTGGCTGGGTGCTAACATATGGTTGATATTATGGTGCTACAAAAAATAGAATTTAGTTTGGGCCAACATTAAAGTTGCAGTTTTTGAACATGAATGACATTCTTTACCCATATGATGATCATAATTTTTTCTAATTTTTTGTTAATCATTTTCTTTAACCATTTTTTTAGGTCAAATACTTCTCAAATTCTTGGAGTTGTTCATTTAAAGTTTTGGAGGATCAAGATCTAGATTGAAGAGTGTGTGAACTTTCTCCTATCTCCATTTTTTTACCTCAATCCTTCAATTAATCTTTTAGTGAGGGGAGCCCTTTGTATTAGAACTTCCAAATCAGCTTCCCCATGCATAAGAAAGTCATAAAGCATAAATAGAGGGTGACCAAAATCTATTGTAGTATTACCCTTAATCATATTATAAATTGAATTATAAAGTATCTTTCTACATCTATGGAAAAATACTTTAGAATTTCATAATTAAAATGCTCTATTTTAGCTACCTCACTAATATTACATCGAATATTAACTTGAGAGAAATAAAATAATGCTAAGCTATAGCTGCTATGGTCATGCTAGAGGTAGAGAAATTAATAATCTTTTCCTCTCATCATTTTCATTAGACATTAACATTTCTAACAATAAGAAAACTAAGAATTTCATCTAAATCTAGATGACTATTATAGTAGAAATTATACTCATCATATGTATAATTTTGTAATTTGTAATTTGTAATATGCATTAATGGAAGAATTATATGGCTTACCTATTTTCTTCTTGAAAACTTTATTGTCCCTATGCTCCTTCACTTTGGTAATTCTTTATACTCTCCCACCTAGATTGTTGAATCTATCTGTGTGGTAATTGTAGATGAGAGTATACTGGTACCTCCGCTCCACCTTGACATTGATAAAGCGATCAAAATTGCTAGTAGTTGCTCTCTTCTTGTTCTTATTTATAACTTTAATAGTCATTTTGATTTTAGAGGTGGGGAAATGTTAAGAGAGCAAGAGGATTTTAAGCTTGAAGAATGGGACTTGGAATGAAAAATTTGGCTAATTAGTGGTCTTATTTATAGATAAGGCTCAACGCTTCTGTCTTAGTTTGTAGGGTATAGTGCCACAATGCTCTACATGCACTAGTTAACTAGTCAAGGAGGTTCCTATTCCGATCAAAAATATATTTATGGTCATTATTATGTAATTGATAGCGTTTACAAATCCTATCGATATTTATTCGTTCTAGCATGTATATCTCACAAGTCGATACTATATTTTGTCTTTTATCTTCAATGCATTTTCCCATCTACCGACTCTTCAAATACCATTTTGATTGGCTATGATGCTACTTTGGTAGTGCCTAGGCACAAGCCAACCTACTTTTTATTCATTTTATTTATTTATTATTATTTTTTAACTATAGTTACAATGTGGCCTATATGTAGCTCCTAGAATTTGCTTGTAATATATATATATATATATATATATATATATATATATATATATATATATATATATATATATATATATATATATATATATATATATAGAGAGAGAGAGAGAGAAGAATGTTTACAGTTTGATTATATGAGACCATTCTAGAAACTTGAAAGAAAGAAAAGAGCTTTGCCCTTAATCCAATTCTTAAGCCTCCCTCCCAGCAGTGTAGTCTTTTTATAATGAATCTTTAACTCCTAATCTTTTGCAGCAAACACTAAACTCACTACTAATAAACATTGAACATATATATTGGGTTGCCTCCCAACAAGCACTTAGTTTAACTTCATCAACCTGACATAAGTTTTCTAATTTTTAAGATCTTTGACTAATTAATGGACTCTTTAAATTGAATCTAATGTCCTTCATATTATGGCTTAAGTCGTTGACCATTCACTTGAAAATCTTGTTCATCTTTAAGCCTTGAGTAGCGACAACATTAGGTGCATAAACTTTAACAACTAAGAAAGGACCTCACCAACTTGATCTTAATTTTCCAGAAAATAATTTATTTTTAAAATATATAATAATACATGTGGTCTAGGTTTAAACTATTTCTTAATGGTCTTACTATTGTACCATTTTTTCATTTATTTTTATATCCCCTCAAATTTTTATATGCACCCAATCTTATTTTGTCCAACTCATTTAGATCTATGAGTCACTTTTTTGCACTTATTTTCAAATCAAAATTTAATTTCTTAATTGCCTAAAATATTTTTTGCTCCTATTCCAATGGTAACTGACAAGCCTTCTAAAATGCTAGTTTATAAGGAGACATTCCAATAGGGGTTTTGTATGCAGTCCTATAGGCTCATATGCATCATCTAATTTCAATGACCAATCCTTTCTAGTAGGACCAATAGCTTTTTTTTTCTAAAATTCTCTCCCCATTTAAAATTTCAGCTTGCTCACTAGTTTGGGGATGATATACAGTAGTTATTCTATGTTGTACTATATATTTTAAAAAAAATATTTTACATATTTATTACAAAAATGAGTATCTTCATCACTAATAATGATTATAGTCTTTCAAATCTTATAAAATTATTTTTCCTTAAAATTTAATAGTTACCTTAGAATCATCTTTCGGTGTAGCTATTGCTTCTATACAATTTAGAATATAATCAACACAAACAAAATATATTTATTTCTATATGAAGAAACAAATGGTTCCAAAAAGTCTATTCCTCACACATAAAATATTTTTATCTCTAAAATATAATTTAAAGGCATTTCTTGACACTTAGAGATATTTTCTATTCTTTGACATTTATCAACATATTCATATACATCTCTAATTAATGTTGACCAATAAAATCCACTCTGTAATATTTAAGTAGCTATTTTATTACCTCCAAAATGTCCTCTATATTTAGAATCATAATAGATCTTGTAATTTATAAATTTCATTATCAAGTATGCATCTTCTTAGAATCTAATCTGAACACTTCTAATAGAGATATGGTTCATCCCAAATATTAAATTTTATGCAACATAAAAAATTCCTCTTTTGATGATAATTGATTCCATAAGGTATATTTACTAAGTCATTCACAATATCCACATCTTAATAACTTTATGTTTAAATGCAAATAATTGCTCATATGGGAACTCTTTCTTAACATCTCCTCTAGCTCTCAATTCTTCTTTAGTTGTTAATATAGATAAGTGATCAACTAGTTGATTTTTAGATCCTTTTCTCTCTTTAATTTCTAGATCAAAATCTTGCAACAATAATACCCATCTAATTAATCAAGACTTAGCATCTTTCTTTTTTAATAGACATTTAATTATTGCATTATTAGTATATACTATAATTTTGTTCTAATTAGCTAGGATATAAAATTATCAAAAGCAAAGGGAACATCCGGTAATTTTTTTCAGTTGTTTAGTAGTTTAATTGATTTTCATTTAAAATTTTACTAGCATAAAATGTTAAATGAAAATTTTTGCATTTTCTTTGTCCTAATATTGCCCCTATTGCAAAATCACTTGCATCACACATCACATCAAAAGGAAGGTTCCAATTAGGTGTGATAATAACAAATGTTAAACTTAATTTAATTTTTAATAGTTCTAATGCTTCTTGCTATTCCTTTGTAAAAATAAAGAGCGTATCCTTCTATAGTAAGTTGTACAATGGCTTTGATATTTTTGAGAAGTCTTTCATAAATCTCCTATTAAATCTATGGTTCCCTAGAATACTTCTAACTCCTTTTACTTTAATTGGCGATGAAAGTTTTTTTTTTTTTGCACTTTTGCCTTATCCACTTCTATTCATTTTTCTAAAATGACCCATTGCTCTTCCTTCTCCATCCATAAAATAATATTTTCCCAGTTAAATATTAAGTTTTGCTCTTCATATCTCTTAAGAATGATTTCTAGGTTTTCTAAGCAATATTCAAATGTGAGACAAATTCAATGTAGTTTTCAATTAAATCAGAAAAATATAGCCATCATATTACGTTGAAATGTAGCAAGTGCAGACATTCTTATAAAAGCAAATGTACCATAATGACAAGTAAATGTTGTTTTCTCTTGATCTTTAGATGCTTTGGCAATTTGGTTAAGCAGCACTTGTAAGAAAATGACATTTTAATATTTTATTATTATAACGATCCCTTAAGCATAATTCCCTACAAAAAATTCATTAGACTAATAATGACCTAACATCCAAGCAATCTTAACATCTAGTCTAAAAATATTCTATAACAAAATAAAATGTATCACCACAATAAACAGCGACCTAACCTAATACTAAAATCAGTGACTTAATATTTTAAATTGTGTGTTGAGGCTAAAGTGTGATATGCCCTAATTGGATTTTAGAGTTAGAGCTTTCTAATGAGTGAGCATTCAAGTTATCTATTAGAGGTGATTGCATTTTATTTTCATTTATTATCCTTGATTGGATTTTAAATTATGCATATTTTGTTCATTTTTTATTTAGGGTTTAATATTATAAAGAGAAGAAAGAGAGTTAACTCTCTTTATTCCTTAACCTAGGTTAATTTCTGAAGTATAAATTTTTGTGATTTTTGAACCTTCATAATGGACTTTAGCAAATTTTAATTAATCATATATTTAGATTTAGCTAAATGAATTTTATTTATACATGGAAGCACCTTAAGGTTAAATGAAGCTAAGTCATTAATAAATGCATAAAGTTTTATCACTTCAATTTTATTATCAATAACATTCTCATTTCATTTATTTATTTTTTGGTTCTAATACTTATACATGCATCACTTATGTATTTTATTTTATACACTCGATATATGAGCATGCATAAATTTGATAGCAAAAGAATTTTACTTCACATTTGAACAAATATATACATGTATAAGAAACTATGCAAGTACGTGCTATTGTTAAAGCAGGGAAGTGAGATTATCTAAGTCTTCCTTGAAACTCTTAAAGCCTCATATTCCCAGGATATCCAGATTATATACTTGCTAATTCAAATGCATATACACACATGTATAAATGTAAAGATGAGATCATGAAAAGTTCAAAGTTGTTATCTTTTAATCATGAAAAGATAAGTTAGCTCCATGTTTATGTTTCCTCATTTATGACAAATGTTATAAGTACCAAGCTAGGATTTAGATCACTTAATTAAAAATTAGCACCTAATTTTAAAATAATTTAATATTTATTAGTGATAGTAGCTACATCATATATTTATACTTATCCAACTCATGCAATTAAATGCAACATATCCTTTTGAATTTAAAATATGAATATATGAAACATATAGCATGTATATTTATGGTAATTGAAATAAAGTGACTAAACATTATCAAATGACATACTTAACTTCATTAAGACCTAAAGGGGAATCATACTAAATAAATTTTCCTTAAACTTAATCAAAGCTTCCTTAGGATTTAATTTTTTATGTTTTGGGTTATTTAATCCTAAAGCGGAGAAACATGAATTAAGTTATAACCCACACCCATGTTAGTTAACTAATGAGTTTAAAGAGAGGTTAAGTGAATTTTAAAGTTTGATTAACTTTGGTTTATTAATAAATCACTTAATTACCCTCCCTAAAAGTCCCTTAATTTAATTTACTAGTAAGCAAAGGCCTATGAAATATGATGATGCAATTGAAAATAAAATTAGTAATGTCCTAAAGATTATGCAATTAGGTCCATGCTTAAATAATTAATTAAATTAAGAGGAATTACTTTCATGATTTCTCAAACCTATGGAAAATCTTAATTTCATTTAAACCCTTATGTTAACTAAACACATAACAAGTATTAATAAAATCAATCTTGTTGGTTGTATTAATTATGATGATAATGTAATAATAATTTTTAAAATATTTATTTTTATTTTAATACTATTTAATAATTTAATTATTTAATTAAAGGGGATTAAGAATGAACATGAGAAAAACAATTAAAAGGGGAGGTCTTAATTATTTTTCTTAGTCATTCTTACTATTATGATGATTAATTAACCTTCAATAATTAATTTCACTATTTTCTTAATTTTAATAATTATTAACTCACTCAAAATAGGTAATTAGAGTTTGAATTTATAAAATTCCTAGTACACTTGGAAAATATATCCAAGAAAATTATGGGAGTGAGGGGACATCCCATGTAATTCACATACTAAACCATAGATTAATTGGCCAACTAATTAGAACTTAACTAATGTAATTAATGAAAATTTTAAACCTTAATTAACCACTATTCACTAGACAAAACTTAAATATTTTATTTCTTAGATTCTCCCTGTTTAACTTTTCCAAAATGAGTTTATTTGTATTTTATGGATTTTTTTATAATTATTTATGAAATTTTGAAATTCTACCTAATTAATTTCATTTTTAAGCATTAATTAACCCATTTACACAATCGATGTCACTCAAATGCTGGCGTGTCAGTGCTTTTCACGTGGTTTCATGAGATTGGTTATTTAAACCATCCAACATGGTAGTTGACTCAGCGGCATCAAACACGATATTATCTTGACCGTTCAATCTCGACAAATGATCGAGATTAATCCCTTTGATTCTAAAGGGATTAAATCAAAAAATCTAAAGTAATTAATCATGGTCGTCCATTCTAATCATGCAAAATGGATGATTGATGATCCATCATCTTGTGACCATGGGAAAATGGACATCGTCCACCTTCAACCACTCGATCTGAGCTCGTTTGATAGTGGATTTGGTTCCAAAATGATCATGGAGAAAATCTAAGGGGATCCTACGGTGGAATTCGCACGAGAATGAGATTTCTTTCAAAAAAGACTAACAATCCTACGATTTTCTAGATTTTACCTCGTCGGAGCTCAAGACTGCTGGCTTCATCTTGAAGAGATGAAGCCCTGTTGAAAAGACACTGAGCTGTCTCCCATCGCTTCATGGACCAAAACGCTGAGTTTACGAGTTGGTCTTGGAGTGGCTTTCGATGCTCGAATCAATTGAGAATTGATTCGTTTCACCTCACCCGAGTGTGATGAAGGTGTGGGTAAGGTTAATTTAGCTTTGGTGGAGGTTTGGTGAGATTAGAAGGATGGAGCTCTCAGGCGTGGATGGAGCTTGGTCTCGCCGATGATCGGGTGCACGAGGAGCTCGAGAGATAGCTTGGGCTGTGCAGAATCTCCTATGGAAGGTCTATGTGAAGCTTGGATGGATGGGGAGAAGTATACCATCCTTCCCAGCTGAACCAAGGCTTGGGATTGGTTTAACCTTTGGAAGTCATTCGACCATAGTTGGTGGCCAGAGGTGGCAGTGGATTGATGAGTTGGAGGTGCTTGAGTGGCCAAGTGAGTTTAGTGGGATGCTATTGAGTGTACACTCCTCCTTAGGTGGACCAATGGCTGACCAAGGGTAAGGCTACCCTCTCTTGGCCATGAACTGAACCCAATAGCTTTGGGTTAGGTTAGGTCAGTGGTCTTACGCCCAATGAAGGCCAAAGGTGGCTACCAAGGGTGGGAGGAGCGGAGAGCCCTTCCAAATAGAGATTTTATCAAAATTGGAGGGCTTGGTTCAATTGGGAAAACTGAACCTAGGTTCACCATGGGTTGGGTCCACTTGGGTAGGTCAATGGGGACTTAAAGGTGAGTCATGCCAAGTTTGATTGGGTTTGAACTTAGTTTAGTTGGGTTTGGCTCAATTTAGTCCATGTAGGTCAAATTGGGTTCATTTGGACTAAGTTAATCGTTTGATCAAATTGGGTCAAGAAGGGACTATGGTTATGTTGCATTGGTCATTTGGGATGAGTTGGTGCAATTGGTTTGGTCTAAGTAGAATTTGATTTGGATTTGGTTCATGTGAGTTCACTTGAGTCAAATGAGCTAGGTTGATCAATTTGATCAAATTGGTCAAATTGGTTTGGGTAAGGGGTTGGTTCATTTTCAATTGGTCAATTGAGGTTGGTTGGAGGTGTTGGTTTGAATTGATTTAGACTAGGATGTGATTTGGCTCAATTTGATTATTTGTCTCAAATTAGGTCAAATGGGTCAATTGGCTTAGTTTGACCAAATTAGCTTTAATTGGTGATTTGATCATGCTCAATACTCAATTGGTGATGGATGAAAATCATTAGTTGCAATAAATCTGGGTTAGGATATGATTTGGCCCAATTTTATTTTTTAGGCAAATTTGGTTAACTTGAGTTAAGAGGCCAAATTGGTTTGGCTTAGTCCATTGAATTACAATTGAGTGATCAATGATGGTCTACAATCACTAAAGATTGTATTGAACAACTTGATTAGGTCCAATTGAAGTTTGATTGAATTTTGATTTAATTGAGCTATTTAGGTCAACTTGGGTCAAGTGGTTTGATTGAGTAGGTTTGGTTACATGAATCCATTGTCTCCATTGTGTCCTATATGTGTCAAATTCTCATTTAATTCAAGTATACTAAGGTCATTTTTTATACATCTTAACCAAGTCTTTTTAGGTCTACCTCACCTTTCTTAACATAAGGCAAATCTAATGCATCTATCCTAAATGAGTCATGGGATGGCCACGCTTTATGTGGCCAAACCATCTAAGGCAACTCTCTAATCTTATCGCCACTTTAGCTACTCCAACTTGTTCCCCAAACATACTCATTTGCATTTTATCTCTAAGAGTAAAACCACTCATCCACCTAAGCATCCTCATCTAAACACTTAACTTAGTCTTATGCTTCTTTTATTGGCCAACATTTACACCATAAGTCATTGCGGTCTTACCACCATCTTATAAAATTTTTCCTTAAGTTTAAGTGAAACTTTTCTATCACACAACAGGCCATATGTATTCCTCCACTTCAACCATCCAACTTTAATTCTACTAATAACATCTCCATCTATTTCATCATCATTTTGAACAATAGAGCCTAAATATCTGAATCGCTCACTCTTATTAATGACTTGTTAATGTCACAACACTACCTAGAACTTCTACAACTAAAATCACACTCCATACATTCAATTTTAGATCTACTTAAATGAAAACCTTTAGACTCTAATGTTGACTTCCATAATTCAAGTTTCTCTTGGACTCCCTCACTAGTCTTATCAACAAGAAGAATGTCATCGGCATACACCAAGGTACATCTTCCATAAATGCCTAGTAAGAACATCCATAACTAAAGCAAAAAAAAGATAAGGGCTTAAAGCTAATCCTTGATGTAATCCAACTAAAATAGGAAAATGTTTTGTCAATCCTCCTTGTGTTTTGGACACAAGTAATAGTATATACATATCCTTAATTACACGAATATAACCAATATTAACTCTTTTCGTTCTAGAACTCTCCAAAGAACATCTCTTGAAACTTTATCATAAGCTTTCTAAATCAATAAATATCATATGTAGATTCTCCTTACTTTCTATACTTCTCCATCAAACCTCTTAACAAATGTATAGCATCCATAGTAGATCTACCTGGCATGAAACCAAACTGATTGTGAGAAACTTTTGTATCACATCATAACCTATGCTCAATTACTCTTTCCCATAATGTTAATGTATGACACATTAACTTAATTCCTCTATAATTTGCACACTCTTGTGCATCACCTTTATTCTTAAATATAAGAACCAACAAACTCTTTCTCCACTCATCTGACATCTTTTTAGTCTTTAAAAAATATTGAAAAGATTTGTAAATAAGAAATTCCTTGATCTCTAAACATTTCCACTTCTATTGGAATATCATCGTCCTATGTTTTTCCACATTTCATTTTCTTTAAAGCTTCTCTAACTTCATTTACTATACATGATAAAAATAAAATTCTCTATTTATATTTAAGGTATTAAGGTTGCTAAAATCAATTACTTTTAGATCCTTCATTGAAAAGTTTATCAAAATACCTCATCCTATTTTCAATATCCTTTTCTAAAGCATTTTATTATTTTCATTATTAAATCACCTCACTTGAATTAGGTCTTTACTTCTCCTATCTTTTGGTTGGCTAACTTATACATACATCTTTCACCTTCTTTTGGTATCTAATCTATTATATCATAAAAATTTAAATTTTTGCATCATATATTGCTTTCTTAGAATCTCTGCAGGACATTTTATATCTTTCCCAATTCTCTGAGTTTTTACATCTAAACCAAGTTTTAAAACAATGCTTGGGTCCACCTCTACATGTCACTTTTACATGTTCAGGGTGCCTATCATACTTTTTGAAGCGAGGGTATCCTAAAGTCTTGCAGTCATATCGAGCATCATCTATTTTAGAGATGGAGCATTTTCGTCTGTTCTTTTTTACTCCTTATTTGGTCAGAGATTGATTGTTATAAGAGAAACCCAACATATGCATATGCCACTCTGACCCTATTGCACTATGTATCATTTCATAACACAAAAAGTGCCTACCTTTTTTTATTACAGTGAAAATGTATTTAAATAGCAGAATTACAAGGATATTTAGATTAAAAAAAAGATTTCAGCAACAAAACTTCCTCCATCCGCTATTCCTTTAGGAGTATCTTTACTCACTTGTTTATTATCATAGCTTCAATAATTTGATTTTTTACAATAATTTTTTCTTGTTACAATAATTATAAGAAAAGAACCTTCTCTAAATGTGTTTACAATTTTCATTATGCTTTCCCTATATATCAATAAAAATAAAAAAATTACATATATAAGAAAGTTTAAGAATTTTGACAATCTCACCACAAATATGATGATATGCGATATATCATGATATATGAGCATGGAGTTGATTCATCAAGTGTGCCTATTTTCAAATCTCCTATATCAACATAGCCTTCTTTGGTGGAGTCACTCTTTCCCATAGATCTTTATTTCATCCACCATCTTGTGGAGACATAGTGGTGTGAGATCTTGTACCCATTGATATTTTCGTTGAGCTAGCACATAGTTCAATAGCTTACCAACTAGCGAGGGTGACAGAGGATTTCATACCAGAGATTGCTCAGAGTTAACCAAAGTCACCCAACTCAGGTATGTTTTCCTCTTCATATATATATATTTTTTCTTTTTATATTTATTGCTTTACTTTTTGCTAATCATTTTTTATTTACTTCATGCAGTGCCTAATGTAGGTTACTTTGCTAAGATCTACTATTGGTACCCTTCTACTTGATACACACAACCATCCTGCTTATGATTACAACTTGGCATTTTTGTGTAATGTCATTTCCAAACTTACTCTAGGATCACCAAAGTCATTGAACCGCTTTACATCATATGTCAAAGTCATTCTGGACCTTTTAGCTCACACTAGTTTCGAAGAGAAGGTTCTCAAGTACTAGGAGACTCTTTGTAGGGAAGTAAAGTTTATGTTTCATTAGATTAGATTACTCAGTATTGTTTGCTCAAAAACTTCACTAGCAGACCTTTAGGAGAAGGTCAAAATCCATTAAAAGTTGCGATTTAACATATGATGAGTTTGAGAGGAGCATTGAGGCTCACACCCCACCATTCGAGTTGGCTGATTAGATCACGATTGTCCTCTTCAAAGTTGGATAGACTCACTGCTAAGATTAGGGGGCTGTGGCGAAACCTTACGACTGCAATATCCTATGAGTTAGACTTGTATGCTGAGCAAGACAGCCACTAATAGATCCAACACCAAGCTATGGAAGTGTTCTAAACTTTGGAGGTAGTTGGGAAGACCATACTACTATGATTGAATTTGCATATAATAATAGTTACTAATCTAGCATTCATATGGCTTCATATGAATCACTGTATGATAAGAAATGTAGAACTTCATTAAGTTGGGTTGAAATTAAAGAACGATAGATGTTAGGTCCAGAGTTGACGGCTATAAAGAAAAAAAAAAAATAATCGAGGCGATTGAACTGCTCAAGATCGCCACCAAAAATAGTATGACCCAAAAGCATGAACTGTGGAGTTTCAAGTCGAGAATTTGTGTTCCTAAAAGTAAAACCTATGAAAAGAATTAGCAAATTTGGTAGGCAAATTAAGCCCTAGGTACATAAGATCGCTTTGAAATAAATGAAAGGATTATGACTTATAGCACTACCACGAATTGTCAGATATTCATTATATTTTTCACATTTCAATGTTAAGAAAATAGATTGTTAATATAGGGCAAAGGATTCCACATATAAAAATTGAAGTGCAACCAATTTTAACTTATGCTTTGGAGCCAAAAAGATTTTTGGAATTTGATATGAAGAAGTTAAAAATAAATAAATTATATTAAGATTAAAAAGAACAAACCAATCAAAGATGCCATTTGAGAGGACAAATAAGTGATGAGATAGAGATTTTCCTTCCTATTTGTATGATTAGCAAAAAGAAAATTATAAGGTGAGAATTGTAATACTCAAATTCCACTAAAGAAGTAAAATTTTCTCATTTTAAATTATACCTCATTTTTCAAACTCAAAAGCATTGTATATATTTTATAAAATTCTACACTGCAATTTGAACAAAATGATATAATATAAAAACACATGATATTTCCCATTTAATACTTAAAATGCCTAAAATGGAGAACTTATTAATTAATATATTAATATGTAATTACTATTAACTTTATCTAATAATTAAAATAACTACTGTAGCAAAATCTGAAATCAACTAATAAAGGTATGCAATGGCTTGATGGTTTTAAGTGGAGATTAAGGTGGAGATTAAAGCATAATAATAATTGATAGTCAAATTCACAGGCATACCATAGTTAGGGTCACTACCACCTACCTCTCCCATTTATTTCCTTCGGTTTCCACTTTTCCATGTCTTTTCGAGCTGCTGGAAGCCGTAGTCTTCCTGTGGCGGGCTTGTTGAGGAGTGCCAGGAGGGAAGTTTAGTAGTCAAATGGTTGCTGTGCTCAGCTGGGAGAAGCTCGGGCGCTGAATTTGGGAATTATGGGAGACAACTATGTTAATTAGATGAGTAACAGCAAAGTGAAAGATTTAAAATAAATATTTTTTATGGAAATTGAGATAAGTGGATTAATATAGTTAAGCATATGTTAATGTCTAACAGATTCTTCCAAATTTACATCGTGCTAAGTCCAAAGAAATTGATGACTTAGCAAAAATATTGAGAAATTTTAAAATTTAAGAGGATTATTGCTTGGTTATATGATTATGATAATCAGAATTTTAAAGTTAGCAAACTAATAATTTTTTTGATAATATATAGGAATTATAATGAAATTAAAATGATTGCATGTGAAAGAAAATAATATTTTTATAATACGATAAAACTCTAATTAAGCTTAGGTTGACGTATTCAAGTAATCAATGTTTATATCTTTCAATCGAGTAACTAAAAGTAGTGTAATTGTCTAACTACGAAGGATTCAAATAATCCTTTTGGGTATGTACAATTTATATTTTAAAATCTTTAGTTGTTTTGTATTTATGTTGATATTCAATGTTACACACTTTTAGGTATGTGATTTAAATATAAAAGGATTATTTGAAGAATTCGAAATGTAAAAGTTTATTCATGATGATTTGATGAGATTCAGTTTTCACCTACTTGCCCCAAATCCTTATATATCGAGATAAGTTGGTGGAAGCTACGTTAATCGTATTTTATTCTATTACACCTCGACCGACAGAGATAAAGGCATCGTTTGGGGTGTGACAACTTTTAAAAAAGATAAAATAAAATTTTTATCAAAGAGATACACTCGAAGAAAATATCAAATTGTTGATATACTTATAACAGTTCTTCATGAATTATAAATTGACAATCTTATTTCCAAGGCAATCTAACATATATTCTTATCTTGAGCAGAAGTGTGAGAACCTTGGAATCATATTTGGGAGCTTAAAAGCTCAGACAGCAACCCATAAATTTTTGAATTCTATAATGCAGCCAGCGTACAATAAATTCTATATTTTCTTCCACCTGCTATCCAGTTTAACTCCAGCCATTCAAACATTTCAAGAAATCCTCCATCTGTAATCCAATTCAACAACCTTAGAAACTCACCCTGGGGAGATCTGCCGACTGCTCAATCCTTCTGCAGTCCACTAGCTGTTCCATTCCATAATAATATTGTGCCTTCCTCTATATTTTGTTGTATTTGATCATGTTTAAAAATCTTTCCTATTCTTCTGCTTTATTAAGTCGGTTATTGTTTGATTCTTTTCCTATTGTACTTTCTACTCTAGGTCACTAATTTGGCTTTCTATCTACCATAACATTTGCATCACGCCTATTTAACGTAATATGAAAAAAGTAAAAATAAAAAATAAAAATATCCTTGGACTTCTTAGGCATGCCCATTTGTAATCCTAGATTTTTTTTTTCATTTGTTAATTTTAGTCCCTCAATTCGCAAATCTGAATCAAATTGTTCGTACCATCAAAGTTGTCATTTCTTTAGACAGAAATTGGCAAAAGAAAGTTTTCAATGAGGGCATTGAAAATATTTTAGGATCAATCTCACTACTTTATTACCAGCTCATACTAATGAGATTGATCCTAAAAATTCAAAAATACCTCATGGAAAGCTTCCTATAACAAGTTCCATCAAAAGAAGTAATAAAGTTGATAGACAAACCAAATAGGTTTAAATTTATCGAGTCGAGGACCACTTTGAACACTTGAAAAAAAAATCTAAGATTAAAATACACTTTAAAAAGTATAAGGATTATTTCAATTATTTACACATAAGAAAAATGTATTCTCCTATTTTCTTCAACAAAAATGATTAACACATGCATCTAAAATACTTGAAAAGGAAAACAATATAAGAAAGATAGAAAGCTCAAAATATAAATCATACTAATGGAAAAATGTATTTATACAGACTGTATCCACTTCTAACCATTACTAAAATCAAAATCATGGTTTGAGATCTAGGTCAATTAACACAAAAGTAAGCAAAGTTCAACAGGCTTAGTAATTCCATTTAGGACAATTCAAGTTAAAAAATCGAAGGATGAATCACCAATATATGAAAAATTAAAAAAACACGTGTGAAACAGATTCTTTGATTTGAGAAACTTACCTCTTCCCGCTCAATATAGCATATAATCTAAATGCAACTACAAGAAATTGAAATAATATTAAATGCCATTGCACAAGAGGGACAATATACCCAAGCAATTAAAAAAAAAAAAAAGTTCATCACCCCTAAGTCTTATAGTCCATTTTGTCCTCTAGAGGAGCATAAGGATGAAAGATGCTTAGTGCATGAATAAACTCGTCAAACTCAATGACACCATTTTTCTTCTCATCAAAAAGATCAAAATCCTACAGAGGAGGATCAAAAAATGTGTAAGAAAACCTTTCAAATGTGGTACAAGTTCTAGATTAATGGATATCCTATATAATTTTGCATGCATTTGTTACAATGTCATTGCATGTTAGATTTACAATAAAAACTCTAAACCCTATGATGTGCTACAACATTCAAGCCTTATAAGTCCTCTACATAGTCATGAGTATTAGTTAGTCTACTTTATGCAGGGCATTTCAACATATTAGTAATTTATTGTGGATTAATGCATTTCTCACCCACTTTGGCTCAAGTAAAATACTTGTAAATTCACCTCATTTTAAAATATACTTTCATTTTTCGCACACCACAAAAATCTTCATACATATTTTAATAAAATTCTACATTTATTTCTAAATGTAATTATATATATATATATAAGATACATTCCCATGTACTAATTCAATAGCTAATAGAATTTATTTAATAATTAAATTAATTATTATTTAACCACTGCTAATTAAGTACAATTACTGTAGCTAATCTAATGGATTTCCACCAATCTACGCATGCATTGGTGGATGAAAATAGTGGAATATAGATGGCTGTGATTTAAAGGTTGGGGGATTAATTATATTAATATAGATGTTAGAAGCTTAGCCTCAAACCCACTCTAGAATCCCGAGTGCATTCTATGCCTTCAATCCCTGCACTCTCGCAAGAGTCCTGTTCCGTTTCCTGCTCACCAGTCGGTCACCTTGTGCTGCTGTGCTTAGCTGAGAAGAGTAGATATGGAAGTTGAGACCTGGAGCTCAAAATAAAAAGGAAACCGAGAGGTATGTAATGGCTTGGAAGGTCTTTCCATTGCCACTAGTTATTGGATAGGGTGTGATCAAGGGTAGATATTAGTGAGTAAAATGAATACAAAGTTATGTATATTATACTATTAAATTACATAATACTCCCATATGTATTATAATTTATCTTTTAATTATTAATTATGTATCATAAATTTGAGTTTGAGAGATTTGTAAGGGACACACACACATATATATATGTTGACCTCAATATCTACTAAATAAGTTGAATCGAGCTCACAAATAATTGGAATTAAGGATACAATATCAATAACCGAAATGACGGACGTCATAAACTAATCAAAATGATTTTTGATCAACGAACGGACTTCGTCATCGCGTTCAGAACGCCAAAATTGAAATACATATAATAACCGACATAATCAAAAAAAAAATTGTTGATGCGCTACATACATATCGAGTCGATGCGAACATACTTCAAACGATATTCATTCAAATTGACAAGGCCACAAGATCAAATATTGAAACCTATCAAATAATTGCTCATTCGAACGTCAGACATTTTGAGGTGAAGAATGACATGCTTTTTTAACCAAAATGACTCGATTGACAATCGATTTTAACCAAACGACATATATGACGCCTCAGATCTAATATCAAAATAATTTAAAATCAATATATAATAGCATCGTCACAAAAATTAAAATTAAAGTTGATTTTATTCAAATAAATAAATGCTTTTATAAATAATCCTATAAGACCTAACCTAAGAGGATTCCTATTCACAGCCGCACAACCCACTCTTCCCTCTCCACGTCTCTTCCCCTCATGCTCCCTCCCGATCGAAGGTTAGCCGCGAGTCTTCTTCCTCTCGGCCTCCCTCCTATCGCCGTTACCTACTGGATGCGCACGAACCACAGCCATCCCGACCTCACTCCTCTCAGTCAGAGCGCCCATCCCGACCCACATGTAGCTTCCTCCCATGCGACCTGCTCCCGTCTTCCCGCAATCGCACAAATCGAACTCCCACCCAAACCGAGCGAGGCAGATCGACTCCTCCCTTCCAATCGAGCACCCAGCTGCACGTCCTTTCCATCCTGTTCGTCTGTCCATTACGGTTACAAACCGAACGAACAACTGACCTCCCTCTCCTCTCCTACGAGGTTGAGTCGAGACTCCCAGCCGAGCAACACTCTCGATCTCGCCTCCTATTCACGCAAGCCGAATGGGCATTCTACCTCCCTCTCTTGCTGTCCTATTTGTCCATCCGAGCAGCAGCCAAACAGCTGAAATCCCATTCCAAATCCCGTTGCCAGCAATCTTTCTCCAGCAAGCCAGCCGTGACCTTCTTCATACTGCCATCCACGACGTCTCCAATAGCCCACACGAAGCTTCTTACAACCGGCCAATTCCTCCCCACATGGAAGCCTCTCCAATCCCTCCATCAACAATCTTAATCTACTCCTCCCCACTCAATCGAAATCCGCCTCCGATCGTCTCCTTTAGTTCATTGAAACCAGACCTAGGTTTTATTTATGTTAGGGGTTTTTACATACATACCACTCAAAACAATCTATTTTACTCATTTAACATGTGAAACTTTATTATTACTTGTATATGGTTCATTAATCCTATTGTTTAAAGCTTATCTCCTATCTTTTGTAATTTTAATCACCTCACCCTCTTCCGCATCCGCTCATCCTCACAGAAATCCCACATTCGCTCAGCTCTCGATTCCTCACAGACGCTCGATATGAAACGAAACCTCTCTCCCGTTCCTTCTCCGGCTTCCATTTTTTCGCAAACAAGGGTAGCCGACGGCAACTCCGTCATCAGGCGGATTCCTCTCGGCATACCCTTCTCGATTCCTCTTTTGACCATTCCTTTTGCTACTGCCAAGAAGAAATGTGTTTATCCCCTTTGCCTCGGCCAAGAGGAAACTACATCATTAGGTGGGTTCCTCGATTTTTGGCATTTTTTCCACCTATTCAACCCAAATAATCAACCCGATAATCTCTTCTATTCAATTCTTTCTATCCGAACTCATGCAAAATTATTATTGTTGCTGTTGGTGGATGTGTAGAAATATTTGAATAGGTAAAAAAAATTTGTATATATATGTCTTTATTTCTTTTTGCAAGTTTGAAGATCAGATTCATTCGTGAGATAACGCGGGTAGGCAAATTATTAGATGTACCCCTTGTCAAAATGGTGCTGAAAATTTAACTAAATTTTAGACTTAGAAAAAAAAGAGGGAAGAATCAAGATTTTTTTTTAAAAAAAATCAAGCACATCAAAACTAAACAATCTAAAACGAAATTTGAATATGTAGAAGTTGTATATATATTTTCTTTTATACAGGAGATTGAAGGCGCCGTTAAAACCGTGAGTGTGATTTAAAACTTAGAGGTCTTGAACACCAATGTTCGTGATTGTAGCGGATAAGTAACAGTTTTGTAACCCCCACCGGGGATGACAGGAATCTTGTCGAAATCTTTGTAAAATTTTATCCAAAATTTATACTTTGCAAATAAAATTCAAGTAAACAAATGGCTAGCTCTAAAATAAATTGATATCAATTGAATTTTGAATTATACATAAATGAATCGAAATGAATTTGAAGATTATATTTCAAATAAAGAAAGATGGATTAAACTAAACAGATTTATGAATTTGAAATGAATTGAATATTTTAAATATAAATTTGACACTTCAATATCTTGCTGACTTAGAAGATGGTCTGATTGAGTGTCCAATGAGAGCACAGAAGATCTTCTTGGAATTAGAATGTAGTTCTCAAATTATAATTCGCTCCAAATGAATTGGAGAAAATCAAAGAATTCATAAATTTTTTTTTTAATGAGATTGAATGATTGCTATCAAGCATAATCAATTAATTCTTGAAAAATATTTGAAAAATATTATTCCTTTTTATTAAATACCGAATTGGATCGAGGAGAAGTTGAATATATAATTTGTGATGAGTTTGATGTCAATATATAAATGAGGCTTGAGCATTCAAAATGTCAACTTTGAATAAAAGAAAATAATTAAATATTATTCCAAGGATCTAATAAGATATATAAGAACAATTTTATAATCTTCATCGTCCGGATCGATTCTTTCGAAGCGGGCGACTAAATTAAATTCTACACTAATTATTAAACTTTCTTCAATCCAAAAATTAAGAAATTTAATTCTAATTATGGTTTTCAAAATCATTGATTTCATTTTTCAGATGAAATTGTCTAAGTCATAAATACATGCATGTGTTCAGACATAGGGATTTAAGATGCAAATCCTAATGTCTAAAAAAGCTACGCATGCTAAATTGGGATTAAATAAAAAAATAAGATTAATCTCATAATTTAAAAATAAAATTATCTAAATTACTAAATACCATGAGCACACTTTATATCCTAAACTTTGTGTTAGGGATCTTTATGGGTTTAAAAAAAAGAAAAGAATGATGAAATCGATTTAATCCTTTATATATATGCATGCAAACTAATGAATGAATGTCTATGCTAATTCAAATCAATGAAAGATAAAAATATTCACTCCATAGAATATGCTCATAGTAGACTTAATCCTCTATGCTTGAAAGAGAGTTGACAAAGTCCACTAAATGATCAACTTCTGAATGAACTTAAATTACATTAGATCATAAGACTGTCTCTATATTTACAATGGAGTTTGAGTGATGATATCAATTTTTTAAAGAATTTAAGTTGCACATAAAAGTCATACTAGCAATAAGTAGAGTTGACATTTGATAATCGAGTTGATTGAAGATATCAAGAGGGATAACTATTATCAAAATATTTATGATATTATATTTAATATTCTCAAATTCAAAATATTCGAAATATAAATCTAGATCTGATCCTCTATTATTAAACTAATGGAGTCGACAGAATCTAAAACAATAAATTAAATAATTAAGAAGACTTATATACCCCGATGATGGTCGTGTTGATTGAAAATCTCAATTGGAAGGAATATTATCATTAAAAGATATTTGAGCTCTAAACAAATTCATTATCAAGCTAAATTTCAACTAAATAAATATATGAACAAATAAAATTTATTATTTAAATACTTAAAGCAAATAATTCATCCAATCCATGTTTCTTGGGATGAAATTAAGAAAACTCAGGTCACAGGAGATGTCAAATAAATTACTATATTCTCAAATAGTTTTTCAAGTAAAGGCGTGGCCGTGTCCTTTATCTGCATGATTTGTGATAGCTACATATGATCGATTCTAAGAGTCCCGATCGTGGTTGCATTAACACATTATATTCTAAGCAGTATGTTCTGAAATGACCCTTTGAGTAATTAATCATAGAGTATATTTGATAGGCATAAAACCTTTTTGTCAGCTAAGGTAGACTTAATATCATCTCCTTGGATAAACACCACCATAGGTCTATGAGGATTACTTGGACAATGCAACCATGATTGAAGATCCTTCTCGGGTTGGGTTACCACCTTAACTAAAGTAGATACGATCGATGTAATCATGAGATCTAGATTGGACACATCATCATTCCACCAACCATATGTTATAAGTTAAATAATGGTGAATTTCATAAATTCTAAACCCCAAATTTTAAACTCCACGTCTTCTATCTCATATCTAATGATCTAATGACTAGCCCAAAAGTTCTTTCCCGATTGGGAGGGAGTAACTATAGGTGCTATAGGAAACCTAGAACTAGATCTAAAGTCCTCAAAATGAGGTAAATCTCTGATAGTATCTTATCTACTATTTCATCCTTTAAAATTTCATTGACATAAATCATACTCTCTTGAGGTGTGACAAAATTTTGAAGGCCATGATTCGACAATTTATTTGGTTTCTCTTCTCTTTGGCTAGTCAAATTTGGAGTATAGTAGCGATGGGTAATCAAAATTAAAATTTAGTCATAAAATAAAATCTCTAATGAACATAATAATTTGTTGAGTATGATTTTATTTGCTTTTTTGAATATGTTGCTTTATTTTTGTTATTGTATCTCTGTATTTTGTTATTTCTGATTATTGACCCCCATCTTTTATTTGTGTAGATTGATCTTAACACTCGTTAGTTGTGGTTGAGCCACTAACATCATCACTAATGTTATCATCACAGAGATCTTTGGAGATACCATTTATTTTAGTAGTGTGGACTTTCCAGTAATTATAGCTAAAGCTAATGTCACATCAGTTCAAGATACATATGCACATTATGCGGCCGTCTGAGAAAATTCTTGAAGTAGTTCTTCGAAGCATCCCGAAAGAGAGCTTATGTGTTTCAAAGATTGGGATATTCGACACTCGACTGAAGAGAGAACTATTGTTGGCGAGAGTCTGATGTACCACACCAATTAAACCTTCGTTGAAAGTATGATCATGAAGCTTCATCGTCTAGAGAAAAGTTAACAAGAAGGCAGAGAAGAAGGATGAATAGAGAACTACGAGCTCAACAACTGTTGTCTGAACAATGTACTATATCATTAGCCTCAAAAACAGAAGCGAGTATTCCCACTTAGAACAAATTCGAGAACCTGAAGTAGGTAAAGAGGAATAGCTCTTCTGGTGAGCCGAAGTAATCTTTTTGGGACCGATCATTGCATCTTGCTCCGGTTCCCCAAAAGAAAAATCACACCTTCTCCTAGAGTGCATCAGTGTTGAAGGTTCTAAAAGAACTAATCAAAGACTTGTGATAATTACGATAATGTTTCATCACGGTAGACACTGTTGTGAGCTCGTGATTGATTCAAGAAAATCCGTATGGTGAGCATCGAAGCATGACACCCCGACCATATGTCAAAGAATCCGCTTTCAAAAGGTCTCGACGGAAGGGTAAGCAAGCTTGGAGGCTAAAGCCTCGAAGAGAAACTGTTGAAAATAAGGGAAATGGCATGACATCTGGTTCGCACTCTCAAAAATCCGCCAATGATAAGAACCAACAAAAATGGGTTCAAAAGAAGAAATCTTCTGATGATGAATTACAGGATGGTTGACACCCAAGTGAACATTCTAGGGAATCCCATCATCGATCAACTGAATCTCCATGAAAGAAAGTTGACTTTGATCGTTGCCTTTCGGTTGAAGAGAAGTTTGTCGAATCCAGAGCCAAAAATTCATTGGAGGAGATGTTCTGAAGTCAGATTACAAAAAGATAAAGAATATGATGAGAATACTATGGAAGTGGAAGTAGTGTATGTGAAAGACGTCGGAGAACCATCATCCGCATCAACATAGGCATGGAGCCCTATTCATATTGAAGAACCACTCTTGAGCAAGCGAGAGGGAGCTTCAAGCACATCCTCGAGGAAGAAGACCTAGAAAGAGAAGAGGATAACTCTTTCTTTGCCGAAACTACCATGTTAGCCCAAATGCAGAAATGAATGCAACGACAGATGAAGGCAAAGGATAAAGAGATCATCTAGTTAAATGAAAAGATGAATCAAATGATGGCACAAATGAATGTGATGCTAGATGATGCGATCTTGAGTGAGTGACATCTCTTCCACTATCAACCATCGACTAATGCTACACTCCCGATCCGGTTGACTTTCTCGGCTTAGAAGCAGAATGCACGAAGGGAGAAATGAAGTCATCAATTAGCTCTCAACCCAACCTCGAGATGTGTCTAACATATGAGCCGTGACAACTCATTGGAATAAATTATAAGTGAAAAATCAAAGCTATCATTGCTGAAAAAATTATTAAACAAAGGTCGTCCATACCGTGAAATACGATCAAGTGTCATACCTTAAGGGTTATTCAATGTTTAACTTCAATACATTCAATGACACTAGGAACCCCAGACAACACCTGTCGTAATTCAAAGCAACATGTGGCAATACAAGAGGCAATGATGCACTACTATTCTGTCAGTTCGTTAGTAGTTTAATCTCAACTGCTTTTGAATGGTACGTTGAATTGCGTAATGACACGATTAAGACTTTTGCTGAATTAGAAATAATGTTCGTCAAGAGATTCACCGATGTAACTGAGAGGATTACAATTGCTGACCTTGCCTTAGAACGAAGAAAGAAAGATGAGGTTTGATAGGTTTCGATATTTCGGCGACAATGGCACGATCAATTTTGCAAATGGAGGTCGTTCGGACGTCGTTGAGGCTTCCCAACTTTGATATGCGTGTAATTTCATTAAAAATTGATTTTAATTATTTGATTGGTTATTAATTGATCCGATATTTTTTAATTAATTTTAATATTTTAGGCGCATTACAAAGCCAGATTTTCAAATCAAAGCAAATTTGATCGATTTCGATCGTGATTAGGGTATTTTAATCTCCAATTATGCAATATTGTCATAGATTTTTTATAGGTTTTATTATATGTGCTTAGTTTGAAAAGTGGCATATACTTGTAGGTTAATAAATGCCCCCAACAAATATGGTGTGCGCATAGAGCTGAATGTGTTTGTTGCACACTAGTTGGCCCTTTTTCTCCTCTTTTTTGTAGGATTTATTTGGCCACCATATGCCATATAGAGAAATATCCCTTTTAAAATTTGCACAAATTGATTCATATTTTCTTTATAGATAAGGGTTTTCCTTCTTTTGAATGTCTCTCTTCCTCATTTCTTTTTTTTTTTTGTATTGATTTTATTCCGCATGTGTTTGCTTCACATGACACCTTAGGAAAATGTTCTGGAGGAGATCATCAGTTGCCTTACAGGAGCCCTGATGATGCCATATCATCTGATTCACATGACCCTATAGTTGACATTTTAGATAGAGTGGAGAAACATAATAATATGTTACAAGGGCGTGACAAATTTCAGAGTTTCTTCACTCGTTCTCCCACCTTAGATTGTTAGGGAGCGCATTGAATTTGAGAATTCCCAGAGTGGGTGACCAGTTCTGAAGTGTGATGAATATAATCCCTAGATGTCTTGTTGATCAGGTGAGTTATGGATTATGTGAAATTCTTCAACCGGCTGCTGATATCATTGAGTAAATAAAGTAATCACGCTTACTTAGTGATCGACAATTACAGTCCAGCTCATTAGAGTGGCCTCGAGACTCACCCATAGGCCAGATTCATGGTCTAGCAAAGGGGTATGTTACTTGAGCTTGATACATTCTTCGAGCTCACAAGAATGTTCTAAAGGTGGCTGGTGTTTATAGGGCAATTTATGCTTCTATGTTTGATTTCAGGAATATTCCCTCTTCATGGGTATGAGGCTTAATTTAATTCTGGGATGCTGGGAGTAACAAATGTTGGGTCGGCCCCAAAGAATTAACCATTACATTGAGTGATTTGCAGGCGGTATCGAGCTTTCCTATTTATGGTAGTCATTATGAAGAATATATTCCTTCTAATAGCAAGCTCTTTTGTAGGCAACCCTCTGCGGATGGGAATAGGCGGGGCAAGATGACTCTACCCTTAGTTTATCCTAAGTTGTTTAATCACTATCAACGCACTTATGAAGCTGTTGGGCTACCCATGCGTTCACGAGCAACTATGCCATGGATATTTAGATCTGCGACTTCTTAAGAGAGGATATAATTACCTCTTCCATTATTTTATGAAATGGGTTACAGGTTTGGTGGTTATTTATGAGAATATTGAGCATTTCTTGTCATAGATTTTTCTCCATCATCCAAGTATGGAAGATTTATTTTTAGCTGACTTTTTAGCTACTTGGTTGTGTATTTTTGTCTTGCCCATTAGGGAGGGATCTATCTGTTCTAGTACCTTATTGGCCGCAAGTAGGATCTCCCAAGATGAACATCTTTCCTTGGCTCCTCTAGTTCTTGCTAGGGTATACAGGATGTTAAAAATTATTTCAGAGGCTAGCTAACTTGAGCTATGTGATTTGATTCTGCCCTGACAATACATCCACACTTGGATTCACATCCATGTCCATGGGGCTTTCGCTTGCCTGGAATGTCCTTCATATTTATTAGAGAAAAACTATCCCATAGTCATGCAATTGTCACAAGCCTCTTCTGCTTTAGAGCGTGAAATGATACGCTTATTTTTCTTTGCTCCTCATTTAGTCATTGATAAATTCCATCTCATTCATCAATTTGAGGTTGCAAATCTACCTCTTAGTCTAAGGGAGGTTGATATCGTGGATGGGATCAACCACAGAGGTGGATGTACTTTAATTCACACCGACCAATTCTTGCCAATATTCAAGTACTTTATTAGCATGCATTCCGGCTGGTTATGTTATCTATCTGGTCATTTAGTTATTTTGGAATGATATCAACCTAACTAGGTAGCCTGATAGTTTGGATTTTCACAAGCAACTGCTTATGAAGGGAGACCTTTCATTCCAAGCATTACTAATGCTCGTCAGATGGATGCTATCCCCATCGAGACTAGATTATTCTCTGCCTCAATGATGTGGCTTCATTTGCTCGGTTTGGTACAACTCAATTCGTAGCTACTCCTTTTAGCCACGGGAGTTAGCTATACGCTTAACTTCGGGTTAAACATCTTTTGCATCGACTTTGTGAGCTCACAAATATGAGCGATAAGTGAGGAGACTTAGTCCCTCGAGGGCGAGCTCAGTAGTAGCACCTAGCAGGTATGATTTCTATATGTTGTATCATTTCTTTATTTGATTCTTTTAAATCCTTTTATTCCTATTACATATGTTTGTATTTTACGTGTAATAGGTGAGAGAAAGTGTGTCATCAGCAGCGGTAATATGAGGTTCACTTCCTCGGTGTTAACTCAGGAACCTTTAGTTAAATGCGAGGTACCATCCTCATCTCGACAATGGCGTCCCTCGTCATGAAGATCCTCAAGGGCTTCAACGATTGGTGTAGCCCATTCCGATGCCTCTTGACTCCTGAAGAAGCAAATCTGGAGCCAAGGATGTCCGTAAGAAATTCCTTTGGGATTTTGGAATCGGTATTCGATACATTAGGTTGACCACTATACCAGTTCCTTTTAAAGATTTTAGGGTTGATCTTCCTGAAACAACAACAATAGAACCCCTTATTCTAACCATCGATGCTCCTTTCACGGATCTAGTTCCCTATATGGGTTTTTTTTCTGGATTTTGGCCGGTGAAATATCTAGAATGAGAGACCAAGATTATGGTGAGACTTCTACCGTACTCACTCATGATGAAATGATGGTAGGCATCATAACGCCAACTAGTCAGCCACCGTTTGAAGGAATGTAGCCTCAAGTTGAGACTTTTGACTCAAGTATGACCTGTTAACTTTTTTTTTACTTTCAGATATAATATTATCTTTCCTTCTTCCCTTCTCTCTCTCTCCCCTTTTTTTAGTGCTCGAAGGGATCAATTATTCTTTGGAGATCCATTAGAGACATGCATCATATGCGAACTCATGCAATAAGTGTATTTATGAAGAGAATGTGACTTTCTTGCGTGAACTGATTTCTCGATTGGAATCAGGCTCACCAATATCACTCAACCGCTTTTCAAAAGATGCCAATACTGTGCTAAACTTCTTGGCTCATTTCGGATTGAGTGAAGAGGAATTACGCTTTTGGGAGACTTTATGTCGGGAGACTGAATTTCTAATCTGACAAATGAAAGCCCTTAGCATAGTTCGTCATAGAGTTTCATTGTAAGGCGAGAGAGTCGTTAGACTTAGAAGTGGGCGACAACTCATGATGAATTTGGAAAGAGCTCTGTGGCTTTAAGAGGACTTCATGGTAAGTCTACTGACATTGGGGCTCAAATTGAGAGCATTACTAAAATTTCAAAAAAACAACATTATTTATCATGCAAGACAAACCTTGAGCGAGAACAAGATGACAAACAAAAAACACGGAGGGAGCGGCGACAGTTGACATCGTGCTATGGTTGATGTTGAAGTGGCTCTGAATCAAACTGTAGAGGATTTACAAACTGCTGAGACGGAAAATGAGGCCCTTGCTATTACTGTATCTCAGCTTAGAGACCTTCAATCTCGTCTACCTTGATGTATTTTCTCTTTATTTTACCCCTTTCTGTTCTTTATGTTTTGAATTATGTCAGTTATACTTTCTGCTAGAATCTCTTTTCTTCGTAATGTGACTCCTATGTCAGAGTTTCTTCTCATATGTACTTGCGTATTTTTTATGAAAAAAATCTAGACCACCAACATGTTATTTTATGATCACTCTGCTTAAAAGGTTTAATGGTCATTAGAAAGATGAAAAATCTCATTAGTCTTATGCTTTGTGCCTTGAGTAAACTTGTTGAAAATTTCATTTCAAAATTTAGAATTTACACTCCTCTCCTGTCCTGGCTTTGTGCCTTAGCGGACTTGCTGGAGTTGATTGGATGAAAATGTCTTTGATCCTATGCTTCATGCTTTGACAGACTTGTTGAAGATTTCATCTCAAATTTTGGGATTTGCATTTTCCTCCTGTCTTAGCTTTGTGCCTTGGCGGACTTGATGGAGGCGGTGAGATGAGAATGTTTTCGGTCCTATGCTTTATGCTTTGACGGACTTGTTGAAGATTTCATCTCAAGATTCATATCTTGTGTCTCCTTTTATCCTGGCTTAATGCATTGACTGATTTGATAGAGAAAAGTCTTGAATTATCTTGAAGATTTGTCAGACAATACGAATTTATCTTCTGCCCTATCTTTCTGCTTTTATGGGCTTGTAGAAGGATATATGTCGACGATCTAGCTCTCAGAACTTGTGTTGGGTCAATGGCGAAGAGTCATTTGTTCTGTGCTTTGCGCATAATGGGCATGTTGATGACAAATACTCCCTAAGTTCAGCTTTTAACTTCATATGAACAATGGGATAACTTCTTCGATCCTTTGTCTTCTGCTTGATTGGACTTGCTGAAGAAGAATTTCCTTCGATCTTTGCTTTTTTTCTTTAATAGACTTATTGAAGGAGTTGAGATTTCATATTTGTATTTGATTTCTTCAATGCCTTCTTGAGTAAGGATATCCTTTTTTGTTGAGATTTTGAAGATGACCTTATGACCAATAAGGACAATTTTCCCAGTCAGGTCACTTGAACTCACCAAGTTGGAGAGATTTGGGAATTTGGATGCTCTTGTCTTTGAACTGACGAAGTAGGAGGATCCCTTACTATGGCCTTTATGGCGTGTTGAGTAAGCAGATCTATCAGCGACTCAGCCATATTTTGGTGTGATGAGTCCGACCTTATACACCCTCTTGAGTTGTGGACTTGAGCTATTGATGAAGGATTTTATCCTTGGACTAACTAGATGGGGATCTCTTACTACGGCCTTTGTGGCGTGTTGAGTGAGGAACAGCGACCTTTATTTGGCATATGAGTTGACCTTATACACCAACTCGAGCCTTTAGATTTGATGCGGGATGGACAACATATTTTCAACTTGGTTTGTTGAAGTTTGCAGACTTGAAAATTTTCTTATTTGGTCATTAAGACTTCTAAATTTAAGAATTTGAATACATAATTTTGAGTATGCATATGAGGATCTTGGCACTAGGCACGATGTCAATCCCAAAGAGAAAGGAAGGCCTCCTGTCTTACTAAGAACGCTTGACATTTTACTATAAAACTTAAAAAAAAATGTCCCCTGTATAACAGGAGAATTTTTATTTTATTTTGGAAATGCATTCTTGTGTTACAAGAGAATTTCTAATGAAAATTTACATGTGATTTGATGAAACTTTCAAGTGCGGATTTGTCCAATTACACTTTCATGTGTAATTTTTTTTAAATACTATTGATTAGGATTGGTCTTTCACCTTTGAAGTCAACAAGCTGGTAGGCTCCCCCTTGATATACCTTTTCAATAACGAAGGGTCTTTCCCAGTTAGGTTCAAATTTACCACTAATTTTGTAATGAGGGATAATTGGTCTTCTCAGCACCAGAACCAATTCCCCTTCCTGAAAGCTCGAGGACGTACTGTATGATCGAATGCTTTGAACATTGCGATAGACTTCTAGATTTTTCTTTGAGCTAACCTCATCAAGTGCGCTCTTCCATCATGACGAGCATTCTCATCTTGGGTAAGATTTTATTGATTGACTACTGGGGTAGTTCAACTTGAATGATAAAAGCTGCTTGACCCCAAACACTAGTGCATAGGGGGTAGACTTTGTAGGAGTCTTGTAAGTGGTGCGGTAAGCCCATAACGCTTCCATAAGCTTGGTATGCCACTCCCTTTTATTTCTTGTGAGAATTTTTTAAATTAATTTGACTAATGTTTTGTTAAAGGCCTCAGCCAAGCCATTTGCTCTCGGATTATAAATTGACGAATATCGCCAATCAATCTTATGCCGATCAGCAAATCTATAGACTTTAGTGCTTTTGAAGGCTGACACATTGTCTGAAATGATTCGGTGTGGTACACCAAATCTATAGACAATGTTGTAGATGAAGAAGTTGGTCACCTGTTCAGCTGTGACCTCTTTGAATGGAGAGGCTTCAGCCCACTTAAAAAAATATAATGTTGCTAAAATAAAATGATGATGGATGGTCCCCATTACATCTCCCGACACTCAAGCAAGATGTTATCGTTGGTGCAGTTGGAGGTTGATGAATTATGTTACCGTGGACCTGGCACTCATGGCATATCTTGGCATGATCGATACAAGCTTTTATTATAGATGGCCAATAGTATCCCATTCTTTTAATTTTGAATGCCATTTTAGAACCTGGTTGATGTGCACCACAAAATTCTTGATGAATTTCAATAATTACTTTGTTGACTTCCTCCATTCCCAAACATCGTAGTCACGCTCCGAAGGATCTAAAGGGTATTGCCAACATAAGCATATAATTAAGCATTTCTCAAGTTATGTAGCTATCAACTTATTGCTTGGTAATTTGTCTTCCTTGAAGTAGTCGATGAAGGGCTGTCTCCAATCTTCCTTCTCTTCTACTGTAATAATTTCATTTTGTAATTTTGGCGCTTCCCCAAGTTATAGCCTTTCTTCTTGAATGGCCTGAGGCTTGTCTTGTTGACTTTGAGAAGCATTTTGTAAGGGAGTGTGAGGAGCAACATAAGCTGCACCTTGTTGATTTGCATTTGATGACCCCTCTTCCAGCAGGGATTTTAAACTTATTGGCTCTAGGACTTGACGAGTGCAAACACTAATTAGTATGTAGTCGTCATCGTCCATACTCGTCATTTCTTTAGCTAACTTATCTAAGCAGTCTGCTTTCTTTTCTCGGAGACTCGAGTCATAATGACATTTGAAATTTGCTTCATAAGCGAGAACTTCGTTTGTGATAGTAGGACAATTCAAGCTTTATTGATTTTGTAAAGGCCCAACACTTGATTAATGGAGTTGAGAATCGCCATAAATTTGTAGATTCTGACTCCCATGGAAATGACTTCTCTAAACGCCACCAACACATCATTTTACGGTTGTTGATTGGTTGAGTTCTATAAGAATGTCTCATTATGCCACCTTCCGGTGTAATCAAGATGAGACCAATACTGGCTCGAGCCTTTGGGAGATTTGAGGGTTGAGTTTATTTGATGGATGAAGTCCCATCGAAATACAATTCTCACATTTGCTGCTTTTCTTTTTCATATATATATATATGCATAATTTGCTCGTCAGGAAGATCACCATTAAACGATGAATCTACTGAGATGGGATGTGCAGGAAGAAAATTTGCTAGAACTTGCCCCTTCACCACTTTCTGGGGGAACATATGTAATATCAAATTGTAATAGAATGACAACCCATTATGCCAAGCAACCTGTCAAAGTTGGTTTTGTCATCAAGAACTTCAACATATCGATCTTTCAGATAAGGGTAATTTTATGAGATATGAAATGACAGCTTTTGAGAAACAAAAAAATATCAAACAATACTTCGGAGAATAATGCTTCGCTATTATTAGTCTTTCTAATGTAGTATCATTCTTTCCTTATATGCCAACAAAGCACTAGAGATTCTTCCGGTGTTCTTTGTGTACGATGAGAGGATTTCACGGATTGGTCGCAAGAATAGGTGAATTCAACAAATATCTCTTGATACTGTTGAAGGCCTCTTGACATTCTTTGTCCCACTTGAAAGGAGTATCTTTCTTCATTAGTTTTGCAAAAGGTCGACATCTGTCTGACAGATTTGATATAAATATTCTAATGAATGCAAGATGTCTCTGTATGGAGCGGAGTTAATGAAGGCTCCTTGGAGGAGGCATTTCAACTATTACCTTGATTTTGTTGGGATCGATTTCAATTCCCTCCGCACAACATATCCAAGAAACTTCCCAGGAGACTCCAAAGCGCGCGAGGATTCATCTTGAGTCATATTTTCTAATTCTTTCAAAGGCGATCCTTAAGTCACCGGGTGATCTTTGCGATCTATACTCTTGACAACGGTCATCAACGTAGCACTCTACTTTTGATGAATCAACTCATCAAAGATTATGTCATAGCCCTTTGGTATGTAGCTCGGCATTCTTTCAAGCCGAAGGGCATACTGTAGCAATATATGGTGGTGTCTAAATGTGGTATGCTCATCTTCAAGAGCCATTTTGATCTAATTGTAACCTGATGATCCATCCATAAATGAGAACAAGTCGTGATTTGAAGTGTTATCCACTAATAATTTTGATACAGGGAGTGAAAAGTCATCCTTTAGACATGCTTTGTTTAAGTCACTGAAATCAATATAGATACGAATCTGACCATTCTTCTTTTTCACAGGGACGATATTGGCTATCCAATCAGCATATTTTTCTTCTTGAATGAAACCAACTTGAGCTTCTTGGTTTACAACTACACTGTTCTTCAACCTCCAATCTCATTCTCCTAGAGGCTTGCTTGCTTGACTGGTGTTGCATCTAGCTTAATAGCTAATTTGTGAACCGCTATATCAGGGGATAAGCCTAACATTTCAGCACATGTCCAAGAAAAGCAATCCCTGAATTCACTGAGCAAAACTTTTAACTCTTCCACTTTATCTTCAGGAAGTAGGGCACTGATGAACTTCGGGCGAGGATCCTCCTCAGTTCCCAGATTAATTTCTTTAAGTTCATCCATAGTAGCTGCTTGCCCACCACCTTCAAGTTCTTCAGGTGCTGATTTGGCTTCTACTTCCTCATTATTTGCAAGACTGACATTAAAAATGTTATTCTCATTTTCATTATCACTCTTAACTTCTATTCCTATTATAGCATAACGGTTGTATTCCTGTGGACCATTGTCTTGGATGAAACCAAGGCCTTTAGTAGTGTGCTTATTTCTTCTATCAATGGTTTGAGAACCTTTTTGGTACCACATCATCTCAAATAGTTTAGTCCTTTGCTTACTTGCTCCTGCATGGACCCCATGCTTGCACATTAGGTTTTGCATCTTTGGAGAGTAATGTTTTGGTATTCTTGTGGGCATAGCTTCTTCCTCTTCAGATAACTGCATTACCCAATCAGGATCTTCTTCTTGACATCCCTCAAATTTGAAAAATAGACTTCTTGGCCTATGTTTTCCAGGGAGAGGAGGTACATAGAAGGTCACCAGTTCCTCGACTTTGTGAGTTTCTCGAGATGTGATTTTTTTAAAATGTTGAGGAGGAACAAGAGTGTCTATGAGTGTAGTCTCTGCTACCGATGGATCTATGATTGTTTTAAAGTAGGTGCACTTCACCTTGCCTTCAAAAGCAAATTCAAACTCATAATCGGAGTCAAAATGATTTTCCTCAATCAGTGCTTTACTCAAAGATTCACGTGGACCTTTGGATTTGAAAGGAACACATTCATCTTCTTCTTCAGTATCACTGCCTAGATGAGGGACATTGTTATTGATTTTAGACTTATTCTTTATATCCTTAGGGATATTTGAAACAATCTCTTTTTCTTTATTCATTTTAATTTCTCCCTTCTTCTTAACTTGTTCTTTTATGGGTTTTGAAGTAGATGCAATATTTGCTAGTTATTTTGTTAACTTTGATTCCCTCAGAAGGAAGAAACTAGCATCTTGATATATTTTCATTTCATGCACCGCAAAAGGTTGCATATCACCCATAATTTGGCATTCTTCTCCATCCTTTGCATATTTCATACGTTGATGCAATGTAGATGGGACGATGCCATACTTATGAAGCTATGGTCAACCCGAAGAGCTCTAAATGAAGTATCGCATCACATGAAATTTAGCTTATGTAGGGGTCTCTAAATTTAAGAGGGAGGATGAATGACCCAAAAGTTTTTTGTCCCTTCTCATTGAAACCTTGAACCAAGACTTTATCTCATCCCAGATGTTGTACATCTAGAGATAGCCACCTAAGGGTTCTCAGGTTCATAAGATTCATGAAGGAATCAAGATCAATTAAAATCCATGGTATCAGAACTTCATCACTTTCAACTGTAACATACAAAGGACGATTGTGCTCTGCAGTTCCAAGCTTAAGATATTCTTTTGAAAATGTGATGGCTAGAGGCTCTTGAACATGAAAGGTCTCTGTTAGATAACGCTCAGCAAAATATGCTTCGAATATTTCTAGCTCTTTGAGAGCTTCAATTAAGGTGTTACGGAGATCTTGACATCGTGCTTTATATATACTAAGTAAAAATAGATGGGATAGAATGTTGTAGTTGATCCCTTTAATTGGTAAAGGTTTCTTGTTTGAATCCTTAGAGATGACTTTTTCATTGATTTCAATTTCTTTTCCTTTATCTTTATTTATTAGCTCTTTCCTCTGTTGAGATGGTAGCACTCGACCACTTCTCAACTGTACTTGAGCTACTTCTTTTGCATCTGAATCTTTAGATGACTCGGTTGCTTTTACGCCCCATCTAATGATAGAAGATTCAATCCTTGCAATTTTATATTTTTCATGTCTGCTGACATGGCGAGCTCTGATTCATCTTCATTTGGGAAATAAAGTTCTTCTAAACTGTTATTAACTTCATGTACCATCAAGCAAGATTCAATGAGAAGTTCTTCATCTTCTTCCCTTGCTTCTTCATTTATCTCAAAATTAGAAATGAATTCAGCAAGTGTGATGGGTCGTCTTGCTGGCAGTATGTAATCACCCATATTATTGATGATTCTGTGTTAAACTGCGACTATTCATGGTATTGGTAATGTTTTGTGCTACAGTCTTCTTCTTTTTCTTTAATTTATTCTTTCATTTGGCCGACTTCTTGGCATTTCATTACAGTATTTGGCTAGGCTGTCTTTCATGAGATGAACTAACCTTTCCATAACTTGGATTTTATTTTAACTCAAGCACAGGCTCAAGTGGTGATTTTCACTGAATACCTAGAACGTCTTCCAATCGTTTCAATATTTTTATAATCTTTTCAGAGACTGCAACTTGCCATCCTTCATCATCGACCAGTTTTTCCTTGCCTTCATCTTTGCTTGATAGTACTGGAGATGAGGTGATTCTTTTGTAGATTCTTTCTTCAGACGCACCAATACACTTCGATCTGAATTCTCCATTTAACTTTTTCAGCCAATCTTTGAATATGTTACAATCTTCAATAGGATGGTTGAGCACCCGATGATATGAACAATAGTTAGGATTATCTGTTTGTCTCGCTTCTTCAGGTCTTTTACACTCTGGTAGCTGGAGACCTGCTTTGAGTGCATGCTTGAATAGTTTAGCCATACTTTCCCTTTTAAACGAATACTCTTTGTTCAACTTTTCTTTTAAGGTTCCATTGAGTCATTCGCTCCTTTTATTTATTTTGGTCACTTGCCTTCACTGAAGTGACCTCGAGGTACATCATTACCTCCAAGTATGAGCTTGGGTTGTAGCGGATTGAATGAGCTGGTCATTCTTGGTAACAATAGCCTTTCTTTATCTACATTACTACCTTGTATCTTTCTTGAATGAAGTGAAATGTGTTTCACCTTTCTTTGGATCTGAAGCTTATGTTCTTTTAGATTTATCTTGGTGGATATCAGAGCGTGATAAATTTAATTTCTCAAATTTAGCCACCTAATCTTGAAAATTAAACCATTCATGAAGTTTAAGAATCATCTCTCTTCAAAAATTATTTCTCATCAATTATTCTCTCAATTGTCTCCTTTCTTCCTTTTAACATAGTTGTCTCTTCTCTTAACAAACATGATTTCAAGTTTAGCAAAATTCTTCGAGTCATTTTGACTATACCTTTCGGCATTGAAGTTAAACCTGGCTGACGATCATTACCCTCATTTGAAGATGCTTTGAACAGGTAGATGTTGTTTGGGGTTACCATTTTCGTTGAATAGATTAAACTTTGGCATTGAATATCCCTTTGGGTATGGAATTTGATCATACTCTGTGAGATATGGATGACCTTTGCTCACCAATTTTTACTTTGCTTTCTTATCTTTGTGATAATATCAAGTTGAGAGGCTATCATGCCTTGAGATATACTTGTACATTCTAAGAAGGTTCGGCGACTCGTTTACTTCAATCTAGCTCAATTTGGACTCTCGAGCATGAGATTAGATTTACTAGAGGATTATCATGGAGCCTTCTTGAGCGATTATTTGGGGGGGACGTGTTGGACCCGCAATTTTTTTTCATCAAGCGCATCGCATCATCGCATCATCATTTCGCTCATTATCATATTCAACTGAGTGATTTATTTATCTTTGGCTTTCATCTGATGCTAAATTTGTCTCTGCACCTCTGCCAAAGTAGTTATATCAGCGAAGGTGGGATTTTTTTTCCTTTCTCCTTCTTCTTGTTCCTCTCCTAAAGAGTCAGAGGATGCTTCCTCTATTTGAACATTTTATTGTTCTTCAGGTTGAGGGCGGGGTACTATTGTACGATGCCTATGTTGGTATTAGCGCACACCAGATGGCTCACCGACTTGTTGTACCATGTACATTATTTTGACAGTCGTTGCATCCTCCTCCTCTTCTTCATCCCCTTGGACTCAAATTTCTGATTGACGTCTCAAATGGACTTTTGATTCCAAGTGTGGAATCGACACTTCTTTGGTTAGAGGGCTTCGATCGAAACTGACCTCCTCTTAATGGGACGGAGATGATTGGCGATGGGATCCCCTGGAGGATTCTCCAAGGTGTCTACCATCAGATACTTTATCATCTGGGACCCTCTTTTAGGCTCCCATCGCTGATAACTTTGAGTTGGGGCGGATCTCCGGGAATGTACACTAGATGTCATGCTGTGTCTTTTTTCTAAGACAATTTCTTTTTGGGACCTAAGCCTCCATATTTGCTTACCTTTCCACTGGGACCTTTCAGCGGCGGATTCCTGGACACGTGGTCCAAGTGGCACACCTCGATGCTCACTGCGTGGGACATGGATTGGTTGGTGTCCTGCAGTTGGAGTCATGGGATGAGGTCTCCTTGGAGGAGAAATCCTAGTATCCTTGATAACAGGACCTTGATACATTCTTTTCATCAGTCCTCTCTCCTTAGCAACTTGAAGAACCCGATGCACTCTTGCAGATATGGTTTGGGTTTCTGGAGGAGCTGATCTTTGTCGGGTCCGAAAGGCGCTGATCTGAAGCTATTCTATTTAACCCACCAGGATATCAAATTGTAGGTAGGGAACTCAGGTTCTATAATGGTTGTGCATAAATGCAGGCGGTAACTATTGAGCGAGCTCAAGGCTTTTTCTTCTTTGCCTTAAGCTTGGATGAAGAAGCTTAAGATCATGCCTCCCCAGGCAAAGGGTTCAGTTGGTAGGATTGTGTCATTTTGAGGGACTAAGGAGATCTCCAAGTAACAATCCTCTTCATGATTGGGGTCTCGAGAGCCTCTCAAAGATAGAAAGTTTCTTTTGAGGTGCCCCAAGCATTGGGTTGACTTTTGGCCTCTTTAGAGATGCACATGGCGTCGAGCAGTATGGACTTGGCAGGTTGAGGCCTAGAAACTTGCTCTTGATTTAGGATGGTGGGAAGTCAATGCTACCGAACTGGATGGTAGCCCCAATACTTCTAGCACTGATGATGGCGTTTGCCAAGCGGATGTTGGTGCCATCTCCAAGAGTGACAATCACAGATGTGTTTTGGAGAGCCATTCTGGAGTTTCAAAGGTAAATATTAACAATTGAAAATAGCTATACTATTACCTTTCTTCCAAAAATATAGGTACAAAAAGATAGAACATATTAAGCGCATGCACTAAATAAAATCTCAAATGACTTAAGACTTTATTTAGAAAGCTTTGAAGTTTTCGCTTCTGACTTATCATTTATCATTTCATTTTCATTTATTATTTTATTCATATTTTCATACTCCACTGTAATTATAACTTAAATTTGATTAGTCAAAGATGGAAAAAAAAACCTATCCCCAGCGGAGTCGCCAGAAATTTGTGGGATCCAAAAATTTGTAACCGACCTATTTTGGAATAAAAAGAGTTATTTTAGTATCGGTGAAAATTTCAGAATGCAGATGAATAGTAGATAAGACACTACTTAGAGATTTTGTCCTCATTTGGTGAGAATTTTTTAAATCTGGTTCTAGGTTTCTATAAGCAGCTATAGTTAATTACCCCTCCAATCGAGAGAGCACTTTCGATTAAGCTAGTCAATGAATTGTTAAATAACAATATATAATTGAGTGGTGGAGTTTGAAATTTGAAATTTATTATTTTAATTTAAAACTTTTGGTGGGGAATGATGACGCCCATCTAGATCCCATGGTTCCATCATCTGGTCATCCACGGTCCAGCTAGTGAGGAGGTTGACGAGAAGGATCCTGTCGGAACACATGGGTTACGTCGTCCAAGGTGTCCTTATAGACCCGGGGTGGAGTTTGTCTAAGGGAACAAATATAAGTCAACCTTAGATGCTTTTTTTTCCAATATTACATATTTATTTCAAAGAAAAAGCGTTAGAACATCTGACCGTGATGAGTGGTGCCATATCGGAAAAGGAGTCGGTCATAATCGCCATTTATGTTTATTTGCATTTTAAATCACCGGATAGAGGACACTTGCCACATCATTACGGGCTTAAGATTATTTGAGTGTGAAGTTAGTTATGCATTTGATTTGACATTGACTCTTTGTGAGCAAAAGTTTTCTTAATTTGTCAGAATAAGTTGCAAATGGATGGATTGAATTTTTTTAAAGTTTTAATTTAAATAATTCATTTTATTTCATTTATATTTTATTTTATTTTTATTTGAATTTTTGATCATTTTATGATTGATTTAGATTTGAATATATGATCATTTATCATTGAAATTTTAATAATAATTGTCCTTCTTGATCATAGGACTAATATCGATTAATAGACCTTATACCCTCTGCCTAGTTTTCTACAGAGAATCATGTCTAAATTCCTTATCTCAAGAAGTATAATCCTTCAAACCTTGTCCACTCTAGCTTGAGCATAGAGGATCGGGTTTGAACTTTTCTTCTTGAGGGTTTCAACTTCTGAATCTATATCAATTGATTCATATCTTATAATTATATGATAGAATTAGCTTCTCAGATATTATTAACTTAGAATTCTTATAATATCAAATTTTTAGATTTTGTTAATCCGGACCGGTCTAAGACCAAACCGGAATATAGCATATGTTTTTTGCTTTGTATCTAACTTGCATATGTTCCTAAAATACGACATTTCAACACACATCTATTATATTCTTTTAAAATTTTGTATGCATGTGAATGTCAAGTTGAAATGTAGGTATCAATTTGCAAGTTTGATTTTTTTTATATCACATTTTTAGGTTTGGTTCACCCGGACCCGGTTCTAAGACCAAACCGGGAAGCATAGCATCTGTTCTTTTATATTTGACTTAGCGAATACTTCAACATACACATGAATATCTGTTCTTTGAAAATTGTATGGACATTAAGATGTCTAAGTTGAAGTTTAGATGTCAAATCGTAGGTTTTAATTTTTTGAGTTTTGTTAACCCGGTCCTAAGACCAAACTGAAAAATATAACATATGTTATTTTGTTTTGTATATAATTTACATATGTTCCTAAATATTTGAACATTTCAACATACATACAAGTATCTGTTCTTTTAAAATATTGTATGGAGATATGAATGTCAAGTTAAAATAAAGGTGTCAATTTGCAAGTTCGATTTTTTTTATATGATATTTTAAAGTTTTTTAACCCAAACCCAATCCTAAGACCAAACAGGGAAGCATAATATCTGTTCTTTCATTTTGCATTTGGGAAGCATATTTCTCATAAATATTTGATCTAATAGACATTTCAACATACATATGGGTATCTATTCTTTCAGTATTGTATGGACATGTGAATGTCTAAGTTGAATAACTATGCTTATAGTATGACATGTCTTTAATACGCTATAAAATGATAGTAATATTTTTGATCAAACATGTATCTCTTTTTTTGGCATTTAACATTCAAATGCGACGAATATCATATAAATTTACATCATTAAATCCCATATGCATATTAGGATTTGGATAGTTGAAGGTTAATTCAAACATAAGCATGTATATGGGTTTCCATTCATGCCTCTTCGAACTTGAAAGAGAGCTTTATATTTAATAACATCCTTTGTATACTCATAGAAAGGAAAGAGTGATACATAGAAATAATAATACTTATGTTAATGAAGTTACCCACCTACTTCCCATTTAAGGATCAAACATTTAGGATCTAAGAAATTTTTTCGAGGGACTTAAGCTTCATGTATAGCAAGTGATTTTGCAGGATTATGTCAATGTAAATTGAATGTTTATGAAGTAAAATGCAATTTGAATATTACCAATTAGCTAACTAAAAGGGGTTTAAAATTGCATTCAATGTGGCATTTTAAAAGCCCATTGACTCAAGTGTAAGATCATTCATATAAGACATAAGTTTGACACTCATTTATGGGTATAACATGTAAGATTGTTAAAACCAATCGAACAAACAAAGAGGGCTGACATCTATTTAAAATGATATTTTAGAAGCCCATTTGTTCTAGTATAAAGACACTCGTGCAAGATATAAGTTTAGCACTTATCCATGGGTATGACATGAACATTTCTTAGGTAGAATGTCATTTTTTATGTACCAATCAACAACAAAGAGGTAATTTATTTAGAATGACATTTTAGAATCTCATTTGTTCAAGCATAAAGCCACTCATGTAAGATATAAGTTTAACACTTATCCATAGGTATGGCATGAACATTTCTTGAGTAGAATGCACTTTTTATATGACCAATTAACAAGTAAAAGAGAGCTGTAATTTATTTAGAATGATATTTTAGAAGCCCATTTGTCAAGCATAAAGCCCAATGGGTCTTTTATATAAAGAGAAGGTTCATCAATTCATACGTCATTCTTTGTAAAGGTAAGGCTAAAGTGGCCTATAGTATTATGATCCAATTCTATTTAAGATAGCCCATGTTCTTCTTATCATCATAACATGTATTCATAAATAAAGGAGAAAATGAGAAAAGGAGTAAGGATCTCCCTTTAGATCCATGTTCATGTCATAAGATTTTAAGAGAAAATGACAAAGAGGTAAAATTTTTCCTTTAAATTCATGTTTATGTCATGGGAGCATTAAAAGAAAAAAGGCAAAAATTTAAGATCTCACCTTAGATCCATGTTTGTCGTGTAACCTTAAAAGAAAGTGACAAAGACATGAGTGTATGACATATGTCATTAGGAGACAAATGACAAAAGTAGGAATGCATGTTATATGTCATTAGAAGATAAGTGGGTTAACTAGAGTTAACCTCCTTTGCATGCAAACTCATGACAAAGGCACAAGTACACATCAAATGTCATTAAGGGAATATGACAAAAAGAGAGTTAATTTCCCCTTAAACTCACATTTTTGTCATATGACATCAAAGGGAAATGACAAATATGTAAGTGTATGCCATGTATCATTAGGGACAAATGACAAAAAATAGAAATGCATGTCATGTGTCATTAAGAAGCAAGTGAGTCAAATAAAAATTAACCTCCTTCACATGCAAACTCATGACAAAGGCACAAATATACATCAAATGTCATTAAGAAAAATGACAAAAAGAGAGTTAATTTCTCCTTAAATCCATATGTTTGTCATGTGACATCAAAGGAAAATGACAAAGATATAAATGCATGTCATGTATCATCAGGGATAAGTGGCAAACTAAGTTAAACCCCTTACATGCAAACTTATGACAAAAACACAAAGGAAAGGAAATTAATGGGATAACACAAGTCCCCTTTTTTATTTTCTATTTTTTTTGGCCTTAGGCTAAGAAGCTTATAAATAAGAGAGGATCCTCTCTCATGAGATTTTACATTCCCACTCCTCTTCTTCTTCTCACAAGACAAATTGCAAGCCTAAATCCTTTAAGGGGGTCTACCAACTTGTAAAGGAAAAGCCAATTTGTATCATCTTAACTTGTAAGTCCTTTCTAACTTAATATTTTGGATATATCCATCATCATTTAATTTCATATAAATGGACATTTGCTAATAAAGCCAATAAGATACATCCTCTTTCTATGTTCAACTATGCATAAGCATGTGCCAATAACATATATCCTCTTTTTATATTCAACTATGCATAAGCATGTAAGGATTGTTGCAAAATGAACAAGATAGGATAGATATCCATACACTCATGGTTAGACAATCCTTTCTAACTTAATGTTTTAGATATATCTAAACATCATTTCATATAAATAGACACTTGCTAATAAAAGCCAATAAAATATATCCTCTTTCTATGTTCAACCATGCATAAGCATGTGTCAATAAAATATATCCTCTTTCTATGTTCAACTATGCATAAGCATGTAAGGATTATTGCAAAATGAACAAGTAAGATAGGATATATATACATACACTCATGGGACAAAAGAGAGGCAATCATGTCATAAATGTATACTTAGTAGTAAAACAATGTTTAGGTCATATGACATATAATTATCATTTAGACAAAAGAAAATTGGAATTCTAATCAAGAATTTGCCTCATAACATGTCAAAATAGAGATTGAAATAAACATTAATCAACACATCATAATTGTCATATGATAGGATAGCTTGCATGATATTAAGTTAAAGCATAAATACACATATGTATGACATGGAAATTGAAATAATAACTTAAGTATTTGCATTTTCTTCTTTTTTTATCAAAATTCCTCCTCACATTATCCCCATATCGTTTGGGACTAGGCATTCCCACGCCAAGAAAGGCATGCATGATAGGTGTCATGAGACATCGCAGCCGAAAATTTATTTGCCTACAACGCCAAGAAAGATGTGCATAGGTCACACAGCATAGCATTGCATTTCCTTACCACGTTGGAGAAACATGAACAAATACTTATATTATAACATTTTCTTTGCCGTTGGAGAAACGTGACAGTACTTATCACAAGTTTCACCGCGTTGGAGATATGAATAAGTACTTATCTGTTTCCCCAGCGTTGGAGAAATGTGAGCAGTACTTATCACAAGTTTCACATTGGAAATATGACGTACTTATTACAATAGATTTCAAGCTTGCATTTGTACATAAACATGCATGTATATGTATTTAAACAGGACATGATATTTGCAAGTTTAACTAAGCATTGCATTGAAACATCATTAATAATAAATAAATAAATAATCATCACATGACTTTTTATTGCATATGTCACTTCTCCTTCCCTTTTTTTATTTCAATATGAGGGATGAAATAGTTTTTCCATTTTCAATGAACAAGATAGCATTCAAGTTTCCATAATATGTCATAAAATCTAAGGAAGATATTTCCAATCTCACAAAAGAAATTTGAAAATTTAAAGTTTAACCAAAATCATGCTCATATGAAAGGAATATAGAAATTTCATTCATTTTGGTTTATCTCTAGCCTTCCTTTCATTTCACATTATGATAGTCATAAGAGTTTAAGCCATAAAACAAAAAAAAATTGAATAGCCACATTAAACATGACATTACATAAACCCAAAAGAAAAGAGGGTTCAGATTTAGTAAGGCATTGGAAAAACCCATGAAATTCGAAAAGAATTTAATATTGAATCTTACTAGAGAAGATCTCGAATTTTAACAATCATATTCAAAATCTTAAGAGATGAGGCAATGATAGTAAATCCCACACATAAAAATCTCATAATTTATTTCAAAGATTTATCACTTAGATGATAATAGCAATTAAAAAGAAGGTAAGCAATGTTAATAGAACATCATGCTTTTCAATCTTCTTTCCTTTAGCAAGAATACTTATATTTGGATATGCCAAATCAAGAAAAGAAATCTGAAAACAAACTTTGCTCAAATCCTCCTCCCCATATTAGCAAATAATTAAGTAATGGAAGCAAAGTAGGATAGACTTCATAAGGTAAATCCAAAAAAGAACACTTTCTTTTAATGGGGAAAGATGAGAATAGGGCTTATTATTAATCAACAATTGCAAGAAAGTCAAAGTGCTAGCTCATTCATAAGCTTTGAATTTTCAGATTCTAGCTAAAGACATACTTATATATCAAAGAAACTTGCTAAGAATAAAGTTCATCACAACATGCATAAGCCACTTTCCTTCATTTCTACCCATCTCAAATCATCTCAAATCATAGAATAATCATTCATATTTGCTGTTTTATCATTTCTAACCTCATTTTCACATTTCCAATTTTATTTTAAGCATTTAAGAGAAGCTTAATAAACATCATTTCATTCAAACAGAAATTTGAAGTATGAAAGTGAAGGAAACTTGCATATAACTTAGGATTTGAGTCATACATTATCTCAAATAATATTTCCACACTTTGGATTGCATTTTAAACATGTATGAAAGAGATTTAGCAAGCATCAACCCTTCCAAATAGCAAAATCAAGCATAAAAGAGAAAGAACCATGCATGTAACTTAGGGTTTAAGTTACATATTATCTCAAATCATATTTCCACACTTTGGATTTCATTTTAAACAATATGAAAGAGGTTTAGCAAGCAATCCCTCAACAAATGAAGTATAAAAGAGACAAAAAATTTTGCACATAATCTAGGATTAAGCCATGCAATACTTCAAACCCCTTTTTTTTTCAATTTCAAATTTCAACCTAGGATATGAAAGAGACCTTACATAATCAAGACCTTACACATAATCACTTAGACCATAATCTAGGATTCAAGCCATGTCTTCAAACCCCACAATTTCAGATTTCAACCTAGCATGTGAAAGAGACTTATGACCTTACACATAATCTAGGATTTAAGCCATGCAATACTTCAAACCCCTTTTTCAATTTCAGATTTTAACCTAACATGTGAAAGCGGCATGACATATATCATCTCACCCATAGAAAATCAATTTAAGCAAGATAAAAAAAATGAAATCCATAGAAAACAATCTAGATTTGGGCCATACATCATCCCAAATCTTAAGATTAAAAAACACAACATTATTTCAACCAAAGAAAGGAAACATCCACCTCACTTTATTCACAAGAAATGAAATATATATATATAGAAGTAAGCAGGATTGAAAGGAAACAACCTTTTTTTGCAAAAGAAAGAAGAAAGGAGTTTAGACAAGATTTTCAAATATCGTCAAAGAAGAAATGAGAGAAGATCACATGAGAATCAAGCGGCAGACTAGGAAGCAGAGAATCAACCTGAGCTTTTAAGAGCTTTGGAACCGAGATCAGCAGAAAAATGAGAGAGGAGTTGCGTGAGAAGGGAGAGTCGTATGAGCAGAATCGTGAGGAATAGGGGCTTCGGCCGAGAGGATGAGGGTTTAGGATTAAACTGCAAATCTCGATTAGTAGTTTAAGCGGCATCCAATAGGAAGAAAACGATTTAATAGGTAGCTTGAGCAATTAAGATAAGTATTAAGAGGGATTAAGAGATTAAACAACCACTAATATTTTTAATTATAAATTAATGTGATCTCGCCAAATTTTGTGAATTTACTTAAGCAATAAATACATATGGATGTCAATTTTAGGTGTTTATGCAGCATAGCATCAATTTATGATCAAGATCGTTTGGGCTATGTCCACAACGATCGAGATGAAATTAGGTTTAAATTGTGACGCAATCGAATCGACGCGTTGGTGTACACTGTCGAATCGCGCAAGACATTGTTTGATAGGTTCAATTTTGACGATGATGCGGATCAATTTCTGACGGAGGTCTTTCGGACGTTGTCGAAGCTTCCCGACTTTGATATGCGCGTAATTTCATTAAAAATTGATTTTAATTATTTGATTAGTTATTAATTGATCCGATATATTTTTAATTAATTTTAATATTTTAGGCACATTACAAAGCCAAATTTTGAAATCAAAGTGAATTTGATCGATTCGATCACGATTAGGGTATTTTAATCTCCAATTATGCAACATTGCCACAGATTTTTTATAGGTTTTATCATATGCTTAGTTTGAAAAGTGGCATATACTTGTAGGTCAAAAGGAATCATCAGAGCTCTATTTGGCTATAAGAAGAGGGAGAGGAGCATCGATATGAGGAGACACTCACTGAGATTCCACACATGAGAGAGAGAGGGAGAGAGGGAGAGAGGGAGAAACAAAGAAAGCTAAGAATCGAAAGAGCTGATCCTCATCTCGAGTGAAGTCCTAACCGAGCGATCCTCTCCTCTTGAAGTCAAGCCTTACCCTAGTCACCATCTCCGTTCCTTTGGCCGCCAGCCTACTCGCCGCATGAGAATAGCCGAAGTTGAGACTTCCCCTTTCTCCTGAGGACCTGCTAGTGTGCATTTGATTTGTTTGGATGGTTTGGATGATGAATTTTAAAAACTAATTGGTTTTGGATCTTAAAAATTAAACCAAATTGACCAAACACAATACAAAACCAAACAAACCAAATAGCAATTTAGTTCTATATTTTGTTTGGTTTTGGATAAACCAAAGTTTACTATATTTAAAAACTATTTGTGAAATTTATATTTATTATGTAATTTTTTGGTATAATGAACAAGTAATAAACAAAATATATATATATATATATATATATATATATATATATATATATATATTAGAAAACAATTAATTACTTTCAAGCATTAAAATATTTAGATTTTATGATGGCGAAAAAAATTACCAAGTAATGAATAAATTCGGTTTATTTGTTTCATCCAAAATTTTATTTAACAAATAGATCCAAAATGAAAACCAAAGTTTTATTAATTAAAACCAAAATCCAAATTATTAAGTTCAAAATCGAACAAATTACTCAAAAACTTTGGTTCAGTTTGATTGTTTTGGTTAAAACCAAATAATGCACACCCCTACCTCTTACCGATTCTTGCCCTAGCCGAGCCCCCTCTCTTGCCATTTTAAGAAAGTAAAAAGCCTAATTCCAAAACCACCCTCCCTCATTAAGTCATTGGTAGGTATAGGCAATGGCAATTTCGTGCAACGACGAAGAAAAAGGTTTTTGAAGTGCCCATTTCTGGCAAAATTTTGAAATAAAATTTTTATAGTTAATTTCTTGCTCTACAAGTCAAATTGAAAACCTCCATCGCCGGATTCAAATGTGAGATGAAAACTCCTTCCATCGATCTTAGATTGAAGCAAGGGAAAATATGTGAGTACACTATTTCGCAAAAATGCAATACCACTAAGCCTTTATTTTTCCAAAAAAATATTAATTAATTGAAAATTTAAATTATTTAAAATTAATTAAATCACATGTCTTAAATTGAAGACGATCGTTGATCTTATATCCACCAAAAAATTTTTATAAAGGCCTCCACCGTCAATCTTAGATCCGATGTGAGATGAATACATCTCCCTCCGTCATCTTAGATCTGGAGCAAGAGAGAAGAGTGCACATCACACTAAATTTTTGTGATTATAACACTGCTAAGCTATTATGCTGCCGAAATTTCGAAAATTATTGGACTTAAAATTCTTACACAAAATTGAGATCAAAACAAAAATTAATCAAATATTGAATTATTAAATAAAATTAACCTACAAAATCCAAATTAAAATTATGCACAATCATTCTTTATTATTTTCACATTAAAATAACAAGGTCTAAGTGAATGACTTGAACCTAAGCGATTAGCTCTCTAAAAAGACATTTATATACTAATGAATTTGACTAATACATTAGTGACAAATCCAATGGAACCAATGATCATCAATTGTTGACAAAACTCCATAATCATCAGTTATTTAAATTGACTAAACATGATATATCAAGTATACAAATAATAAATAGCCTAATAATATCAAGATATTTTAATTAAGAAGCAATCACCAAATCAATCAAGCATTTCAATAAATATAAGTCTAAGTCATGTCTCAAATGGACTTCAATAATCTAATCATAAATATAGCATTCCAACAATGTAAGCCCCATGTATGTTTGCAATGCACTTAATCACAATATAAACTAGCATTTCAAAGGAATGCAAGTCCAAAGATAAATTCATAAATTGAATCAATCCAAATATAGCCTTCCAAAGGGATGTAAGTCTAGTAAAGATTCTAAATTAAATCAAATATAAACATTAGCATTCCAAAAGATAAAGCCCAATCATTGTTCATAATGCGAACTTCATATATAGGATCCAACATGCCAATGGATGTAAGTCCAGTCATTATTCACAAAGTAAACTCTATATACTAATCATCGACTTTCTAACAAATGTAAGTTCATCTCATGTTTGTAACACAAACATCACTTGCATAAATTTGACATTCCAAAAGGATATAAGTCCAGCATATGTTCACAAAATCGATCATATTAAATCGTATATAAAATTATGACATCCTAATGAATGTAAGTCCAACTGTGTTTGCAATGCAAATATCACCCCAAATTAGCATTCCAAAGAGATGTAAGCCCAACCTAATTTATGTTTGTCATGCAAACATAACATCAAATCAAACTGGCATTCCAATGGATATAAGCCTAGTCATTGTTCGCAATGCGAACTTCACATCTAAGATCTGGCATTCCAAAGGGATGTAAGTCCAATCCAACCTACATTCTAAAGAGATGTAAGTCTACTTGCATGTTCAACTGCAAACTTCCTTAAATTAACTGGAATTCTAATGGATGTAAACCCAGTCAGTCACTAGTTCGTCATGCAAACGTCTCTAAAATATGGCATTCCAGAGGGATATAAGACCAATCTAATGGCTTCCTAATAGATGTAAGTCTGATATGTTTGCAAAGCAAGCACCACTAATCCAAATATAGTATTCCAATGGATGTAAGTCCTATATTTATCTAATGCACTTTAATCACTCAAATCATGACATTCAAATGTTGGATTTAATAGATTTAATAGTCAAGTTTTCTAGAATATTAAAAGTTAAGCTCAACTAGAATATTGTATTGAAAGAGAAATTAAACAAAGTTAAACATCAAAAATAGAAAAATAAATTTCAAGATAGTCTCGAACTATTCATACATGTCCAATTTAGTCTTAAACTATGACATTTCTTCAATTTAGTCTTTCAACCGTACAAAATAAATCAAAAATGATCCCTCATGTAGAATCATGATACAAAATTTGTCTCAATTAGTCACTCAACTATATAACATTGATTCATATTTAATCTCTAAGAGATCATTTTGGATCAATTTTGTACAGTGAAGAGACTGAATTGTAGAAATGTAATAATTTGAGATTAAATTAGCCACATATAAATAGTTGAGGAACTATTTTAGGATTTAACCTAAACATAAATAATTCCAAGATAGTAAATTTTATTGTTAGCTCTTTGGATGATTTATAAGTTGATAAAATCAAAATTTTATTTTACAAATCATGGCATCAAATGATTTCAATGAAAAGCTCCCATATTTACCAAACAATCAGACACTTAAAGCGATTCAAATGATACTATTACGATAGGTATGATAAAAATATTTTTTGCTATTTTTGAAAGAGTTTTAACTTCATAGAGAGTATTTTCCACAATTCTAATATATTAAATTAAAATTTAGGGTATTTAATAAAAGCTTCTTCTAAGTACACTTCCAAATCAAATTTTTATGACTAAAAACCCTTCAATTCTATAAAATCATACAAACTAACAATAATATAAACTAAAATAATGATTGGTTTATGATTAAAATGATGCATCAACTTGATAAGTAGATACTTCATTATTTTACCTAATAATATGTTTGTCAACAACATAAAATATATAAGCTCATAAAGACTTTGTTTTACACTATCTAGATTTTCCTTGGCCTTGCAAGCAACATAAAATTATGGATAGTAGTAAGTAATGCAAAACTGTTTCATTCAAAGATAAGATCTAAAACACAAGTAATTAAAAATAAAAGCATGGTACAATCCAACTAGTATTCATCAAATTTAACCTTAGTTATGTTAGCCATGCCAGAAAAATAATATCAATCATACATTTCTTATCCCAAATCTTTTTTTTTTTTAAATTAATCTAGAAGATGTGTATTTGTTGTATGGTAGTTTGTACCTAAAATAATTTTACTAATATAACGAAAGATAACAAGCAACTCTCTAATTTTATCAAATAGATCTCACTAATACTCTAAAGACATCCAACTGTAATTAAGATCGCTAAAAGCATAGTCACATTCATGATGTTAACCATCTTAAGAAGCTGGGCATGTTAAGAAGAACATAATATTAACCAATATTAACTAAACGTAACTTTCATGACATTAACTATGTTAGAAAGAAAGCTAATGCTAGCCATGCATTCTTCATCCAAAGCCTTTTTTTATTAAAACTAAGTGAAGAAGAAGCCTATTTATTGTACGGTAGCTTATACCTAAGAAAATTTCTATAACATGATGAAAAATAATAAACAACTCTGGTTTTATCAAATTGATCCCACTCATCCTTTAAAGCCAACCAAGTGTGATTAAAGAACTCTTGAAGTATACTCAAGATATTAATCAAGTTAGAAAAAAAAGAATGTCAAATAGTTCTCATCAAATTTAACCTTCATCAGCCATGTTAGAAAAAGTTAGAAAAAGTAATGTCACTAATTAAGAAGAAGCCCACTTGTGCCACTTGTTGAAAGGTAGCTTATAACTATAAAACTTTCAAATAATATGATAAAAAAAGAATAAACTCCCTAATTTTATCAAATTGGTCTCACTTATATTTTGACAGCAACAAAATATAATTAAGGTCCCTTAAAGCATAGAGAAAATAACCTTAAAATAAAACATTGTCAAGCATTTTATAGCTGAACATCATTGCATAAGAAAATTATTGTGGATAAGCCAATTTGTCTTGTAATATTACTAAAATTGAGCAAAGGACTTCAAGATCACTTTATGAATAAGATTGACTCTCTAACATTCTCAATCATTATAGTGATTTCTTTTAAAGCATCATAAACCATCAAATTTAAAATATGAGCAACATAATGAATATAGAAAAAATCTTTCTATATCTTGAAACCATCTTCAACTAAATAAGACCTTTCAAATTTCTAGTGGCCAAGTTATTGTATAATGCAATATCTGATGTGATTATACTAACTTAAATTTGAATGCTCCATTCTAACAAAATTTTAGAAATAATCTCAAAATTCACTTTTCTATTGTATGGAGAATCTAATTAGTAAAACTAATGATATGTGATTGAAGTTTTCAATCATAGCCTATGTAAGGTATGATTAGACACCTAAATAAATTATTTCAATTTGATTTTGAGACCTTCGATTTCCAAGCTAAACTCTTACCCTTAGATATCACAAGTTTCTTGTGTCACAGGATGATACAAGATGATTTATGGATAAATTTGCAAGCATAATAATTTGCATATTTTTATACAAATTTCTAATAATCAATTTGTTTGAGACAATTTCACATGCGATTGATTGAATCCTCCACTTTTAAATAATGCAGCAATTCCTTAGACTATAGCAAGTTGGCAATAGTCTTTCTTCAATGGCTTCCTATCTCATAGGACTGTATCAATTAGTGGATTCCTTCTATTTTTTTAGAGCAATAGAAAAAAAAAGGAATTCTTTTATCTCCCAAGATTATGTTAAAAAGAACACCTTCCTATCTATTCTCTTGAGACTACAACAATCAACACACCTATCTTTTATGGTCTGGCCTCTGCTTCTTGGATTATAGCATATATGTAATTGTCTTTCCATCAGCAATCCTTCTTTGATTTCTGCAAGTTAATACTGTAGCACACATGATTTTGTCTACTCTAAGAAAATTAGTAGCTATTTTTGCTGTAAAAAATTTGAAAACTTGTTTATGAATAGATCTTAATGTATTCTAAAAAAATTAACATATTTAGGCATTTTTGGGTTATGTATAAAACCCTTGACACAAGCAATATTAACTCAATAGTTCAATACAACTTTGAATTTTCTCTTAATACTTATGCATTGATAAATGCAAATTCTTTTAGTCCTTCACAAGTCTTGATGATTATTTTTGCAGGTAATGATGACTTGCAAAATAGAAATCCTTGAGTAGTTTTCCTTGTATTGGTGTGAGGTTCGACTTTCTAATTGAGTGATTTCTATCCTTTTTTTCTATATGCTTGTTTCATTATCAGACTCAATTTAAAATGACTTTTTCACTAAATTTAAGATTTGTAAACCTGTAGATTATATATTTTTGTTTTTTACTTTGCATGTTATCTTATGTTGCATTAATAGTTCCTAGACTCTCACCTGCTAATAACATAAACTTGCAATTGAATCAAAACTATTTGCTAACATTCAAAATAGGATTTTGTAGCGCATTTTAGAAATCAATCATATGTTACTTTGTGGATAATAGTTGAAATAAGCAAAATGAATATTCACTTACTACTTACTCGGTCAAGAAAGAGGTTCTCTCTAGTCGGTGTCATAAATAATGCCATTTGAAGTTCTTCCTGTAAGATAGCCGAAAATGATTATGATGGAATCTTACACAAATTTCATTTAATTTCTAAAGACTTTTTACACAACTATCTAGAACATTGAGATATTATTATGAATTTAGTTCATCACTTGATGTGAAAAAACCAATGATTTTATAGATTGAGAAAAGGAAAGGCATCCCTTCCCACAAAAATCTAAAATATAATTACAACAACAATTTAAACGATTATATATTTCATTTGACTCAAGATAAAAATGATTGACTAACTAGATGTAGGTATAGTTCAATAGAAAGATCATCATCATCAAAATAATAATAGCCCAATAATTCAAGTTAATTTATGGTCCTTCTTCTTCATTCACTTATCTGTATGGTTGCATGAGATGCTAACTTTAATTGATGTAAAACTTCATAACGTTGTGTTAAATTACTTTTTATCTACACATTTTTCTCTTGATGCCTTTAACATTAGTTTCATCAATGGCCTTGGAAGTCTATCCCAAACTTATTTCTACCACATTATTATACAATATTCACCATGTCCTTAAGTTTATCACACATATCTTATAGTTATGTCACACTTAAGTTGGTCATTACTAAACTTCAAAGTTAAAATAATCCAACACAATTTTTTTTTAACGTTGAAAGAACCTGTGCATAAAGTGATAAGAACATTCAGGTATTAAACTCATAACCCCCCCTCTCCTAAGAAACCACCCAAAAAATATTTTTTCTCAAACTAGAAAAAAAAATACTTGCAGCATTTTTCATTTTAAGATGGCTGATTAGATACAGTAATTTGTTCAGATAGGGTCTTTGGCACAATATAGATCTGCTGAAACATATAGATGAGAAAGATTATTAATTCTCTCTCTAAAGAGAAAACCAAAATGTAGAGCATAAATTGTCCAATTAGTGAACTAAAATGGGAGGAGTGGACATGTGAAAGAAAAAAAGGAAGTAGTAAGATCAAATATTGGGAAAATAAATGCATAATATTATTCTCTAACTACGGAAATGAGTAATCATGTTTCTTATGTAACATGTGGCAGTTTTCCTTGTTCTGAATTGGACAATACAGCTGGAATGAATATACAAGTATCCAATCGGATTAATTGCCATAAAATCTGAAATTAATAGTTGTTCGCTTGATTGGATTCTTGTAAGAAAATTTGTTTGCATTTTTGTTATATTTTAATTTATAGTTCTCTGGGCTTCCTGCACTAAGTCTTCAAAGAGACGAGTTTTTATTTGTACATAGATTTGGGTAGTACTCGCCCATAAAGAAATAGCAATAGGTTATAAGAGCTTTTTCTGCCTGAGAAAGTAGGGAATCTTGTGACAACATGAACAAGATAATTGTTGATCACTATACATGCTACATAAGTCAAGTCGAGTCAAGACAAATTGACGACTTTGGATGTACGCAAATCAATTTGAAATACACCGAAATCACCAAACTAATCGAAATAATCTCGACGAACGGACTATCAGATAATGTCGAATTGACTGAAATATATATACATATATATATACATATATATATACATATATATACATATATATATATATATATATACATATATATATATATATATATATATATATATATATTGCACAATCTAACGGTCAACCAATCAAGAGATCGAGCCATCAATGCATTTATACGCATATCGAAATCGAAAGGTTGTGACGATGCTCAAACGACATTCGCTAAAAATTGATGTTCAAACGAATCTATCAAAAAATGTCCACGACAATTGCACAAGCATTTGCGGAAAGTTTATAATACACATTTGTAAATTGTAAAGTCCATTTGACACCGAAACTTGACATCGACAAAACGGATTATGCTACATCCGAATGTTGAAATTACTTACAATGGATATCCAATTTAATTAAAACTGCCACACTTAAAATTTAATTAAAATTAGCACGCATTTTGAGATAAATCTACCTAATTATCCTCTGATTGCTCCTAATTATCACCTAGGAACTTGTAGCCACCCTTATCCATAATGGGTCATCCATAGCGACCAATTAGAAGCTGCCACGTATGGCCTAGCTGTTAAACCCGTCATCAAAAGATGAATCCTCCTAGCCGAACATAGGACCTCATTTAGGGCGATTCCCTTTCTTCAGTCTCTCTCTCTCTCGTCCCGTCTCACACGTTTCTGTCCGAACGAGCATTCCCTCCCGTTCGTCCGTCCATCACGGCTGCAAACCGAATGAAGATTGAGCACTTCCTCATCCATCTAAACAGCAATCGAGCCGAGTTGAGCCAGCCGCACGCACTGAAGGCCAGTCGCCCGACTCCCTCTTTCTCCCGTTCAAACGAGCAACCCTATTCGTCCATTCTTCCTCACAGCAGACCGATCTCTTTCTCTCTCTCCAAAGCCAAACTGCCTGCTTTGTCCCTGCAACAAGCCGAAGGCAACAGCCCGACCGAACCAGCCACTCCTTCACTATCCTCCTCCTCGCCTCCCCTCTCGTCCCCTCTGTTGTCCGAGCAAAATGCTGAGTGTTTAGCTCTTGCTCTATGTAGAATGCGAGGAGCTGCCTTGAAATTGGGCCAAATGCGTAGCATACAGTATGAGAGCCTTGTGCCACCACAGATCTTGGCAGTTTTGGATATTGTTAAGCAAGGTGCAGATGTGATGCCGAGGAGTCAGTTTAATGAAGTTTTGGATGCAGAATTAGGTACACTTTGGTCATCAAAATTGCTGAATTTTGATTATGAACTAGTTGTTGCAACAAGTATAGGGCAGGTCCATCAAGTAGTGATGAAGAATGGTTTATAAGTTGCAATGAAAATTCAAAACCCTGGTGTTGCAAGCAGCATTGATAGTGATATTGAAAATGTGAGAAGGCTTTTGGAATACACAAATCTCATCCTTAAAAGGGCTATTTCTTGACAGAGCTATAAATGTGGCAAGAGAAGAACTATTTAGGGAATGTGATTATGTTCTTGAAGCTGCCAACCGAAAGAGATTCCGGAGGCTACTCTCTGATTCTGAAGAGTTTTTTTTTGTTTCTATGATCATTGATGAAATGTTGAGCAGAAAAGTTTTGATGGCAGAATTTGTTTCAGGAGTTCCTATTGATAAAGTTGCACTTCTGAGTCAGGAAACAAGGAACTATGTTGCGACAAAATTGCTTCAGCTAACCTTGAAGGAGCTATTTGTTTTCCAATTTATGCAGGTATTTCAAGACCTTATCATGCTTAGAAGAGTGTGGTGAATTTGAAGACCACGTTATGCTTAGTAGAAGTAAAGAGACCAGTGTCAAAGACATAGCATACAGAAGACTAAAGGTTGAATACACGGATCCCTTATGTAAAGACGTGGGATCAAATTGATTGAGAAGACTTAATTAATTTAATGCAAAATGAACTCTAAGCTCAAAATTAAAATATGAATTGAAATCAGTATTTGAAGGCATATGCAAGCTTTTTTTTGTGGGTTTATAAGACTCTTAGCTAAGATTAATCACTACATGTTTTCTTAAGTATGGTGGGAAGACTGGACAAACTCCTGATGTAGCCCCCATGTAAGGGATGATGCCGGAAGGAGACTAAAATATTAATAGTGTAGGTTGGGGAGAAGGACAAGGAGATTGATAGTTTAAGTTTTCAACTTTGGTATTCAGATAGAAGTTGAACTAGAAATGGTGTAGTGATTATAGATAAAAGTTTGATAATATTATAAATATTAATAGATATAGAGATAGAATTATAACTTTAAAGATTATTGTTGAAACTAAGATTATCAATGTTATAAGTGTTTTATGCCCCTGGGTTTTATGTGTAAGCTCAAAAGAAAAATTTTGGAATGAATTAGAGGAATTAATATAAAAGATATCGCTTGAAGAAAAGTATTTATTGGAGGATATTTAAATGGACATGTTGGTAGAGTGGTAAAAGATTTTAAAAGTATTCATAGTGGTTATGGATTTGGTAATGAGAAGTAGTATAATTATATTAGATTCTTGCATGATTTTGCTAATACTTTATTTAAGAAAATAGATGATATTATTATTACTTATAAAATGGATCTAGTAAAACACAGATTAATTATTTTTTGATAAGAAAAATAGTTCGCTTAGACTGTAAAGATTGTAAAGTCATTCCAAGTGAAAGTTTAAGTACCCAACATCGATTGTTAGTTTTAGATTTTAAAATGAAAGATTGTAAGAGGAAAAATAAATCAAATTATATTGGGATTAGATGAGAGACACTTAAAGAACACATAAAAATATTTTTAAGAAATAATCTATAAGTCTTAGAATTTGGGATGTTCATAAAGTCAATGTATGTGAAAAAAGAGTGAAATTAAGTAATTCTAAGGATACGCTTGGAGAATCAAAGGAAAAACTTTTTTTAAAAAAATAGTTGGTGAGTGCAAAAAAAAGATAAGAATAAAAAAATATTATAAAACTTGGTTTAATGTAAAACTGAGAACCGAGAAATATATAAAGTATGTAAAGATTCTAAGAAAATAATATATGATGAAAAAATTTTTTTAGTGATTTATACAATAGATTAGAAGGTAAAAGATGTATGTATAAGTTATAAACCAAAGAGATAAGAAACCTGGGCTCAAGTGAGTATTAAGGATGAAAATAATAAAGTGTTTCTTAGAAAAGGAAACTGAAAATAGGTGGATGAGGTATTTTGATAAACTTTTTAATGAAGAATCTGAAAGTATGATTGAATTTAGCAACCTTAATACCCTATACAAAAATAGAGAATTTTATTTTTATCGTCGTATTAGTAAATTTGAAGTTAGAGAAGATTCAAAGAAAATGAAATGTGGAAAACAATGGACGATAATATTCCAATAGAAGTGTGGAAATTTTTAGAGATCAAAGAATTTCTTGGCTTACAAATCTTTTAATGTTATTTTAAAGACTAAAAGATGTCGATGAGGAGAAAGAGTTTGTTAGTTCCTATATTTAAGAATAAAGGTGATGCACGAGAGTGTGCAAATTATAGAGAAATTAAGTTAATGTGTCATACTTTAAAATTATGGGAGAGAGTAATTGAGCATAGGTTACGATGTGATACAAAGTTTCTCACAATAAGTTTGGTTTCATGCCGTAGATCTACTATGGATGCTATACACTTTGTTAAGAGGTTTGATGGAGAAGTATAGAGAAAGTAAGGAAGATCTACATATGATATTTATTGATTTAGAAAGCTTATGATAAAGTTTTAAGAGATGTTCTTTGGAGAGTTCTAGAATAGAAAGGAGTTAATATTGGTTATATTCAAGTCATTAAGGATATGTATATTAAAGAGCTTTGTGTCCAAACACAAGGATGATTGATAAAATATTTTTCTATTTAGGATTACATCAAGGATCGCTTTAAGCCCTTATCTTTTACTTTAATTATGGATGTTCTTACTAGGCATTTAGAAGAAGATGTATCTTGGTGTATGCTTTTTGTTGATGACATTCTTCTTGTTGATAATACTAGAGAGTGAGCCCAAAAGAAACTTGAATTATGGAGGTCAACTTTAGAGTCTAAAGATTTTCGTTTAAGTAGATCTAAAGCGAATATATGGAGTGTAATTTTAGTTGTAGAAGTTCTAGTAGTGATATTAGGCAACAAATCATTAATAAGAGTGATTGATATTTAGGCTCTATTGTTCAAAATGATGGTGAAATAGATGAAGATATTATTAGTAGAATTCCAAATTTGTAGTATTAGCCCCTTTTAATTCTTTTTTTGACTATTTTATATTTTGCAGATTGGATTCTTGAATTATTATAGCAATTACACCTTCCAATCTAGTGCAAGGCTGTTGTTCATAGCTTTGTAAATGCCCAAAATTTCCACATTCCACCTCAAGCTAAAAATAAATATTAATTATTTCTAGCTTGGAGTTAAAGCTATCGAATTGTATTTGATTGAGGGCCTTAATGAGGATATCAACCATTTGAGATTTTAGAGGTGTGCAAATCAGTTTGATAATTTCTTGTTGAATTTTTTCTTTTATGAAATATTTACCAATATCAATATATTTACCTATAATAGTGAACAGAATCTTAAGTAATTTTATTGATAAATAAGAGATTACATGAAAGTTTTAAAATCAATAATACTGAATTTCAAACCAGGGTGTTACTGATGTTAATTAAACAAATGCTTGTTCCTATAGATAAAGATCAATTGCTCACTATATAGTTCTAAAATGGACATGTATTTTGTGAAAAAAATATATCTTGTTATGTGATTGGATGCTCGGGACTCTACAATCTAGGAATATGAATTTTTATATTTTTGAATTAAATGCAATCAAAATTAAATCTTTTGATTCGTTGATCTATGTTGATTCTATGGGTGGTTAGATTTATTTAGAGTTGACACAACATATTTTTCAACATAATTTGCTTTTAATTGAATAAGAATGGTGCTAATTTTTGAAAATAATTATCAACTATAGAGAACTGCAACCTTATGTCCAAAGTTTACAGTCAAGAGGCTTCCCGTGCAATTTCAAGTAAGTTTTTTTTGTGTGTCCAAACTTAGAATAGTGATCACACCAAGGCCTTTTTTCTTTATAAAATTTTTGTTGGAAGCATACAAACCTTGGGAAGCAAGTGTTGAGTCTTCATTGAACGTTAGAGCTCCCTTCAAAGTTGTTGTACATCAATTTATATGGACCACTAGATAAATCATATAGATTTATGATGTTAGATGATCATTCAAGGCAGTTGAATTCTATTCTTAACAAACAAATATGATCCAATTGGAGATTCTATAAATTTTCTAAATATTTTAAATAGAAAAGACTATCTATTTCCTAGGATTTAGGAATATCATGAATAAGAGTTTGAACCTAAATTGTTTAAGAATTATTGTGATAAGAAAGAAATTAGACATTACTTTTTAACACCACAACTCTTTAATAGAATGCTATTGTCTAAAGGAAAAAAAAATCAAACTTCAATAGAATTAGCCCGATTTATGCTTAATATAGGATACCAAAGTACTTTTGGAGAGAGACAATGAATATTACATGTTATATATGTAACAAAGTTAATATCTAGACCAATTCAAAAAGATTATCATATGAGCTATTTCAAAGACAAAAACAAAAGATAGCTTTGTACATATTTTTTGATGTTGCAAAAGAGGGAGATCTATTAGAAGCTTATAGGATTGAGAGGTTACAAGGATTAGGAAATGAAATTGATTAAATCAAAGGAGTATTGATCTAATAAGCAAAGGAAAAGAGAAGACACATTGAACGGTCAAGTGTTCATATAAAAGATCAAGTTGTATTGAGTCTTATAAAATGTAACTTTGAGTTAATGGTTTTTTAATATATATTCCTAATTGCAAAATGATTTGCTCTATAGCTCATTAAGATGATCTTGCTTAGATAAACTCATTGAGCCCATTAGAACAATATGGTAGGTAAATCACTTGACTAAACAACCATTTGAATTAAAATCCTAGCTTAACCAATCTTTGTTGGATTGTACAATACATTCTTGATCACACAATTTGATCAGTTTTAGTGACAAACCATTGGTTATCATTGGACAGATTTTTGTAATGAGCTACTGTAGCGCAAAACCCTAATTAGAATTGTATGATATGACAATAAGAAAAAATTGTTCACAATACAATTACGATCATAGTATACAAGTCTCCATAATTTACTTGATTTCTTTATGATTTGAAGAGAGCATTGAGAGTGTTTGAGAATTAATGTGAGGCTTATAAATAGACCCCATTTGAACTTGAGAAGTAAGAATAAGCATTGTATTAACAAAACTCAATTGAAATTTCTTCAAACTCTCATTTTCACCTCTAGCTCTTTGTCTTTGAAGTCAAAACTTTTTTTAACAAAGAGCAAGCACATTTTAAAGCAAAATCATTTATGCAAGGATGTTAAGAATGCACCATCTTTCTTCAATGACTCAAAGTAATGTAAGAAAATTTGTTTGCATTTTTGTTATATTTTAATTTATAGTTCTTTGGGCTTCCTGCACTAAGTCTTCAAAGAGACAAGTTTTATTTGTACATAGATTTGGGTAGTACCTTAAAGAAATAGCAATAGGTTATAAGAGCTTTTTAGTTAGAAAGTAGGGAATCTTGTGACAACATGATCAAGATAATTGTTGACCTCTATACATGCTACATAAGTCGAGTCGAGCCTACAAGCCAAATTCGACGGACTTTGGATGTAACAGTATGCAAATCGAAGCTGAAATACACTAAACATCACCGAAACTAATTGAAATAATATCTGATCGACGAACGGACTTCGTCATTGCATTCAAAATGTCAAAATTGACTGAAATATATATATATATTGCACAATTTAACGGTCAACCGACCAAAAGATCGAGCCGTCAATGCGCTTACACGTATATCAAAATCAGAAGGCTGTGGCGATGCCCAAATGACCTCCGTTCGCAAAATTGATCGCGTTGTCGAAATGATGAAATCTATCAAATGAAACTGTCCGCGCTCAATTCAGATGAATTTGCACAAGCATCGAGCGGTCGGAAGCGATAATGCGCATTTATAAACTGAAACTGGTCTGATTTGATGCCGATTTGAACCAAATGACCTCCGATCGCAAAACGGATTATGCCGTTGCATCGGAATGTTGAAATTACTTACAATGGATATCCAATTTAATTAAAACTGCCACACTTAAAATTTAATCAAAATTAGCACGTATTTTGAGATAAATCTACCTAATTATCCTCTGATTGCTCCTAATTATCACCTAGGAACATGTAGCCGCCATTATCCATAATTTGTCCATACGCATAAGCGCCACATATGGCTAAGAATGTCGACCATCAAAAGATGAATCCTAACACAACACCTCATTTAGTATGATTCTTTCTCCTCTCTCACTCTCGCCCTGCTCTCACACATTTTTGTCTGAATGAGCATTCTCTCGTTTCATTCTTCACGTAATATCAATTAATTATTTCCTAATTGCTAACACTTTTGTTGTTACTATAGCAAACCCACTTACTAAGCATCCGGATTAAAGCTCGACATGTATGGTGAGATCGACGTTCACCTATTTCATTTCCTTCCATAGCGACCTGGTCTTCAGCTGAGTTGTCTCCTCCTCTCCGTTCTGCCGGCTGACGACCGCTCCGCAGAGCCGCTTCCTTCCTCGGGGCGACAGAACTCGCTTGCGACGCAGATGTCAAATTCGGAGATTCAGTCTTTCCTCCCGCCCGTCCGGTGAGGTCAGACGGCTGACGAGAACCGCCGTCAGGTCCTCAGACGCGGCGGAACCGCAGGTCAGGTAAGATGCACGGCTTGGAGTTCCGTGAATCACCTCGGATTAAATTCGTCACCGATAAGAGGAAAGCTGGAATTTTGTAAGTTAATTTTCTTTCCTATTCTTTTCTTTCAGCCTTGGTGTTGAAATGCATTGGGGAGAACGCTTTTTGGTGAGTTGTAGAATTATTGTATTAAATTGGGGTTTAGGATTGTCGGTGTTTGTTAATTTTATTGATCAGCGTAATTAATATTGGCGTTAGAGTCGCATTGAAGTTTATGAGGAGATATCAATTTCAGGTAAGATTGGGTTAATTATGAATGAGTTTCATTTATGAGTTATGTATTAGAAGTATTTAGAAGAGTTATTTCATTTTTGACTGGGAAATAACACATCACACATATGTGTATTACACAGGTGAGACATAATTGCTAATTTAAAGTCGGTTTCTATCATGATGCATCTTTCTACCACTTATAAAGAATGAATTTATATTTAGATATTTCGTCATATTGAATGCAAATATAAATGTTTATTACTGACCGTAGAGTAATGTTTTACAATGATGTAAAGATTAATTTATAGCATATAAATGTTTGAAAACATGTTAAATGTAGTAATGTGATAAGCGAAATGTCGGAAAATTGGATAAGTAAGTAAGTCGAATCGCAGATAAAAAGCAAAAAGCCGAGATGTGCGGATTAGGGATCTAGTATCTCGACTCAAAGCATTTTGAGGTTGAGTCGAGTCAGTCTAATCGGTGTTGGTATGTAGAAATTGTACCTTACCTTACCTTCGCCTAGTCGACTTGGGTGATGACTTTTATAAAGTCAAAAACATGTAATTATAAATGACATTTCTAGAAAATGATTTGATAAAGAACCTAAATGATTTAATGAAAATTATTGTTCCTGATATTATTACCTACAAAGATATCGTTCGATATATATATTTCTACAAGATCCACGATATATTTCAAGATATCGTTATATTCATCGAAAGGCTTATCGCTTTTTCGCAATTTACATATTACATGACGCTTTTCTATACAGACCGAGCTTATTTTAAGATTCTGTCTTCACCTGCCTTTAAATTTTACGACGCTATCATGAATTCGTGAAGACGAAATAGAAGTAGTTTTTTTGTAATCAGATAGTTTGGGAAGCTTAAAGGCTTTGCAATTATAAAAATGTCTTAATTGCTCAGATTTATTTACAAACTTAAAGATTTACGCTTAAGAATTGTGATATGAATTAAGTTAAGTAGTATATGAATTGCAAATAGTTTAGTGATGATTTGATTAGATGAAATTTCACTTGCTCGCTCAAAGAAGCGTGTTGAGTGGAATCGTGTCAATCGAGTCATCCTCTTCATACTTCGTGACCAAGATAAGTCATCTGGGTGTGACATCACGGCTGCAAACCGAATGAAGATTGAGCACTTCATCATCCATCTAAACAGCAATCGAGCCGAGCTGAGCCAGCCACACGCACTAAAGGCAGTCACGCGAACTCCCTCTTTCTTTCGTTCAAATGAGCAACCCTACCCGCCCGTTCTTCCTCACAGCAGACCGATCTCTTTCTCTCTCTCCAAAGCCAAACTGCCTGCTTTGTCCCTGCAGCAAGTCGAAGGCAACAGCCCAACCGAACCAGCCACTCCTTCACTATCCTCCTCCCTCTCGTCCCCTCTCCTCCCCGAAATAAATATGAGTGTTTAGCTCTTGCTCTATGTAGAATGTGAGGAGCTGCCTTGAAATTAGGCCAGATGCTTAGCATATAGGATGAGAGCCTTGTGCCACCACAGATCTTGGCAATTTTGGATATTGTTTGCAGATGTGATGCCAAGGAGTCAGTTTAATGAAGTTTTGGATGCAGAATTAGGTACACTTTCATCATCAAAATTGCTGAGTTTTGATTATGAACCAGTTGTTGCAGCAAGTATAGGACAAGTCCATCGAGCAGTGATGAAGAATGGTTTAGAAGTTGCAATGAAAATTCAGAACCCTGGTGTTGCAAGCAGCATTGATAGTGATATTGAAAATGTGAGAAGGCTTTTGGAATACACAAATCTCATCCCTAAAAGGGCTATTTCTTGACAGGGCTATGAATGTGGCAAGAGAAGAACTATCTAGGGAATGTGATTATGTTCTCAAAGCTGCCAACTAAAAGAGATTCCAGAGGCTACTCTCTGATTCTGAAGAGTTTTTTTTGTTCTTATGGTCATTGATGTAATGTTGAGCAGAAATGTTTTGATGACAAAATTTGTTTAAGAGTTCCTATTGATAAAGTTGCACTTGAGTGAAACAAGGAACTATGTTACAAAATTGCTTCAGCTAACCTTGAAGGAGCTATTTGTTTTCCAATTTATGGTATTTCAAGACCTCATCATGCTTAGAGTGTGGCAAATTTGAAGACCATGTTATGCGTAGAAATTTAATTAGAAGATACTAGTAGTAAAGATACTAATTGTTATGTTTGTAGAAATGAAGGGCCGAATAGACTCGACGTAGTCTGGGGAAGATGAGGATGTCGCCAAAAATTGATTGACAAGACTTAATTAATTTAATGCAAAATGAACTCTAAGCTCAAAATTAAAATCTGAATTGAAATTGCAGGTATTTGAAGGCATATGCAAGCTTTTTTAAGCATTGTGGGTTTATAAGACTCTCTAAGCCGCAATTTTAAAGACACTGACTATGCATATTTTCTTAAGTATGGTGGGAAGACTGGACAGACTCCTGATGTAGCCCCCATGTAAGGGATGATGTCGGAAGGCTGTCAAAATTTGAACTGATGGGAGACTAAAATATTAATAGTGTAGGTTGGGGAGAAGGACAAGGAGATTGATAGTTTAAGTTTTAAACTTTGGTATTCAGTAGAACTAGAAATTGTAGAAAGGTGATTATAGATAAAAGTTTGAAGGATAATGTTATAAATATTAATAGATGTGGAGATAAAATTATAGCTTTAAAGATTATTGTTGAAATTAAGATTATCAATATTATAAGTGTTTATGCTCCTCAAGTAGGTTTGGATGTAAGCTCAAAAGAAAAATTTTGGAATGAATTAGAGGAATTAATATAAAAGATACCTCTCAAGAAAAAAGTATTTATTGAAAGATATTTAAATGGTAGAAATTTGGTAAAAGATTTTAAAAGTATTAATAGTGGTTATGGATCGAGTAATGAATGAAGAATGTATATATTAGATTTTACCTTACTTATGATTTTGTAAGCTAATACTTTATTTAAGAAAATAGATGAACATATTATTACTTATAAAATGGATCTAAGAAAACAGATTGATTATTTTGATAAGAAAAATAAATCGATTAGATCAGAAAGATTGTAAAGTCATTCCAAGTGAAAGTTTAAGTACCCAACATCCATTATAACTTTTAGATTTTAAAGTGAAAGATTGTAAGAGGAAAAATAAATCAAATTATTGTCCTAGGATTAGATGGGGACACTTAAAAAAATACAAATAAAAATATTTTAAGAGCAAGCTATAAGATTTGGATGTTCATAAATAAGTTTTATGTGGGAAAAAGTAGAAGTGAAATTAAGCAAGTTGTTAAGGATATGCTTGGAGAATCAAAAGAAAATTTTTTTAATAAAAATAGTTGGTGGTGAGCGAGAAAAGAAAATAAATAAGAAAAGATTATAAAACTTGGTTTAGATGTAAAACTCGAGAATTGAGAAATATATAAAGTGCGTAGAGATTCTAAGAAAGCAATATATGATGAAAAAATTTAACTTTTAGTGATTTATACAATAGATTATATACCAAAGAAGGTAAAAGATGTATGTATAAGTTAACCAAAGAGATAGAAGAAGACCTAGTTCAAGTGATGATATTAAAAAAATAAAGTGCTTTTCTTAGAAAGGATATTGAAAATAGGTGGATGAGGTATTTTGATAAACTTTTAATGAAGAATGAAAGTATGATTGATTTTAGCAACCTTAATCGTTATACAAAAATAAAAGAATTTTTTTTTTATCACATATTAGTAAATTTGAAGTTAGAAGCTTTAAAGAAAATGAAATGTGAAAAATAGTAGGACGATAATATTCCAATAGAAGTGTGAAAATATTTAGGAGATCAAAGAATTTCTTGGCTTATAAATCTTTTAATGTTATTTTAAAGACTAAAAGATGTCGATGAGTGGAGAAAGAGTTTGTTAGTTCTATATTTAAGAATAAAGGTGATGCAGAGTGTGCAAATTATAGAAAATTAAGTTAATGTGTCATACATTAAAATTATGGGATAGAGTAATTGAGCATGTTATGTGATACAAAAGTTTATCACAATCGCTTTGGTTTCATGTCGTAGATCTACTATGGATGCTATACATTTGTTAAGAGGTTTGATGAGAAGTATAGAGAAAGTAAGGAGGATCTACATATGATTTATTGATTTAGAGAAAGCTTATGATAAAGTTTCAAGAGATGTTCTTTGGAGAGTTCTAGAATAGAAAGGAGTTAATATTGGTTATATTCAAGTCATTAAGGATATGTATATTAAAGTAGCTTGTGTCCAAACACAAGATGATTGATAAAATATTTTTCTATTTTAGTTAGATTACATCAAGGATCGCTTTCTTATCTTTTACTTTAGTTATGGATGTTCTTACTAGGCATTTACAGGAAGATGTACCTTAGTGTATGCTTTTGGTTGATGACATTCTTCTTGTTGATAAGACTAGAGAGTGAGTCCAAAAGAAACTTGAATTATGGAGGTCAACTTTAGAGTCTGTTTAAGTAGATCTAAAAGCGAATATATGGAGTGTAATTTTAGTTGTAGAAGTTCTAGTAGAAGTTGTGACATTATTAACAAGTCATTAATAAGAGTGAGCGATTGATATTTCTCTATTGTTCAAAATGATGAAATAGATGGAGATATTATTAGTAGAATTCAAGTTTGGTCAAGTGGAGTAATGCATCCGCCTATTGTGTGATAGAAAGTTTCACTTAAACTTAAGGAAAAATTTTATAAGATGGTGGTAAGACCCAATGACTTATGGTGCAATGTTGGCCAATAAAGAGAAGCATAAGACTAAGTTAAGTTTTACGAGATAAGGATGCTTTGGTGGATGAGTGGCTTTACTCTTAGAGATAAAATGCAAAATGAGTATGAAAAAAGTTGGAGTAGCTCCAAAGGTGATAAGATTAGAGAGAGTCGCCTTAGATGGTTTGGCCACATAAAACGCGTCCATGACCCGTTAGGAGAATAGATGCATTAGATTTCTTATGTTAAGAAAGGTAGAGGTAGACCTAAAAGACTTGGTTAAGATGTATAAAAATGACCTTAGTATACTTGAACTAAATGAGAACACATAATATGACACAATGGAAGGGATTCATGTGACCCCACTTAGTGGGATAAAGGCTTGTTGTTGTTGGAAGACTAAAATAAGATCAAATAAAAGTGTTGACGAGCTTAAATTGAACTCATTTGAGAATGATGAATTAAAGAATAAACATACATATATGCTCTTTTCATGCAAGTGTTTGAAGACCCTGTCATGCTCAATGAGGGCGGAAGATCAATCAGAAGGCCGCAAAGATCGTTAGCAGTAGAGAAGGCCGAATAGCCCCCGATGCAAACCCCTATGCGGGGACGATGTTAAGAGGCTGCCGAAATTCAAACTGACATGGAACTTAAAAGATGATTAATTAGATTTAAATTGAACATAAATTAAATTTAAACCAGACATTAAATAAAAATTCAAAGCTAAAATCTAAGTACTTTAAATTTAAAAATGAAAGAAAATTTATTAAATTCAAAATTAGAAGCACCTACCAAAAGGCTTGAAGAACTTGAAAGAATCACCTCTCAAATCATAAACAAAATTTTCTCGTGCTTAGAATTCTCAAAATGCATAGAGGAATTGAATAAATTGGAGTTATAATAAACTTGAAAGCCCATCAACTCGATGCCTCATTTACAAGCAAAAGTACTATAAATTAACTTGACAACAAATATGTATAACGCTTTTCAATATTCACTAGTTGCACTACGGATTGGATTGATGAATCAAAAGTGGCTTAAAGAATTTAAATGAGATTCATGATGATTTTGCAAGCTCATCAACAAACATTAATTGAGTCTTACTAAGTTTAAGAATTCAGAACTAAATGTAAAACAAATAAATATCATTTTAACTTATTAAACAAGAATCAAAACATCAGACGCCACTAGATTTGCATCACATTAATGCTAGCAGACAGAAGGCGTTGATTTAACTTCTAAGTGAGCTTCAAATATATCAATCTTGCACAAATCATGGAGTCAATTATCTCTTAAGTCGAGTGCTTTAGAATTTGTGCAATCATTTGAAAGAGATGAATTCTTGTACAAAATATAAAATAATCGTTAATTCAATTTGATCTTTTTAAAATTTATACAAGTATTCTAAATTGCCCGCATGGGCCCTGACACTATGCTAAATTCATGAATTTAGTATCGAGGACGTCTACCGTGATTCTCGGCTAGACGATCCGAAGTTAACAAAACCAATGATGTTGTTATAGCTTTCTCCACTTGAGAAAATCTCTAAGAAGCTAATTATGCCATATGACAATATAACGACTATCTCTAAACTCTCCAATAATAGCTGTGTTGATTGAAGATATCAACCGAAGGGGTTATCATTATCAAAATATATAAGATATTTATATTCAATAATCTCAAATTTAAAATTCTCAAAATATAAATCTAGATCTAATCCTCTCTTATTAAATTGATAGAGTCAACAGGATCTGGAACAACAAAATGAATGATCAATTCCCTAATGATGGCTGAGTTGATTGAAGATATCAACCGGACGGGTCATTATTATCAAAATATCTAAGATATTTATATTCGATAATCTCAAATTCAAAATTCTCAATTATAAATCTATATCGATACTCTATTATTAAATTAATAGAGTTGATCTGTATCAATAAACTAAATGATCAAGAACTTATATACCCCGAATACACAAATCTCATCCCTAAAGGGGCTATTTCTTGACAGGGCTATGAAGGTGGCAAGAGAAGAACTATCCAGGGAATGTGATTATGTTCTCAAAGATGCCAACCAAAAGAGATTTCGGAGGCTACACTCTAATTTTGAAGAGTTTTTTTTGTTCCTATGGTCATTGATGAAATGTCGAGTAGAAAAGTTTTGACGACAGAATTTGCCTCAGGAGTTCCTATTGATAAAGTTGCACTTCTAAGTCAAAAAATAAGGAACTATGTTACGACAAAATTGCTTCTGCTAACCTTGAAGGAGCTATTTGTTTTCCAATTTATGCAGATATTTCAAGACCTCATCATGCTTAGAAGAGCGTGACGAGTTTGAAGACCTAATTATGCCGCAGAGCTAATAAAAATGATCAGAAGTCGCAAAGACACTAATCGATGCTTAGTAGAGAAGGTCGAATAGATGCACTGATGTGGGAAGATGGAGGCAAAATTGGATTAAGAGAGAACTTAATTAATTTAATGCAAAATAAACTCTAAACTCAAAATTAAAATCTGAATTGAAATTACGTATTTCAAGGCCTATGCACGCTTTTTAAGCATGGTGGGTTTAGAAGACTCTCTAAGCCCCAGTGTCGCAAAACACTGACTATGTATGCTTTCTTAAACATGGTAAGAAGGCTGGATAGACTCCCGATGTAGCCCCCAAGTAGGGGATGACGCCGGGAGGCTGTCGTAATTTGGAGTGATGGGAGACTTAAATAAGATCAAATAAAAGTGTTGACGAGCTTAAATTGAACTCATTTGAGAATGATGAATTAAAAAATAAACATACATATATGCTCTTTTCATGCAGGTGTTTGAAGACTATCATGCTAGAGAGCGGGTTAGAGACTACACAGGTAAGACACTAGCCGTTATTCTTAATAGAGCTAAAGGGAAGGTCGAATTGCCCCAATGCAGCCCCCTATGCAGAGACGATGCCAAGGCTGCCAAAATTCAAACTAACATGAGACTTAAAAGATGATTAATTAGATTTAAATTGAACATAAATTAAATTTAAACCAGACATTAAATAAAAATTCAAAGCTAAAATCTAAGTGCTTTAAATTTAAAAATAAAATAAAATTTATTAAATTCAAAATTAGAAGCACCCACCAAAAGGCTTGAAGAACTTGAAAGAATCTACTTTCAAATCACAAACAAAATCTTAGAATTCTCAAAATGCTTAGAGAAACTGAATAAATTGGAGTTACAATAAACCTGAAGGCCTATTTACTCGATGCCTCATATACAAGCAAAAGTAAAATAAATTAGCTTGACAACAAATATATACAAAGCCTTTCAATAGTCACTAGTTGCACTACGTGACAAATTGGATGAATCAAAAGTGGCCTAAAGAATTTAAATGAGATTCGTGATGATTTTGTGAGCTCGTCAACAAACATTAGCGAGTCTTATTGAAGTTTGAGAATTCAATGAATTCAAAACTAAATGCAAAACAAATAAATATTATTTTAACTTATTGAACAAGAATGAGAACGTTAGATGCCACCGGATCTGTACCACATTAATGCTAGTAAACAAAAGACGTTGATTTAACTTCTAAGTGAGCTTCAAATATATCAATCTTGCACAAATCATGGAGTCAGCTATCTCTTAATTCGAGTATTTTACAATTTGTATAATCATTTGAAAGAGATGAATTCTTATATAAAATATAAAATAATCATTAATTTAATTTGATCTTTTTAAAATTCGTATAAGCATTCTAAATTAGCGGCATGGGCCCCGACACTATGTTGAATACAAATTTAGTAAAATGGTTAATTCCCGGGTTGAATTACAGGGTGCGTGTTAACAAAATCTAATGATGTTGCCATAGCTTTCTCTACTTGAGAAAATCTCTGAGAAACTAATTATGTCATACATATAACGAATATCTCTTAACTCCCCAATAATGGCTTTGTTATTTGAAGATATCAACCGGAGGGGTTATCATTATCAAAATATCTAAGATATTTATATTCAATAATCTCAAATTCAAAATTCTAAAAATATAAATCTAGATCTGATCCTCTATTATTAAATTGATAGAGTCAACAAGATCTAAAACAACAAAATGAATGATCAATTCTCCAATAATAGTTGAATTGATTGAAGATATCAACCAGAGGGATCATTATTTCAAAATATCCAAGATATTTATATTCGATAATCTCAAATTCAAAATTCTCAAATTATAAATCTAGATCTAATCCTCTATTATTAAATTAATAGAAATGCGGATCTAGAACAATAAACTAAATGATCGCGACTTATATACGATATATTGAATGAAGATTTCGACCGAAGGGGATACTTATCAAAATGTGATTGCAATTTCAGATTAAATTAACTCAAATTAAGTATCAATCAAATGCAAAATATAACATGTCATTAAACTATAAATGCCTAAATGAAATTCAATCTTTAAAAAACTTAAAGCTAAAATCCAACCCACCTTCCACAAATATTTGTTGAAGGTGACAAATTAAGAAAACTCTAGTTAAAAGTTTAATGTAAGTACACAACTATGTTTACTCAATCAATCTCTACTAGAAAGACGTAACGGTGTCCTTCGATCGCATGGTTTAATAGCACATATGATGTTGTTATACTGAGTCCTTTCGTATTGCCGCCAAATAATATCATTATATTACGAATGCATGTAACTATGCTCCTAATGACTTTATCCTTTGAGTTGTGAACCATATGGTGCACTTGATAGGATAAAAGCTCTCTATCTAAGATGAACTTAAACTTGTCTTAAACAAACACCACCCTGATCTACAAGATTTTCATGACAACCCATGGTGAAAGGATCCTTCGATCAAGTTGGGTCGACTACCTCCTCTTACTAAGTAGACTAGAGACCACGACAGTCCGAGATGATGGAATCAGATCTTGATCAGGCACATCATCATTCCCCCAACCATCCGCTCTAAGTAAAGGATGATGAATTTCATATATTTAAATTTCAAAACTCCACATGCTGCTACTATATGCTATGCAATTAGTGACCTAACGACTAGCCTTAATCGAAAGTTCTCTCAAGATTGGGAAGGATAATTAACTATATTGCCATAGAAAACTTTGGAACCATCTAAAGTCCTCATAAAATGAGGGCAAAATCTTTGGGTTGTGTCTTATCTACTATTTATCTACCTTCTAAAATTTGACATTTAAATCAAACTCTCTTAATCAAGAGGTCGATGGTGAATTTTGGAGTCATGATTTTTACGACTCGCTAGAACAAGTTTCTCTTTCTATCTTGACTAGTCAAATCTGAGCTATAATAGTGGCAGAATATACTAAAAAATTAAATTGATTATAAATAAAATTCTTCATATTATTTTGTTCTGTAGTACCTTTATATTTCGAAATTATGGGGTGAAATATTGATTAATAATTATTAATTCCATCTTTCCTTTGTAAAGAGTTTATCTGAATACTCTTTTCACTATCCAACTTAGGTGTGGTGAAAACATTGTTTGGTCAATATAATTATCAATGCATCAGATGCTAGAGCCACCATCCGATTCAGAAGTATATACTTCCTAGTTGTTGTTACCTCAGTTACTGAAACACTTGCATGTGATGCACCTATCAAAGGCAATCATGTGCAACTACTCTGCTAGTTGAATCATTCGCATCAAAGAGACTGGAGGCTGAAGCTTCCTCATCATGGAATAAATTAACTAGAAGACAAAAAAAGTACTGAGTTGAAGTCTCAAAAGATTTTTCATGAACAGTCTTTGAGAAAACAACCAATATTGCCGCCAGAAGCGAGTATTTTTATTCCCAATAAATTTTAAAACTTGATATGGGTAAGAAGAATAGTTCTACTGGCAAGTTGAAGTAATATTTTTTGGGCTTAACAACGTCAAACCCTAACGTCGCAATGGAAAGAAGTCAAAACTTTATCTGCTAAAGATACTTTGAGTTTTGAAAGTGGTTTTATGGAAAGAGAATTTTAGAGTCCATTGATAATTGGGAATGCTGAAATTCTGCTTAAAAATTATCTCTCATATGAATCATCACCAATTCAATCAAGTCCCGCACGGTGAGCATCGATGCGTGACACTTAGACCACAAGTCCAAGAATCCACCGTCTAAAGGTCCCGACAAAATGATAAGCAAATTTGGAAGCTAAAGTCTCAAAGTGAAACTACCTTAAAGAAAGATAGTAGCATGACATCTGGATTGTACTCCTAGAGATCCGCTACAAATAAAACTCGTCAAGAATAGGTACCTAAGAAAAAGGTCATATGTGATGAAATTTCTGACGGTCGACACCTTGGAGAGTCATCTAGAAGAATCCCATCGTCAACCAACTCCATATCTTTGAGAGGAGGTTAGCTTCGATCGTAGTTCTCTGATTGAAGAAATACCTATTCCACACTTCGAGTTAGAAATTCATCGGAGGTGTCGATCAGAGATTCGCATCCAAGAGGAAGATTAAAGAAGGATACTCTTTCAAATAAAGAAATGTCAACAGGCTTTTGATAGTATCAAGAAGTATCTGTTGAATCCACCCATTCTCACAATCCTAAGAAAGCCCCTCATCTTATATACAGTAGTACTGGAAGAATCTCTAGGTGCATTATCTGCACAACATAATAAAGAGGGAAAGGAGAACGCCCTATACTACATCAATCTAAGGTTAATAGAAACGATAATTCAATACTCTCCAATCGAGAAGCATTGTTTGGCTCTGATTTTTGCTGTTTAGAAGCATCGTCATTATATGCTATCCCATAAAATTACTCTCATCTCAAAGATTGATCGTTAAGTTATTGATGACAAGACCAAAGATTGTCGCAGTACGATATGTTCTTCTTATTATAATTTAATATTACATATGTTCCCCAGAAAGCAGTGAATGGGGAAATTCGACTTCCTTCGCACACCTATCGCAGTCAATGATGATCTTCATGAGTGATCATGCATATATGAAAAGAAAAGCAAAGAATGTGAATTGTATTTTGATGGAGCTTCATCCATCAAATAAACTCCTCTAATCTCCCAAAAGCTCGAGCTGGCATTGGTCTCATCTTGATCACACCAGAAGATGGTATAATAAGCCATTCCTACTGGTTGACTGAGCCACAAACCAACAACAAACCAGAATACGAAGCGTTGGTGGCACGTCTAGAGGAAGTCATCTCCATGGGAGCTCAAAATCTACGAGTTATGGCAATTCTTAGCTTGTCATCAATCAAATGTTGGGTATTTATAAAATCAATAAGCTTGAATTGGCTCACTACCACAAACGAGCCCTCGAGCTTATGAAGCAAATTCCAAACATCATTATAACTCGGGTCTCTCGAGCCAGAAATAGTAAAGCTGGTTGCCTGACTAAGCTAGCTAAAAAAATGACAAGTATAGACAATGATGATTATATGCTAATTAGTGTTTTGCACTCATCGTCTAGAGCAGAACCTAAAAAAATCTCATTTGGAAGAAAGGCCATCAAATGCAAGCCAACAGGATGCAACTCATGTTGCTCCTCACACTCTCTGACCAGGTACTTCTCAAAGACAACAAGACGAGCCTCAGACTATTCAGGAGAAAAGACCTCAATCTGAGGAAGCGTCAAAGCCACGAAATGAAATCCTTACAGTAGAAGAGAAGGAAGATTGGAGACAACCCTTCGTCAACTATTTTAAAGAAGACAAACTATCAAATAATAAGTCCATGGCTGCACAACTCGAGAAAAGGCTTCAACTATATACTTATATTGACAATACCTTTTATCGTAGATCTTTTGAGCAGATATGGTTATGATTCTTGGAAATAGAAGAAGCCAACAAAGTGATTGCTGAGATCTCTGAATGACTCTATGGCGCACACTAATCAAGTCCCAAGATGATAATTAAAATCAAATAATAGGATACTACCGAATATATGGTAAAATATCGTATCGATCTGAAGAGATGCCATAAATGTCGTCTATAACATCATTCATCGCCTCTCTAAATCTGCACCCAACTAGATCTTGGTCATTTGAGTGTTGGGGAAGATATAAGACTAATTGATCCGCCATCATCAGGTCATCATTTCATCTAGAAAGAATCGATTATTCTCCAAGTGGGTCATTCAAGGAAGTCACAGCCAAGCATGTGACCAACTTATTCACACACAATATTATCTATAGATTTGGTGTTGCACCGAATTATCTCAGGCAATGGTCCAGTCTTCAAGAGCACTAAAATCTATAGATTTGTTGATCAACATAAGATTGATTGGCGATACTCGTCAATTTATAATCCGAGAGCAAATGGCTTGGTCGAGGCTTTCAACAAAAATGCTTGTCAAGCTACTCAGAAAAATCTTGACAATAAATAAAAGGGAGTGACATACCAAACTCGTGAAATCGTTATGGGCTTACCACACCACTTACAAGACGCCAAAATCCACTCCTTTTGCACTAGTTTTTTGAGCTGAAATAGTTTTGCCGCTTGAAGTCAAACTACCTTCGTTCGAGCAACAATCAACACAATCTTACTCAAGATGAGAATTGTCGTCTATAGATGGAAGAGCTTGAAGTGCTTGACGAGGTCAAGCTCCAAGCTCAGCAAAATTTAGAAGTTTATCGAGCAAGGATAACCAAAGCATTCAATCATATGGTGCGTCCTCGAACTTTTCAAGAAGGTGAATTGGTTCTGGTGCTGAAGAAAATCATCCTCATTGCAGGATCGGTGGTAAATTCGAAGCCAACTGGGAAGGTCCCTACGTCATAGAGAAGGTATATGAAAGAGGAGTCCACCAACTTATTGACACAAACGATCAACGACCGATGCCACCAATCAACGATCGTTATCTCAAGAAATATCACACATGACTGTGGATGAGTATATATATACTTATATGAACCTTATACTAGTAAGATTTTCATGTTAAATATGAATGTAATGTCACTTGAAGATTCTCTCGTAAGATGAGAACGCATTTTCAAGTTACTCTGAGAGCTCCCCTGCAAGGCAGAGACATTTTTATATATTTAGCTAAGTTGACATCGTGCTTTAAACCGAGATCCTTAGATAAATATATATGATGATCAAAATAAGTTATGTATATTTACATTAAAGAGGTTTAAGCCTTGTGATATATTGTTGAACTAGTCCGCAATCCCCCCATTAAATAGAGAGTATTTTATATATTTATCTAAACTGAGATCCTTGGATAAATACATATTATGATTAAAAATATATCACTTCTATTTTGTATTAAAGGAAATCAAACTTTGTAATATATCTTAGAACTAGTCTACAATCCCCCTATTAGACATGGGAAATTTTTAAAATTTTTATGATCAAGGTTATTCAATCCTCACATGTGAAACAGGAGGGCTTCTTATATATATATTTAGGTTGACATCGAGCTTTATGTTGAGATCCTTGAATATATCTAGAACAGTTATTATTAAAGTTGCAGGCTCTTACAAAAATAAAAAGAATCCATTTCTATGCATGAAAAGACAGCTCTAAATATCAAAAGTTTGTCTCCAAGATTCATCAAATTTTGAAGATTAAGTTAGAAGAACTTTCAATTCTGGAAGCTTCAATCAACTAAGTTGAAAAAACATCAACCTCTACATATTCAAGTTTAGGACACAAATGAGTTCTAAAGGTCTAACTCAACAAACCGATAAATGACCGAGTTGTTGATGCTCTCTTCACTTAATAAGCCGCAAGAAAAGGTCACAGTGAAAGAGCCCCCGTTCATTAGTCTAATGACAAAACCACCAAGCCATCACAGCTTAAGTCGAAGATTCAAGTAGGATCTAAAGGTCGAACTTAACAAGCCACAAATGGCCATGCTCTCATCACTCAACAAGCCATAAAAAAAGACCGCAGTGAAAGAGCCCCTGCTCGTCAGTCCAATGATGATAGTTGTTCAATCTCAAGTCAAAATCAGCTTAGTGATTTGTTGACCTCACTTTTAGAGTGAGTTCTCAATCTCCTCATCTTAGACTTAGGAGTCTTCTAGACAAGCTTTCCCATAAGACACTTCATTTGGTGAATACTTAACCCAAGCTCAGAGACTTAAAGGTTAATCATAGGATTAGCTATGCCTTGGGATTATGATAACCTCCTACCATACAATCCAAATCCAATCCAGATTCACCCTATCAAACCTACAATCATACTCAATTTCAAATCCAAATCCAAATTTAAATTCTAAGCCAAATGATTGAAACCCACGATCAAATTCAAATCTAAGCCATGTGAATCAACCTTCATAAACTTAGCCAAAATCCAAATCAAATGATTTTCTCATAATCAATTTATATCTTCAATTATCTCTCTAAATATAAATCAAATTTACATTCAAATAATCAAAACTAAATCAAACTAAATCAAATTAAATCAAAACCATTCCTAAGCCATATGAGTCAACCTTCATGAGCTTAGCCAAATCTTAGCCCAAACCACTTCCAATTCAATTGATTTTCTCATGGATCAATCATATCTTCAATCATCTTCACCAATATAAATAAAATATATATTTAAATCATCAAAAATAAATCAAACTAAATCAAAATCAATATCTAAACCCTTTACACCAATTTCGTAGACTTAGCTAAATGTCATTCAAATTCAAACCAAATTCAATTGAATTTCTCACAAATCAATCATTCCATCAATCACCATTCCAAATATAAATGAAATCTACAATCACCAAGCCAAATCAAAATCAACTCAAGTCAAACCCAAACTAGTCCATTTGACTTGAAATTTTCAAATGAACCAAAACTCATTTTAACTCAAGCCAATTGCAATTGGATTTATATATCAATCTCAAATTCATATATAAACTCAACTAAATCAAACTCACCCCAAAATCAAGCCAACTAAATCCAACTGATTCACTTGACCCAAAGTAGTTAATTTGACCTACATGAACTAAAATCTAAGTCAATCCAAATCAAAGTGAATTAAGCCAAATCAAACTTCATGATATGATTGTTGATCATCTTAGATTGATCAATTATCATAAATTGGATCAAACCAAGTCAACCTAGCCTTTTGACCAAGTCAACCCTTTAATTCATATGAACCTGAACTAGCCAAATTACAATCTAAGCTAAATCTATTGAAACCCATGATTCATACCAACTCAAAATCAATACTTAAATATGACTTGACCTTCAATTCAGCCAAACCTAACCCAATTGATCCTCTTGACCTAGATTGACCTAAATGGCCAAGATGGGTCAAATCAAAATCTAAACCAAATTGATTCATGGCAAGTTTTCTAAATTGACTTGAACTTAACAAAGCTCAAGACAATTGACCACTAGACCCAACTTGACCTAAAAAACCAACCTAAAACCCAATCAAATCCAAATTGAACTCAACTAAAGCCTACAACATTCTAAATGATTAACCAAATTCAAGCCAAACCATGACCAAGCTAATTTGGCCAATTTGATCAATTGAGATCCATTTGACTCAAATAAAATGAAATAAAAATCAAATCAAAACCAAATTAAACCAAACCAATGACACCAACACATCCCAAATGATCATATGAACTTAACCCTTGTTAACCTTGACCAATCAATCAACTAACTCGATTTGGCCCAATTTGACCTAAATGGGTCAAATTGAGTCAAATTAAACCTAATTAACTCAAATGACTTGAAATTTGGCCCAACTCATTTTAACTCATTTCAAATCTGCCCAAATCAAATCCAATGCTAAATGACCATTCTTTATCATTTGTGGATACAACATTCCAAAGGGTCATTGGTGGATACAACATTCCAAAGGGTAGAATGGTCATTTCTTGACAGGGCTATGAAGGTGGCAAGAGAAGAACTATCTAGGGAATGTGATTATGTTCTCAAAGCTGCCAACTAAAAGAGATTTCAAAGGCTACTCTCTGATTCAGAAGAGTTTTTTTTGTTCCTATGGTCATTAATGAAAAGAACAGCTTTGACAATGAATGTCTTGAGTTCCTATTGATAAAGTTGCACTTCTAAGTCAGAAAATAAGGAACTATGTTGCGACAAAATTGCTTCAGCTAACCTTGAAGGAGCTATTTGTTTTCCAATTTATGCAGATATTTCATCATCATGAAGAGCGTGATGAGTTTGAAGACCTCTATGCTTAAGAGAGCTAACGATAAAACCAATGAGTGTCAAAGACACTAACGCTATGAGTAGAAGGTCGAATAGCGATCACCGATGTAGGAAGATGAGGAGGTCACAAATTCGATTAAGAGAGAACTTAATTAATTTAATGCAAAATGAACTCTAAGCTCAAAATTAAAATAATTGAAATGTGCATTTTAAGGCCTACACGCTTTTTTAAGCATGGTGGGTTTAAGACTCTCTAATCAGAGTGTCAAAACACCGACTATGTATGCTTTCTTAAACATAAGAAGGATAGACATGTAGCCCCTGAGGATGACGAGATGTAATTTGGAGTGATGAGACTTAAATAAGATCAAATAAAATGTTGATGAGCTTAAATTGAACTCATCGAGAATGATGAATTAAAAATAAACATACATATATGCTCTTTTCATGTAGGTTTGAAGACTCACATACTTAGAAATTTGAAAGCAGTGGACACTAAGATGCAAAGACATAGTTATTCTCAATAGAGCTAAAGGAGAATTGCCCCCAATGAAGCTATGAGAGATCTTTGAAAATAAATTCAAACTAATATGGGACTTAAAAGATGATTAATTAGATTTAAATTGAACATAAATTAAATTTAAACCAGACATTAAATAAAAATTCAAAGCTAAAATCTAAGTGCTTTAATTTTAAAAAAATTATTAAATTCAAAATTAGAAGCACCCACCAAAAGGCTTGAAAAACTTGAAAGAATCTCCTCTCAAATCACAATCAAAATTTTCTCGTGCTTAGAATTCTCAAAATGCTTGGAGAAACTGAATAAATTGGAGTTACAATAAACCTGAAGGCCCATCAACTCAATGCCTCATATACAAGCAAAAGTAAAATAAATTAGCTTGACAACAAATATATGCAAAGCCTTTCAATAGTCACTAATTACACTACATGACAAATTGGATGAATCAAAAGTGGCCTAAAGAATTTAAATGAGATTTGTGATGATTTTGTGAACTCATCGACAAACATTAGCCGAGTCTTTTTTTAAGTTTTCAAAACTAAATGCAAAGCAAATAAATATTATTTTAACTTATTGAATAAGAATCAGAACGCCAGATGCTACCGGATCTGTACCACATTAATGCTAGTAAACAAAAGGCGTTGATTTAACTTCTAAGTGAACTTCAAATATATCAATCTTGCATAAATCATGGAGTCAGCTATCTCTTAATTCGAGTGTTTAAGAATTTGTATAGTAATTTGAAAGAGATGAATTCTTATACAAAATATAAAGTAATCATTAATTTAATTTGATCTTTTTAAAATTCATATAATTATTCTAAATTACTGGCACGGGCCCTGACACTATGCTAAATACATGAATTTAGTGTCTGAAAACGTCGCTACCGCTAATTGTTGGGTCTACGTATTGGTAATAAAATCTAAGAATTAAACTTGTCTCCTTAGACAACACAACCTTAAGTCTACAAGATTTTCTTGGATGACACAATCTATAACAAAGGATTTTATCGAATAATATCCTCTAACCAAGTAGATTTATACATAACCAGATGATAAACCAGAGATCTTGAAGATCATCATTCCTCCAACCATCTACTTCAAGTAAAGAATGATGAATTTCATAAATCTAAATTACAAAATTTCACATGCTGCTACTATATGCTATGCAATTAGTGATCTAACGACTAACCTTAATCGAAAGTTCTCTCTTAGATCGAGGGATAATTAATATCTGTGTCATAGAAACTTGAAACCATCTAAAGTCAAAATTAGTAAATCTTTGGGTAGTGTCTTATCTACTATTACATCTGCCTTCTGAAAATTTGACTAATATTTAAATCAAACTCTCTTAATCGAGAGGTCGGTGGCAAATTTTCGGAGCCCACAATAATGAAATCCTAGATGATAGAGTTCTAAGTGAAGATTAAAGCAAGGTTAAAGGCTGAACCTTGTAAAGATAATTTTATGTTTATATTATTCTAAATAACTTATTTTATTTATACTTATTTTAGAGATAATTACAGATAAGTCTCCGAGATAAATAAAGAACAATTCTCAAAAGAGATGACAACTCAGATCTAAGGGAAGATGACCACAACATAATTCTTGAGAAAGTGATCTTAATGCAATGATGGTGATGAAATAGATCTTGATGAAAGATAACTACAATGAAGATCATTTTATAATGACTCTTTCGATATAATTGAATAATACAAAGAATGTGTCCATGATAAAAATAGCTTGTAGGAATTTTTATAAGATTCAAATGGCCTTCCAAACTCAAAAAAAAAAAATAAATAAATAAATAAATTGAATGAGCCATTTCTGATTTTTTTAGAGGGGAATCAAAATGTTTATCAAAATATTCTTTGAAAATATCATCAACACACAATGTAGATCTTACTCTCTCATGATCAAAACATAACACAAAGTTGTTGATCCTTGGCTACTTCAATTGGCTAGCCTAGACTGAGGTTGACCCAAACAGTTGGCAATGGTGTGACCAAGAGCTCCAATAACAATCATTATAAAATAAGTCTCTAATTTGAATACATAACATTATAGGTCGCGATGCCACAAGCACATAAAACTTGACAAATTGAAGTTTTGATGGTTGAATTGATGAAAATAATGTTAAGAAAGTTCACTTTTAATTTGAGTTCAGTAAGAAACAATGACAATGCCCCACCATTTTATAAATAAAATATTCTTCTCCTCAAGAGTATTCCATCATAAATTGTTTGTAAAATGGTAACTTAAGGTCTTAATAGATCTGAGAAGTCCAAGCCTTTCCAAATGATTTGCACAAATGGAGAACATTGCCCTCATTTGAGGTTTCTAGGGACCGACCTTGTTGCATGCCAGGAAGGGTGTTTTGAGCAAATTCACCTCATGGCAGGTTCAAAGGAATTTGGAACAACAAATTAAAAATTTTTTAGTGTCCATAGAATCATCATGATGTACCAGGTCTTGTGATGGGTTCTTCATAAATTGAGCACCAATTTAGCCTTTCTTAGTTTATTATAGATTTTTTCCTTGTATCAAAATTTATGCTTGGTAAGATGCTAAATTTTTTATTCCAATAAATATAAAACTTCAAAAAATGGAATTATGAATTTAACGAAAATAAAGAAGACCCCGAATTTCAAAGCTAATGGAATTAAAAAAAAACGGCGTTCACATAACACACATAGTAACAGATCAAAGTACATCAACAACTGGTACATCTCAAACTAAACAAATGAAAAACAAAAATAATTAAATAAAAGAGCCAAATAAAATGATCAATTTTGTGTAATTATGTTTTCAGTAGGAACTGATAGATCTTTAGGTCATAACCCCAGCCCAGATTTTAAATAAGGAATGTGGAAAAGAGGAAAATTTTCAACTGATCGTAAGAAAACAATTCAGTCTTCGAAGCTACTAATCTCTCTTAAATTCACAGATGATCTTCACAAAATAAGCATGTCAAGAGGCAGATGCAAAACAAAAAGGTAAAAATGAGGAATAAAGTTGTATGAAAATTGACCTTGTGAATAAGGCCGTCGTTGATAATGGAACAGCTCAGCTTTTTGTACAACTCGTACAGTGCCTCTACCTCGTTCACCGTGACTATATACAAAAAAAAAGAGGAAAAGAACAATTTTTAATAATAATTTCAGGCATAAAAGAAGAAAAGTTACGTACAGCATTGAGATGCAAGTTTAACAAAAATCATGTTCCGGAGGGGGCGAAGGAGAAGCTTCGGGTGGCATTCGAAGCAGTCGGAGACGACGAAGATTAGGGATTCAATCATGGCTATCAGCGGAAGGAAAGCGTAACAGAGGCGTTCCCCCACCGTCAGTGAGCTCGAGCTCTGCATCGCCTCCCAATAAGATTGCAAGCTCAGGTCGGCTGCCAGAATACGAAGACACAAGTGACAAGACGTTTTTTTTTTTTTTTTTTAGGTATGAAGATGGACAAAGTTGTTTCGTGGCAGTCCAATCTGTCCAATGAATCATTCAAACAATTATTTTTTTTAGGTGTCCAAATCCACTGCTTGGATCCTCCGTGTTCCAGCAAGTTGCCGCCTGGTTGCAGTAAAAAAAAAAATTGTGTAAATTCTGCAAATTAAATTTTAACTGAAAGTAAAATTAAGTTAAATTTTCTATTAATGCATGCCTTTAAATATATTTTCATTAATATTTTTATTTAATTTAAAAAAATTAAATGTTGTATATATGTCATTTGGGATGATTGAGGTGAGAAAAAAAAGATTAGATAGAAAGCATGATGTTGAGGTCATGAGATGGACAACAAGATGAGGTTTAGAAGGCTTCTCCAACAAAATAAGATAGGATGAAATAAACTTTGAAAATCAAGATCAATTAAGTCTAGTTTGCACTTAAAAGAGATAAAAATATAAGTAATTATAAGCAAAGCATGTTCAAAATAAGCAAAGAGAAATAACTATTATAAATAATAAAATAGGTATAATTTAAAATGTAACAACGATTAATGAATGTTATTGAATCATAGTATACACATCTTAAGAGGATTTATAATATGTTGATGTTTATAATCATTTATATAAAAACATTAATACATCCATTTATATGCCACCATATCCATGCATAATAAATCCAAATATAATCATACATATTTAAAGCTATCTATTTGGTCATTTATTGATTTTCCTTTATGTATAATTATCAATTTTAATTGTGAACTTTGATTTAATTATATTTTTAAATTTTTTATTCAACATTGAAAATAGGCCCATCATTGTTAGGAATTTCTTATGCTATATCAAACCATATCATCTTTGGACCAAAAATAAATCATGATAGAAAACCCAAACAATATATGAACCATGATTGAATATTATTTAAATATTATTCTATTAATTTTTAATAATGACCAACCCACCATTAATGAGTCTTTAGATCATCTTCAACCCATGATTGAGTAATCTTTAAATCATCTTTGTTGTATGATTAAACTTCTTTGATCATAAATAAATTATCTTCAAAGATGATTTAATCATATTTCAAAAATGATTTGAAGGATGCTCAAACATTAGTTAAAGAAAATTTGAAGACATTAAAAGTAGGTTGAATATGGGTAACTCACTATCTAATATAGTGCTTTTAGTATCAAAAAATATTTGATCATATTCTAAGATGATTCAATCATTAATAATTTTGATTAAATTAACTAATTTGAGTTAGTGATATGTACACATGTTTTATCTAATTTCATAAGTTGAGAAGCATTATAGTGCTCATGTCACATTCAAAGTTTGGGATGTTTTAGAGAAACTTGCTAAGAAATTTGAGGCTAATGATCTTATTTCTTAGACAAAGAGATCTCCTTTTAAGCACTTCTTCAAAGTTGTTAAAATGCAATTCTCTAGTGCCCTCATTCACCAATTATTGGTTAATGTTGATTCAAATGATAAATACTACATTATGTTTAATATTAGGAAAAACAAATAATATATTCAGGATTGTTGACTTTGCTTCAGTAACTAGTTTGAGTTTTAAAAAGCTCCCATTTTATGACAAGTTCAAGAGGATGATAATAAACAATAAGCTACTTGAGAGTTATTTGGGTGGGGCTAAGCATTTCTAAAAAAAAAAAAAGAGCTGGAGAATGTTTCATGAATCCCACTAATAAAGATTGTGTGTGCTAGCTTGCACTACTTATATATGTTCCCTCCTTAACTATGACAAACATAATACTATTTTTTTCTTTTGAAATACTTCTTATGATATAAGATTATAGGCTTTTTTTTCATATACCTATGAGAAAGGATGCAAAAAGATGGATGAAGAGGACATGATGTGTTATATGTTACATGCTCTACTAAAGAATGCCATTCTAGTTTTATGAAGTATCATTATAGTAATGAGCTTATGAACCCATTCTTTATCTAGAGGAGATGCTCTGAGTTCCTTAGGGGAGTGCACCAAGGAGACTAAGATGGAAAGGCAAAGTGATCACATGTAAGAATATTTTATTATTGCTTATGAATAAAAATGGAAGTACATTATTTTTCAAATAAGATTAGAGAGTAGAAATTGGATGTAAATATATAATTTACTCATAAGCATTTTCTCCTTTATTTTTATAGGCAATAGTCCTTTCTAAATTAGTCCGTGGAGTTGATAAGAAGAACTTTATAAGTTAATTATACATATTATTAGTTAGTATATTATAATTATAATTATAAAATAGACAATGAGCCCCCTTATTTTCGAAGACAAAACATGGGATGTAGCGGAAGCATAGGCGGCTGAAAGTTAGTTCATCCCACCAAAAAATGGATGAAGTAGCTTGCTTCCATTATTCTAAAGATAAAAATAGGTCTAACTAAGATATAGAATAACCAAATAAGGTTGCAACATAAATTATATGCTCTAACAAATATTATAAAAAGCTTTTATATATGGGGAACAATTGGAGATGAAGGAAATGGAGTAGCAGTGCAAGATGGCTACCATTGACCTAGCCTTTAAACTTTATTACGGTTAGGGAAGAGGTGAAATAGAAGAAGGATGTAATCAAGGGCTCTTGCATGTATAGTTAAGGAGGGGGTAAAGTCAATGGACCCTTTGATATTGTATCTACACATAGAGTGGAAGAAGGTAAACAATCAATCCCTTGCCATAATATGTCTAAATGAGAAATTTGCTAGTCCTTGTAATTCTACAAAAGAGGATGTACAAAGTATAGAGTTTAAAAGAAGATCAATAAATAGTAAGAAGTACTATAACTGGGATTTCACTAATCCATTAGAAAAAGACATAAGCCCATGGATTCATATGCCATCAATCTAAATGCCCAATAATGAGGAGCAATTATCACCCTTCAAGTCTCAGACTTTAGAATTGGTTGCCAACTCCAAGGAGTTAACAATAAGTAATGAAAGTTCAACATTGTTATAGGAGCTGAATAATCTTACTACATGTCTAGATATTGATGTGAAATTTATTTTAACTTAATAAAAATATATTTCTTACCTTTAAATAATTTTTGCACCAATTTCAATTTTTTTATTTTTTCAATATATTGATTCTTTAATTGATAAATAAGGAGTGAATTTGGTGCTACCTAAAGACCTATAGTTTTGACATAATTATGTTGGATGTATTATTTCATTAATACTATAGATCAATAGCCTCCACTTTCTAGAAGGTAAGAAAGAAAATTCCAAATGTGGAATTCATGCATGCTATTGAAGATAAGAATAAGTTCCTGAAGGCAAAGACTAATGCAGAACAAATATATTTGCCAATGAATTGGAATAAAGTTTATTGGCATATATAGAAGATCTCATTTAGTGTTGTTGACTCCATTAGCTCATAATATTCATGAGATTACATTGATGGTAACAAATATATATATTTAGAGGTTGTAACTATATATATATATATATATATATATATATATATATATATATATATATATATATATATATATATATATATATATATATATATATATATATATATATATATATATATATATATATATATATATATATATATATATATATATATATATATATAAAGAGATTTATTAATGATCAATACATTAAAAATGATTAAAATAATAGTTGTGCCCTAGCCATGTGCCCACAGAAGTGTTTCAATGACTATATGATAACTAGTAAAGAAGAGAACGAAAGCTAAGTGATTACTAAAGAAAACTCTTAGCCATGGAAAGTGATGAAGGAATGAAAGATATTTATAGAATTTTCAAACTTCAACAAGCAATAATGATAACTTCTTTGAGTCCACCATGGTTGCTATCAAAGATGGTTGTTGTCATAGGTACTTATTGTAAAAGATGGTTGCTACCAAAGATGGCTACTCTCAAAGATGATTGCTATCAAAGATGGATGATTTTAAAGATAGCTACTGTCAAAGATAGTTACTATCACCAACTATGGATGGTGGCACATAATTCAAATCTCTTTTCACATTTTCCACTACAATTGTGGACCCTATTATTGGGGTTGCTACCTCGGACCCCGCACGGGAGCTCTACCCTTGAACTCCCACTAAGGCTACTGCCCCAAACCTTGCTTCTCGGAGGTGTAGCCCCCAAACCCCACTCATGTATTAGATGTCATTGACGTTCTAGTGATCTTATATGATATATAAGATCTAAAAACAACTCGATTGATTTTCTGAATCAAGAAAATACTATTAGAGGGGTATATAAATTGATCATATACTAACAATAATTATTTACACTAAATAATTTTAGGATTAAGTAGTTGCATAATTTTTAGGTCCACTAAGTTACTTAAATCAAATTGAATGAATAAAAAAATAATAAAACTTTAGAACATAATCAAGAAGGCATGACAGAGCTCAAAATTATATTTTTAATCTAAAGTTGTACTTGTAAAATGGTGACTTAAGCTTAATCTTTAAAAAATTAAAATCTACAAAAAAAGAAATTACTTTATAACATTATATCTATAATTATATAAAAAAAATTTACTTATCAACTCACTTTAATAACTTGAGAAAATTTTAAAATTCTATTTTCTATATTTTGAATTTATGAGTTATTTAATTTATTATTATTTAATTAAAAATAATAACCTTATCAATATATTTTTTTAATTAAGTGATTCTTTTATTGATAAATTTAGTAAATTTTATATGTTCAAACATAGAAGTAAAGTTACTAAAATAATAATATGATACTTAATCATATTAATTAAAATAAAAACTTCTATCCTTGAAATTTTATTTAGTATACTTGAAGGTTTCATTTATTATTATTATTATTGTTATTATTATTATTATTATTATTATTATTATTATTATTATTATTATTATTATGATATCTTAGTGATAATTAAATGGTTCTATATAAATTATATACAAATTATAAATATGATACTTAATCAACCCTAAACCCTAAATGGTTATTTAATATATTTAAAAATTTATATAAATATGTAAAACTTAGTCATTAGGTTTTGACTTAATTTTTATCCTATTAGATTTAATAGATTTTTTAAATGAGATTTGGTAGGTTATTTGACATAATTTTAATGAAAATAAAATTTATTGTAATTTTTAAATATTAGTTATTTTTAATAAACCTTGTTTAGCTATTAGAACTTTAATTTGAAGAATTTTGACTGGTTATTTGAGCAACTTTGATAAGTCATTTTATAACCAATTATAGAGTATTTAAGGGTTTTTTTTTCTATAATTTAACTATATTTTAAGAGGCTAGAATAGAAGAAATTTTGGTGAGTTAAAGGTGGAATGAAAGCTTGTAAAAACCTTTTCACTCTTCATCTCTCTCAAATTATCTTTTAAGCTACATATTCTTTGAAAAGCTATTTTGAGGGCTAATCCAAATCTTTTTCCCAAAGCTTGAGCTTATATAAAGCTACATCTTTTAAAAGCAATTTTTGAAGTTGTCCAAGTGATTGTCAAGTTTGTAAGTTTATTTTTTTACTATATTTTTTATATTAAATAGTTAGACCTTAGATTCTCTTATAGTTTTTCTAACAAAGTTTTTAAAAAAATTTATATGCATGCTATAATTATGTAAACTTAATTTTTGAGTTGGTCTTGTTGGTTAAGGAAGAGCATAAATTATAAAGGCTTTCTTGGCCTCTAGGAGGGAATATTATGTTAGCAAGATTTTGATACTAGAATCTAGAGATTTAAAATCTAAGCGACAAATCTCATTTAATTTTTTTTTGTGCTGTCTTTTATTAATTTTACTTATTTTCTTTAAATTTACTTACATATCTAAAATTTAGTTTCATACTCATTTAAATTATTATAAGCTTATATAATTTTTGAAAACACTAATTCACACCCTCTTAATTGTGTCGTACACTTTAATTAAAATCAGAGCCAAGTTTTATTTTTTTGGCTTAACCATCAATAGGAGATCCAATCACCATGACAATCAATATTCCTTTTTGGGCTGTTTGGTTGCTTGAATTTTGGGTGTAAAGTAAAGTAAATGCAAGGATTTTAACTTTTTCGGTGTTTGGTATGGTGCAAAGTAAAATTTTCAAGGAAATGTAATGTATTTAAAATACATTACAAAAGCCATTTTTAGTGTATTTGGAATTTGCCCTATTTTGGTGGTGTTAATGTAAAGTGTTATGGTCTCTGCTCACCGCTGCCGCCAGCCACCACCGGCCATCCACCATCGCCGCTCACCGTCGGCCGTTGGTCGCCGTTGCCGACGCTTCACCACCGGTCGCCGCCATCGCTTATCGTTTGGCCATTGCCGGTTGCCACCGCATTGCCGCCTGGTTACCGCCTGTCACCGCACCGCCACCACATCCACCACACCGGCTGGCTCGCTTACCACCGCTGGCCGCCGTACCACCACTACTATTGTTTCGCCATCGCCTGGCCTCTCCGGTCGTATGACGCCACAACCTCAAGAATACTTTACATTATATTTATTTTACCAAAAAAAAACTCATGTATTTATAAAGTTTTCAACTAAACAACTATAAAGTAATCTAAATGCATTGTATTCCTTTTTACATGATTCTTTTTAGGCAACCAAACAACTTAGTAACTCTAAAAGTCACCCCATCAAAATGACCCATTTTTAGATAATATCACTTTTGATTATTAAAAAAAAACACATGATCATATTCTTAAGAATACAATACAAGATACACTTTTGGTATAAGCTTACAATAATTTAAGATGGAACTAATAAAGTTACAAATGCAAATATTAATAGATTAGTTTATGAATTTGAATTATTTTATGTGAAACATATAAGCTTATTGGTGATATGCATACCAATTTTATGAAGATTATAAACTCATTGCACTCATCATATAGAATATATACAAACATTGATTTGGACTAAAAAACATATTTGTTGCTACCTTAAAAAATCAGATCCGAAGTTAACAACAATTATGGAGTCTAAAGATCTTTATACTTATTTGCATGTTTAAATGCTTAGACCTATCTTATCTTATGAATAGGCAATAATAACAAGAAAAAAAAAGGAAGAAACTCCAAAAAGAAAGAAGAGAGAAGCAAAGTAATAGTTCTACACGTTGAGGATTTAAATACATTTACAAAGATGAAATAGCCATGCCATCTAAAAGATTAAGATCTATGCTATATATATATATATATATGGAAAAAAAAATTAAATTTTATAAATATATAATCATCAATTATTTAACTGCTACATGCTTTCAGTGATCATAATGCATTTTCTTTGATGGTAGACCTAAATAAATTTTGGTTCTTAAATTAACCATTTGATTTGCTTTTGTAGGAATGCTTTTATATAAGGATCAATGAAAGCATGTAGCAATTAAATAATTGATGCTGATAAACTATGACCATAGCTAAAATATAATTTGCATTATTGGAGCTAAGAGATAGAAGTTATGTGACATATCATGATAATATTGTTAGTTGCTTAAAAGATAATTTAACTTAGCCACTTTTATGATTATGGATTAGAAGTTACATTTTATTCATCTCATTACATGATTAGAGAAAATGACAATATTATTTTAGTAGAAAATAGGTGTAGTAACATTTATTTACTTGATAGTGATGTAATCATGCATCACTATAAAAAGTTTAAAATTAGATTTTGTAATTGTATTACAGAAATAAGATTAGCTTTTTGGTCATATTTATGATGCTTACATGGATGTTAAATAATGCTGATATTTATTTATGAATAAAAAAAATTGGGATTTACATACATACCACGTTAAACATCAATATTTACATATTTAACACCTAAACTTATCATTTTACAATTTTAACACCTAAAACATTCTAACACAACAAAATTACCACTTTCTCCGTGTAAGTATTCGTTTCATGGTTCGCCTGCTGAAACACACAAGACCGTTTCTTCGACGTTTAGGTGTTGGAGACGTTTCCCGATTCAATAATAGAGGCTAAGGGATTGAGAAGCTGTTCTTGGTCTTCCCTCGAGCTCCCATAATGTGTTGGAGACGCTTCGATTCTTGCGGAGGCTAAGGGATTGAGAAGTCGCCTTGAGCTCCGTCATAGCGGTGTTGGAGACGCTTCCGATTCTAGCGGAGGCTAAGGGATTGAGAAGTCGTTTCTTTGACACCGAGTGGCGGTTGGGTTTGATTGAAGATTAACGTCTTGCTCTTCCGCATTTTCCCATTATCGCGATCTTCTTCAAGCGGCTCGTCTACACAGAAAAGGGAAAACGGGGGATTGCAAGGTAATACGTTTGGTATAGGACTTGTGAAAAGGATAATATTATTAAAAGTTTCATTATAAAAGTTCTTCAACACCTTTGCTTCTATTACCCGCTCCTCATAGCTTATAAAGGATAATATTATTTTTAGCTTTGCCATTTAGGATTGAAAGCAAGCTCTAAAACTCTAAACTATTTATGACTTGCAAATACATGAGTTTGCTTTTTTTGTTTTGCTGGTTATTGTTTTCAGAATATGAAGTTTCAGGTGTTGCATAATATGTAATATTTTGTTTTGTTGATTGTCTTTTTTACCAGTGTAAATGGACCACCATGTGAATGAAACATTAATTCATTTGAATAAATGTCAAGTGTCCAGATATTATGGACAAACTTGATTTTTTTTCGAATATCCGAAATTATTAAATGAAACAGATGAAAATTTTCTTTTTTTTTTTCTGATGAATTTTTCCTGGATCAAAAGTTATTTATAACTTAATAATTTTAAATCCATAAGTGTAACCATTTTGTTGTCATATGAATTGATAGCTAGTTTAATCAATTAATTTTGCTTCATATAACGAAGTTATTCATTGTGTTTTGAGATCATTGTTCAAAAGCTTTTGCAACCTACATTTGTTCTTGACTATCGGTTGAAATATCTCCTCTAGCTAAACCACACCGACGGTATGCGCTTTGAATGATTCATATAAAATATGCTATTGTTTTGTCAATCCACTTTTTGCTGCTGTAATTTTTTGTTGTGTTCTCAGATTTCATTTGCTGTTTTAGAAAACTATATATCTCCAACATGCTGTTGATTCTTCCCTTATTACTTCTTGCACTAGTTGTATACACGATAGTGTTTCTCTGTTCATTTTTAAAGAATAGTTTAGCTTTTATCTTTGGCATTTAGGATTGTAAATAGGCTATAAATTCTAAACTCTCGTTATTAGATTTCAATTTACTTGTTAAGAATTTGTTACTGATTAAATTACAATAGAATAAATAATTTGAATACTATTTGAATCATGGTTCAATATTATTCTCTTAGTATTTGAAAATAAATAATGCTTCTTTTGTTAATTATATTGGATTTTCGTTATATGGAATGTCGAGAATTATTTTCAACTTACCCTATCGGTGAAGTTGACTAAATTTTAATTTAAAAGCAGATATGAGTCAGTGCCTATATGTAATCTTCAAATTTGGTGGACATTGAGTTGAAGTCAAGAGAACAAATAGAAGTAAATATGAAGGCGGAAAACAAAGAACAGTTAAGCTTGAGAAAGACCTACTCAATTTTATTGTGCTTAAAGAGAATGTGGAAGGAATTTGCCCATGGCTACAAGGATATGGATTTAAGTTATATTATCATATTTTTGAGACATCTCCAAAGGAATATAGACTTATTGAAAGTGATGTTAAAGTTTTGCAAATGATTGAGGAGTATTTTGCAAGTATCAAGGTTGAGGTGGTGGTTGCAACAGATGAAGATAATGCAAATAACACATTGTCACAAGATAGAGATGTTTTTTTCATAGTGACATGCTTGAGTGCAATCATTCATATCCCAACAGTATGGATGTTTCTAACTCTTTACTTGATGAAGTTAACGATACAGAAGCTGTAATAATCGGTGCATGTTTTCAAGATTCAACAACTTTCAAACAAGCCTTACGAACCACCACAATTATAAATAATTTTGGGATTAAGATCAAAGCTAGTGATAAAACCCGTGTTATTGCTACCTGCTCATACAAAGATTGTCCATGGAGAATTAGAGCATCACTTGTGCTGATGGCCAAATATTTGAGGTTAAGAATATACTACATACATACATGTCCCGGTATTAATAGAGGGAATAGATTGGCAACTTCCTCTTGGGTTGCCCAAGAGATACAAGATATTGTGAAGAAGCAACCAAATATTCCTCCAAAATATATCAAAATAGCTTGGAGTTGACTTTTGGGTTATCACCATACATGAAGTTATGGCGATCTAGAGAAGTAGCTCAAGCATTGCATTTGGGTCAATCGATGATAATTACTGATTAGTGCCTTCACTTATCGCAGAGCTTATTGATAGAAACCGCTTCATCATTTATACTTATGATAGTGATGACTGGTCATTCAGACGTTTGTATGTGAGCTTCAAGGTTTGCATTGATGATTTTCTGGCAGGATGCAGACATCTAATAGGGCTTGATGCTTGTCACTTAAAAATCAAGTACTTAGGGGTGTGCTATCCGCAAACTCCCTGATGGCAACAATGGGTTGTTTACCCCGGCATTTGCGTGGTAGAAAGTGAGTCTAAGACATCGTGGCAATGGTTTCGGAAAACTTATTTGAAAGTCTTGGTTAGTTATATGCACCAAGATTCATATCAGATATGGAGAAAGGACTAGGTGAAGCAATCAAACTCGTGTTTCCTAATGCAGAGCATAGAGTTTGTATCCGTCATTTGTGGAAGAACCTTAAAAAATATTTTCACTGTCCAGATAGTCATAAATTGCGTAGCCTTGTGTGGTCCACTAGGAATGCATACACAGAGCATGAGTTCAATTCCAAAGTTGCTGAAATATATAATATTAGCCTACAAATTTATTCGTACTTACATTCATTGCCTTATAAGTGGTCTAAAAGTACATTTTCCAAATAAAGAATTGTTATAATACAAACAATATGGCAGAATCCTTCAATTCTTGGATTGGACCTGTGAGAGATAAACCAATTGTAGATCTTGTTGACATGATTAGAGGAATGATCATGGAACAAAGAGCTCAGAGAAAAATCGACGCTACAAGATGGCACAGTGAGTTAGTTCCCCATATTGAGGAGTACATCAGAGAAATTACAACTCGAAAGGAATACTTTATCATTAGGCAATCAACATCACAAAGGGTTGAGGTAGAGGGGCGTTATGATAGACATGAAGTAGACCTTGAAAATAAATGTTATACCTGTAGACAATGGCAGATGATTGGTTTACCTTGCATTCATGTTGGTAGGGAGTAAGGAGCACCCTCTGTGGCATACATATGTTGATGACATTTATCATGTTCATAGGTATGATTTTAATATCCTTCTTTTGTACATATTTGTTTCTAGTGTGTTAAGCAAATTTAACTAATTGTAGTAGAATGGCATCAAGGCTAATATCAACTCTTTTAGGGAAAGATCAATGGAAGACTGTGGACAGTGAATATTACATTAAGGTTCCCAAAACATTGAGGCCACGCGGGAGACCAAAAAAGAATAGATTCAAAAACCTTTTAGAAAAAAATAGCCAAGAACTTTTAGAAAAAAATAGCCATAAAGCATGAAATGTTCATAAATGTAGCAGGTGTGGCCTATGGGGACACCACAAAACTACATGCAAAAATCCGTTAAATCAAGTAAATGAAGATGCAAGTATGCATACCTCCATAAGCGCCATTGTTGATAGTAGAACTCGTGCCAAGTTACCAATTAGAAGGGAAGAAATTTGAAAAACAACAACTTAGATTGATGATTTTTTTGGAATTATTTTTGATGTGACTATTTTTAGTTTGTGATACTATAAACTTTTTGACGAAGTCACATAGCTTTTGTTCCTAGCATTTTCATTTTATTTAAACTTTTATATTATCCATGATTAGTATGACAAGAATGCCTTTTTTAGGTGAAGTTGCAAATTGACTGATAGTTGTAATTTTTTGGGATTCAGAGCTGAATGGATGGATTGATATCCTTTCCTTAACTATGATGCATTTAATCCATTGTTCATATTATCCATGCTCTCAAAATTCCATTGGTTGGTTTTGAGAGCATGATTATGTACTACTACTGCTCTAGAGCTTTCTATCCTCTTCTTAAAGGTGTATAGGATTATTCCCAAAAAAAAGATCTTTATGACACGCACTAAGCATTTTTTTTGTTTGAAAGTGAAACAGGTTGCTTCCAATGATTTAGCTAAAGCCTTCCTTTCTTTTGGTCCCCTTTATTCCAATATTCTATCTCACTGTCTCTCTCTTTTTTTCTATACTCTCTCTCTCTCTCTCTCTCTCTCTCTCTCTCTCTCCCTTTCTCAGTTTTCCCTGATCGAGGAGGAGCTACGGCTTCAAAGAGAGACATATCTAAGATTATATTTTCTCAGAAAACTTGAATCAGCAGAAGAAGATAACAGTGGATTTTCAGAACTTTGAGAGGTGCATGCAACTGTGTAATGATTAGTGATTAAGTTTATCTTTCATGTTTTGTGTTCTTTGTTAAACATTTTGGAGCTGTTAGATGTATATATAATCCATGAAGTTTGACCAAATTATGCATATTGTTCAGTTCTAATCGTCTCTCATTGACTCCCTAATCTGGAATTGGGTAGCTTTTCCCACGAGTTCTTTCAACAAAATGATTTGATGGCGAAGTTTTATGCCTTATTATGTGTTAACTCGTAGGGAATAGGAGTTTCCGAAGTTATGGTGATTCACATATCCTCCTTCCAAAATATATTGGGCTTCCAAACATATAGATTTATAAAAGCTTTTATATCTGTGTGTTTTTATTCAATTTTAATACTTTTAAAACATAATATATATGGAATCTGATTTCATGAATAGCAATGTATGTATATTTATTTCTAAGATGATTTACGTACACATCACTGAATACCTATATTGATTTATATAACACTCTATTGCCTGAATGACGTCAAAATATATGCATACGGTGTATTTTCACTATACTTAAATTATCGTTGGTGATATATATAAATAGTACGTATATAAATCCCCCTTATTGCTATTACTTACATTTAGTGAATGAATTTATAGCACGGCAATGTTTAAATTTTAAGGAACAATAGCATTAGTCTGGCTTTGAATTTCAATTCATAGATATATGTTGTAAAAGTTGTCCAACATGCTTATGAACTGAATGGAAGTAAAGGCAAAAGAATTACTGATTATAGTTACTTGATTCTGTATGAATCTACACAAAACCATTGCTTTCTTTCTCTTAATAACTTAAATTGGTTCAACAAGACTTAGTCTCAACGTCAATTAGGTGATCAGCTGCAGAAGAGCTATCAACAGTAAGCAACTCAAATTCGCATGGGAAACTGACTTACGGTGAGCTTCTGGAGAAGGTTTGCTAGGTGTGGGCATTCCCCTATTCGAATCAGTTTCAATTTTACACTTCATTTCTTCAAAAGATTTACTAATTTCTTCTCTCCATGCTGAGTTAGCTCTCCAATTACTTGAAAGCTGTGGGTGTTAGAAAAGGTGATATAGTTGTGATCTACTTGGCAATGTTGATGGAACTCCCAATTTCTATGCTGGCTTGCGCTCGTATTGGTGCCGTGCACTCTGTATTTTCTTAAACTTGTCTCTTCTATTTCAGGGTTTTCATGGTGAATATTGTGAATTCTTGGTGATCTTGTTTTTGGTTTCTCTCTTCAGGTTGTATTTGCTGGTTTTTCTTCAGAGTCTCTGTCCCAAAGGATCATGGATTGTAAGCCAAAAGTTGTGATAACATGCAATGGTGTGTGTAGGGGTTCTAAAGCACTCCCACTGAAAGAAATCGTAGATAATGCGCTGGTGGAATGCACCAAGAATGGTTTCTCTGTTGGTACGAGAGTCTAAATCACTCTTCAGTAAACTATATAACTTGCACCTTGAGTTTGTGATGGTGATTCTATTAAATTTAGTTGATTATTATAAAATTTACCTTTTCGAGATTAACTTTTTTTTCAACTTTCATTGAGGTTGATATTTGTCAGCATTCCTAGCACCAACATAGTGATGGAAGTGTAAATTATAAATAAATGGTTGAAGTTTTTGGAAATTTTAATGTCATAGAACCTCTGCATTTTCTCCTTTGAGATGAAACCCAATTTTAGTTATATTTTTGATCCCTATAACTAATGAGTTCCATGTGATGATTCTTTGAATGCAGAGAATAGTAGAGAAGTGGTTAAGGAAAGAGAGGGATGAGGTCAGGGAAAGGAGAAAGGAGCGGAAGGCTAATGGACTTCAGAACAAGAATTGAAAGGCACTCGTGTGACAAGAGATCCTACTCGAATGCTCAACAATGGATAAATAATTTTCCATTGTTACTTGCGGATAAAATGGCTATTCAGGGGAGCTTCTTTACATGTTTCATATATTGAGGAGGGAAGAAAGAAAGCGAATACTACGGGGGGAGAAGCAGTGGTAATTTTGTTGTGTTAGAATGTTTTAGGTGTTAAAATTGTAAAATGATAAGTTTAGGTGTTAAATATGTAAATATTGATGTTTAACATGGTATGTATGTAAATCCCCCTAAAAAAAATTGACCATTGCTAGGCCATTAGAGTTACTTCATATGGATTTATTGGACCTATTAGCACCATTTGCTTAAGAAAAAAATAATATGGATTTGTGATTATGGATGATTATTCAAGATATACGAGGGTGTTTTTTCTAATACATAAGCATGATTTATTCATAGAGCTTAAATAATTTATAAAATGTATTGAAAAAGAACAAATACAGTTACTTTTTTAGGATATAGATAAATCATGGTGGAAATTTTAAAAGAAATTATTTAAAAAAAATTATAATGAAAATAGAATGAAATATAATTTCTTAGCATTTAAGGCTTCTCAACAATAATGAATATATATAAAAAAATTAAACATTAATAGAATTAGCTTGATCCATACCTAATGGATATAAGCAACCAAAATTTTTTAAGTAAAAGTAGTAAATATTGCATATTATATAATCAATAGAGTTAATTTTAAACTAATTCTTAAAAATACACCTTATGAACTTTTACAAGGAAAAAACCTATGATTGATCACTTACATATATTTAGATATAAGTGTTATATGTTATAATAGAAAATAATCATTACTAATATGTGATAGTAAATATGATGATGGGATACCTCTAGGTTATTTAAGTATTAGAAGAGGTTATAAGTTTTAAGTAAAACAAAATTGCTAGTTAAGGAATTAGTTCATGCAATATTTAATGAGCATTTAGTTTATCTTATTAGACATTTAGAATAGAAGAAAGATGTCTCCTTACCAAAAGAATGAAAATATTGTAAGAGTCAATCCAAAAAATTGACTATAAAGGATCAATCTTAGCGAATCAAAACTAGATCACATACTAATAAAAAGATTATGTGGAAAAAATGTATGAACATGATAATACAACCTTCAAATAGTGTATTTCATAAGTGGAGATGATAAGAGCTTCTAGATAAGCACTCCATCTTTCATTTGAACTTGTGATAAATATTTATTTATAGATATATCATCAAATTAATAAAAAAAATTAAGAGAATGTGGATTATCAGATCTTCTTGGGGACTAGGCTCCCTCTGGTTAATTATACTCGAGAACACCATCAAGAAAAGCTCTTGATAAGTTAAAATATGTCTTTAATTTGAATTTTTTTTGGATTTTCTTCACACTCATGATTTAATAATTATTCACAAAAGAATAATCCATATACTAAGTATTAATTCACAATACTGAGGGTGAATTACCATAATTAAGTGAGATAATAGCCCAATATATAGAAAACCTATATGATAATAGTCACTGAATCTTTAAAGACTTTAGAAAAGTATGATGCCTCGGAAGGGTAAATGTGTGAGGGAAAGAGATAAAAAAAGAGGTAAAAGTAGCCTTAGTTTGGATTTTATGGATCCATCATCCCAGATTATCAAGCTCAAGATAATTTAGCTTGGGAAGATAATCGACCCAATCTAGTTATGAGATGCTCTATCAACAACTATGAATTACAGCTTCTAGAGCTAATCTCATATCCTCAAACCATAAAAAGAAATTTATTAATTTCTTAGACATATGGTTTTAAAAAAAAGCTAGAAAAGATATTAGACTTATAGTCTTTACTTGAGTAGAGAAATACTTATGGAAAGAAAAGAAATAAGATATATTAGTTATGTACAATTAAGGCTACTCGATTTTAGACTTGCAATACGTAGTGTAGTAAAACTCCTTAGCCATTATTAAAATCATGCCTATTTAAGGTTATATCCTAAAGGACATGACATATACTTGTTGACCTCCACATATGTGTCATAAGTTGAGTCAAGCCCACAAGTCAAATTCGACGGACTTCAGAAGTGATAGTACGTAAATGAGTTTAAAATGCACTGAACATCATAGAAAATGATCGAAATGACCTCCAATCGACAAACATACTTTGCCATCATGTTCAGAACATTGAAATTGATCAAAATATAAATATTGCATAATCCAAAAGCGTAAATGATGAGAGATAATCATATATCATGCATTCTGACGATATCCGAACGACCTCCGTTTATAAAATTGATCGCGTCATTAGCTTCGTAACATTGAAAACTATCAAATGAGACTATCTATGCTTAATTTGAACGAGTTTGTGCAAATGTCGAATAATCAGAAGTGACGTGTAAATCGAGGTTGAAATACACAAGACGTCGCCAAAATCAACCCAAAATGACCTCTGACTGACGAACGGACTTTGTCATCACATTCAGAACATCAAACTGGTCATGATATAAATATTGCACAATTTGATGATCAATTGATCAAATGCTCAGTCAATTGATACTTACACTCAATTGAGACAATGAACTCCATTCATGAAATTGATTGCACCATTAGCTTCAAAATATCAAATAAGACTATTCACACTTAATCAGGATAAGTCTGCACGAATATCAAGCGGTCGAAAGTGGTGATGCACATTTTGAGTTGAAATTGACTTAATTTGACGCTGACTTGAACCAAACGGCCTCCGATTGCGAAACGGACTCCACCGTTGCATCAATCAAAATAAGTTAAAATTGATAGATATATTAAATATGCGATTTAGTAACGTTAGATTTGCATTAAGACCGATTTGACATTTAAAAAATTAATAAAAAGCCCTAACTTTCCTAATCTAACCTAAATCCTTAAACACTCAAAACCGGTTCAACCCTATTCTTCCTCACGAGACCGCTTCTCCTCTTCACGCACGGGCCTTCACGCAAGAACCGAATGACCTTCTCTTCCGTTTGTTCGGTCAAGGAACCGCACGCACCTACACGAGCAAACTCCTCCCTTCACACACGATTCGATGCCGAAGGGGCTCCCGCTCGTCCATTCAAACAGCAACCGCTCCCTCCAAAATGCACGAAATGAGGTACCTCTTCCTCCCCTCATCCGAAAATCCAAAGGCTTTCTTTCACTCCTCTCGTCCAGACCACAGGCAAGCAAAAACATTAAGTTCCTCTCTTCGGTTTTCTTCGAGTGACTCTCATCCCGAATCCCTTGAAACTGCAACATGCGTGCTCTCGCAGTGGGAGTAGGCATGGCCTCAAGAATAATCTCTCCGTGGATGGATCATTTTTTTTCGCTTGATCCGACTTATGCAAAAGATCATATACCTATTATAGCATCAGTCTCAGAGCATCAACCAACAGCGTGGTCTTCCTTTATGTTTGATTTTCATACTCTTCTTTTCTTATTTCCTGCTGGCCCGTATTTCTATTTTAAATAATTGTTAGATGCCACTATCTTTATTGTTATGTATGGTCTCACGAGCATGTATTTTGCTGGTGTAATGGTTCATTTGATACTCATTGCTTCACCTGCTGTTTTCCTTATTTGCTCTATTGCGATCTCCAGTACCTTGAAAAATTTAACAATGTTAATCCATAAAAAGAATAGGGCTCCTCTCCCAGTTTCCGTCGCCGCCACCCCTCTTTCATCCCTTGAAAATGACGAAAACCGAGAAGCAACATCATCATGAGGTGGGTTCTTCTCTAAGTTTCCAGCGTTTTCACTACCACTGCAGCCAAACTACCCTCTTTCTTCCCTTGCAAAAGAGCGAAGCAACACTCTTGTCATGGTGGTTTTTCTCTAGGTTTCGACATTTCACTCCTACCAAAATAAAAACCCCTCTTTCTTCCACTTCTCTTTCTTGGGAGGAACACTATCATGAGTGGGTTCTTCTCTTGGTTTTCGATATTCCTATTCCGATCATTGCAACGCGTAGAAAAATGAGTCAGAACATGTGGGATGTGTGAATATAGATATATATACATGCTTGTGTTTCTTTGTAGGTTTGAAGACATCGTCGTGTTCGTGAGGGTGAGAGATAGATAAACCATGTGCAGGTGTAGAAACCACTCATTATACTCATGAGGCGTCTTGAGATAGCCAAAAAAGTCGATCGCACATGGGGATGGCCTTGAGGGCCAAAATTTTGATTGAAATTTTGAATTTAAACAAACTCAAATGAAAATCATTTAAATTTAAGTCAAACAAAAGAATATATGATAAATATGAAGATAAATGTTAAATCAAAGAGAAATAGAGGAGAACATTTAAAGAAAATTTTGGAAAGAATAGAACACTCATTTAAAATACAAGTAAAATTTTGGGAGGCTAATATTAAACTTACAAACTCTAATTGTGATTCTCTATAGCTTAAATTGAAGCGGTAAAGTGAGTTCTCTTTTATTCAAAATTTTCAAAATTAAACAAGCTTTAATTGGAATTTGGGGAGACAAATACTAAACTCATAACAAACTTGCAATAAACTTAAAGTCTATAAAATTTGATATGGAGTTAAGGTTGAATCCAAATTGATTTTAGTAACTCTTATACAAATATGGAGGTGATTACTATGCTAGTTAATAAGCATAAGTAGGGCTAAAATAATAAACACTGAAATCAGCATAACTTATCAAAAGTGATGTAAATTGAACATAATCAAGTTGGGAGAATTACAAAAACTCAACAAGTAAACTAAGTGCAAGTAATGTTTTAAACTACAATCTAAATCAAAATGCACCTTCACCAATGCAATTCTTTATACAAGCGAAAATGATACTAAACTAAATGCTGCACGAATGAAGGAGCTTTCCTTCAATATAAAAAATTAAGAAATTTCATTCTAATTATTATTTTTAAAATCAATGATTTCATTAATTAGATGAAATTATCGAAGCTATAAATACCTACATGTGCTTGGACATAGAGATTTAAAGTGTAAATTTTAATATTTGAAAAGGATGCACAAGCTAAATTGGAATCAATTAAATATTAATCTAAAAAAATCTAATAAGATATTAGAACAATTTACAACGTCTTTCATGCTACCGGATTCACAACACTTTGTACAAGCGAATAGAAGGCGTTAATTAAGGTATTCTCAAATACACCCGCATGGGCCCCGACACTATGCTGAATGTTTAAATTCAAGTGTGTGAGGATACTGCTCGGGTTGCTTCCTAGTTTAGTCTTAGGATTGGGTCCGGGTTAACAAAACCTAAAAACACCTATAATAAGAGCTTCAAATCGTGAAATATCTGAGAAATTGATTATGTCTGGTGACAGTAGATCTAATCCTCTATATTAGCTAAACAGAGTTGATAGGATCTAAAGCTATTAAACATATTCAAACTTATCAATTTTTCAAATCAAATTAAGTAGCAATCTAAAACTGCTTAAATGGAATCCAATCCTTAAAATCTTAAAATAAACTCAATCTATTCATCTTTCGTAATTGTTTGTCAGGAGTGACAAACTAAGAAAATTCTAGCTCATAAAGAGCCAATGTCAAATCAAGTGTTATGTTATGTTCACTCTCAATCAATCTCACACTAGTAAGGATATGATCCATGTCCTTTGACTGCGTGGCTTGGCCAGTAGACTCCACAGATGAAGCAGTTATGACCAGAGTCCTCTAATCAGGTGGTTTGGCCAGTCAAGCTCCATTATATTACGATCATGACCATAGCCCATATGCTCCCCAATGGCTCTGCCCTTTGAGTTGTGAATCATAGGATATACTTGATAGGGCAAACAACCCTCTGTCAGCTAAGACAGACTTAAGCTTATCTCCTTAGACAAACACCACCCCAGGTCTACAAGGATTTCTTGGTAACCCATGTGTTGTTGATGAGGATCCTTCTATTAGATTGGGTTGACTACCTCCTCTGACTAAGTAGACTAGGGACCACGATGACCCAGGATGACGGAATCATGGGATCTAGATCAGGCACATCATCATTCCCCCAACCATCCGGTTTAAGTTGAAATGATGATTTGCTAATCTAAATTCTTAAACCCATATGCTACTATGCCATTTAAGATCTAGTGACTAGCCTTAATCAAAATTTCTCTCTCACTTATTGAGAGGGATAATTAACTAAAGAAGCTTGCACCTATAAGAAACCTGGAACCGGATCTAAAGTCCTTACAAAATGAGGGAGAAATCTCTGGGTAGTGTCTTATACACTATTTCATATGCCTTCTGAAAATTACACCGACACATTAAATCACTCTCTTCAATTCAATATTGTCGAGTGGTTGGTGGCGAATTTTCGGAGCCCACAAATTTCTGGCGACTTCACTGGAAAAAGGATTCTCTTTCCATCTTTGACTAGTCATATGTGTGCTATAGCAGCAATAATATTTTTAAAAATTCAAAACAAAAATAGTGACTTAAGTGTGTAATAAATTCAATATGAGGCTCTATGTAGAATGAATCATTCCATAGAGTATATATTTATTACACCATTATTTTGTTCTGTACCTCTGTATCTTGAAAGTATGGGGTGAACTAATAATTATTTATTATTAATCCCTGTATTTCACTTTTGTAGAATGGATCTACAAAGCATTCCTTTCACCGTCCAGCTAGGGCATGATGCGAACATCTGCCTAGCCAATGACTTCATCAACATAGGAGATGTTGGAGCTACAATTCAATTTGGTAGCTTGAATTTCCTGGCTATCGTAGATGCAACTTTTGAAGTACCCACCCGTGGTACATTCGTCCGAGGCCATTGCTGGAAGGCCTCAAGTTATTGAAGCTTTTAGTAGCCATGTGCACCAACTAGTTCAATAGCCAACCGCTGTCAAAGAGTTCTCCCAATAGAACTTTAATTTTCAAAAGGCTTGGTCAATCTGAAGCTCCCATGATGAAAAGAACTGTCAATGGCAAACTATGTCTTTAATGCCTCATGGTACGCTAATACCATTGAACCTCTGGAAAGCATGATCATGAAGCTTCCTCATCGAAAGCAAATTAACTAAGATAGAAGAAGAAATCAGCTAGGGCTCAACAAATCCCCTTTAATGACCATGAAGACATCAAAAGGTGAGTATCCCTACCCACAACAACTTTGACAACCTAATGTGGGTAAAAAGGAATAGCTCTACTGGTGAAGTAAGCAATTTTTCTGGAATAACCAACCACGTTAAGCTCTACCACCATAGAGACAAAAACATTGCCAGATACATAAACTTCTCAAAGTAGAGGAAAATTGAAAAGAAGATTTCAGAGGCCTGTGATGATGGAAAATACTGAAGCTCCACCAAAAAATTTGTCATCTCTCTTGGTAATTAGCCAGTGAGCCCAGTATGCTTCGCATGGAGAGCATCGAATTGTGACACTTGGACCACGTGTCCAGGAATCCACTGCTGAAAGGTCCCAGAGAAAGGGTAAATAGATATAGAGACTAAGGCCCGTAATGAAACTTTGAATAATGGAAGATGTGTGACATCTGATACATATACTCAAAAATTCGCCTCAAAAACAACTCATCAGAAGTGGATACCCAAAAGAAGGGATATCATTGATGAAAGACATGATGGTCAACACCCTAGAGAATCCTTTAGGAGATCCCATCATCAATCAGGTTCACCCCCATAAGTGAAGGTTGACTTTGATCGCAGTCCTTTAATAGAAGAAGTATTTATTCCGCACATTGAACCAGATATCCACTAGAAACATCGATCAAAAATTCATGTGCAAGAAGAAAATAATGAAGAGGACACTATGGAAGAGGAAGTTATCTATGTGGTTAGAGATATAGATGAACTCCGCCATCAGAATGAACTGTGGAACTCGAACTCGAACTCAATTACATTTATGAAATAGAGTCTTTATAGAAGAAAATAGAGGACGGATCTTTGATCTTTGTTGAAGATGAAGAAGAAGAAGACCATAATGAGAAAGAGATCATGAGTGTCGAAGCTGTCTATATGATTGAATCAAGAAATGATTAGCCTAGTACACGCTTTTATATTGAGGGTCGTCATACAGCCCCAGCAACAGCTGTCTCTGCAAATGCACAAGGAGAATGATAGTCAAGTTCTTCCCCTAAAAATGAGTAAGGAGCAGAACCACAACAAGAAATAGAAGAAGAAGAAGAGCCTGTACTGATTGATGCCATGACGCTAGCTAGAGAGCAAAGAGAAATGCAGCGTCAAATGGAGGTCAAAGACATGGAGATTGCACAGCGTGGTACCAAGATGAATGATGTGATGGTATAAATGAACATCATGATGGAGATATTGTAGAAGAATATCACATCAAGTGCAAAGCACCTATATCTGCTAATCAATAGGCAGCTAATAATACAACTTCTATACCACCAGCCACTGTGGTACCTCAAGCTCCTACAGTACATGCTACACATGAAGTAAGGAATGAAGTTAACCCACTACCTCTCCAGTCGACAATTCAAAATTTGGCTAGCACACCTGGAATGATAACAACTGCTTAGCTAGAAATAATAATCAATGAAAAGATAAAGACGCCATAGCCTGAGCAAAGGTGAAAAGCTAAGTGAGTGGTCGCCTTACCCAAATTGAATATGACCAAGTGCCGTACCCGAAAGGTTACTCAATGAAAATTTAATACTTTCAATGGGCTTGGTAATCCAAAGCAACATCTAGCCTAATTTAAGGCTACTTATGGTAACACAGGGGGGGAACGATGCACTGCTTTTCCGTCAATTTGTCAATAGCATGACCTCAGCCGCTTTCAAATGGTATACATAATTGTCAAATGATTTGATTAAAATATTTACTGAATTAGAGACTATATTTGTGAAGAGGTTCACCAGTGCAACCGAGAAAATCACAATCGCTGACCTTGTCTTATTGAAAAGGAGAAAAGATGAGTTAGTGACAAAATTTATAAATTATTGGCGTAACCTAAGTATGAAGTGCGAGCAACAAATAGAAGAAGAACATGCAATCCAATTGCTAATGGGCAATATGGATGATAAAATGGTACCATTTCTATGCATATCATCGATTACAACATTCTAAGACTTGCTTGATAGGGTGGCTAATTTCCAAAAGCTGAATCGCCCTAAGTCTGAAATTTATGCAGATAAAATAAAAAGAAACAAACCTTTAGAATCAAGAAGAAATGAAATTTATGTCGCTTCCTATAGCTCAAATGGAAAAAAAGTGGGTGATACATAATGTGAATAAAGAAAAATAGCCGATGTACAATGATGATAAGGGTAAAATGCCTGTCTATTCTACTCCACATCCAAAATTAGTATTAGGAGATAATGACAAATCTCAGACTTTTCCAAGTAGTGGGGAGCATCCAAAATATACAACCAAAGATGATGAGCGAATGCGACCATCTCTTAAGAAAAAGATGAACAAAGATTATTCCTTTAGAAGGGACAGTGTGGCTAAATTATTTCGGCAAGCAGTCAAAGTTGGTCTATAGTTATCATAAATTAAAAGGCCTGAAGAATCTAATCAAGTTAGTAATCCAAATTACTGTACCTATCATTGGATGATCAGTCATCCTATTGAAGATTATTATGTCTTCAAAGATTGGCTAGAAAGGAAGTATCGATGAGGTGAATTTACACTATCCGATAGTATTCTAGTCAACCCTTAAAGAGAATCTACAAGGATGATTACGTCCTCTTCCGTATCATCCATCAAAGATGAAAAGAATGAGAAGTTAGTTTAGACTGAAGAATGGGAAATAATAGTCTCCAAAAAGATTGTGAAAATGCTGAAGCAACTAAAAAACATCCCTAGTGTTAAGTGAAAATTATCACTTGAACCTATATTGGACCTAAGAGAGATGCCTAAACCAAGTATTTGGGCCTGTCAATGACATTATGATAAGGCTACTTCTCACAATATGAGAATCAATCTACTAAATGCATACCTCATAAATCAAAGAAGCTGGATAAGAAAAGAAGATCAAAAGAGAACTTCAACTCAAAAGATCATTACAAATTTAAAAGAGTATCACCACAAGAAAATAAATTTTAGCTTGCGGACTTCATGCCTAAACTTCACACAATCATAAGGGAAGATAATGATGAATCTTGTCTAGAGACATGCTGAATCATCTACGTGATGTCAGATGTTCTTCAGCACCAGTTACTCCAAAATGATAGGAAAGTCAGACAGAATCGACCAACCTGTCAAAATTTTTATAAGGAAAGCAAGGAAAGCCTGAGGAGCTAACATCTGAATTTTATTTAATGACCCAACAAGACAATAACAGTTTAGATGAAGATCTATATTTTCCCAATGGAGAAGAGTCAGACTCATTGATATCATCACACATGAAATGTATGAAGTTGAAAAATGAGTCTAGCCCTTTTAGCCAATCTTCCAGAATGAGAAGGGAATTTGATGAAACTACCTCTTCAGAAGAATCTGAGCAAACTAAGGTGATTCAAGTTCAGTTGAAAGGTGGTAAAGTCTTACTACCTTCATCAAAGAATGAAAATACAAATAAAGACAAAGGCAAACAAATTGAAGTCAACGAAGATATCATTCCTAGAAATTCTAGAATAAATTGAGCGAGAAGATATATTATAATATTCTATCATATTTGAGAAAGATCCCTGCACAACTGAGTATGTATGTGACTCTCTTGATGTTAAAAGATATCCAAGAAACTTTGATATAGGCTCTCAAAGATCTGGAGAGTTATGAAGCTTACTTTGCTAAAAAATGCATGACTGAAGCATTACAAACTCAAGATCTCTCAATAATCACATTTTCTGAAGATCTTATGTTGGGAATGGTATATCACAACCGTCCTCTATATGTTACTGTAGAGAGTGATGGCATCTCGATCAGCTGAATATTGATTGATCCAGGTTCTTCTATCAATCTTATGAGTCTAAAGGTATTAAGAGGATTATCACTTGATATCCAACATCTTGGGAGAGATAAGTTGATGGTTCATGGCTTCAATGAAAAAGGGCAGAAAACTCTTATTTCTTTTATTCTACCGCTCAAGTTTAAGGATTTATATACAGAAGCCAAGTTTCATGTAATCGATGCCGGTACATCATTTAGAGCCCTCTTGAGCCGGCCGTGGCTGCATGAGTATGACATGGTCCCATCAACTATGCATAAATGTATGAAGTATTTGAAAGATGGAGAAGAATTTAGAATTTCTAGTAACCTACAACTATTCTCCGTCAATGAAGCAAAGATCTATGAAGATGAAAAATATTTCATCCTCAAAGAGCCTAAGTCAACAGAGCCTCTTAAAGCAGTAGCATCCACTTTTGGAACTAAAAAGTAATTTCATAAGGTAAAAGAGCAGAAGCAAAGTGGAAGAAAGAAGGCAATGCCAACTCTCCCTAAAGCACTTGATTCTGCACCTAAATCAAGAAAATCAGTTCCTCATTTGGGAAGTGACATGGAAGAAGAAGAAGATATGCCTATCAAACCTAAGGGAACTTATAAGCTTTCAAGAAAGGCAGAGTATGAAATCAACGATTCAGGTTCAGACTATGAATTTGAATCTACTTATGGAAATAGAGTTCAGAAGGTCGCATCAAGGAGGATAGCTCACTTGGCAGAGTCAGATGACTCCCTCAAAATTATACCCATCCCACAACAGTGCTTCAAAGAAATCACTCCATTGAAGGTTCATAACATTAAAGAATTGATAACCTTCTATGTACTGCCATTGAGTGAGAGTGGTAATAGGAACTCTATTCTACAAATCTGAAGAGTCGCAGCCTCACAATTTTGATCAGCCTGCTTAACATGAAAATTATGATGAGATAGTGCCAACAAGAATACCAATATATTATCCGTAGAAGCTATGAAGAATGATGCATAAGCTTGGAATTCATATTGGAGCTACTAAGCATAAAACTCAAATCTTTAACAAGATGTGGAGCCATAGAAGTTCTCAAGTATCATGAAGAAGTGATAAGTTTCTCACTAAAGGTCTTGGATTCATCCATAAATCTCATCAAAATAAAGTTTATTATAATATAATAGAAGCTGAGATTGAAACTAATAGTGATGAAGAAGAGGATCTCCATGAAATTGTTTTGCAAATGATGAAGATGTAGAAGTTAAGCCTGCGCCTGAAGAACTCAAAGATGGTGGACAAATAGCTACTATGGATAAACTTAAAGAAACCAACCTAGGAGCTAATGATGATCCCCGTCCAACTTTCTTCAGTGTCCTTCTACTTGATGAGAAAGTTGAAAAGCTAAAAATGCTACTTTATGAATTCAGGGATCGCTTTGCCTGGATATATTCTGATATGCCAGGCTTATCCCTTGATGTAGCAGTTCATAAACTAGCTATTAAATCAAATGCAATGCCTGTTAAGCAAGCTCCTAGGCGAATGAGATTGGAGATTGAAGAACAGGTAATTGTAGAAACTAAGAAGTTGATCGAAGCAGTCTTCATCCGCGAGGAGAAGTATGCAGATTGGATAGCTAACATTGTCCCAGTTAGGAAGAAGAATGGCCAAATCCGTCTCTGCATTAACTTCTGTGACCTAAATAAGGCATGCTCAAAAGATGACTTTTCGCTTCCAATATCAGAACTATTAGTGGATAACACTTCCAACTATGACATATTCTCATTCATGGATGGATCGTCGAGATACAATCAAATTAAAATAGCACCTGAAGATGTAAAATATAAATCATTCAGAACACCTATTGCCTTCTATTGCTACACAGTCATGCCCTTTGGCTTGAAAAATGCTGGAGCTACATACCAAAGAGCCATGATGCATATTTTTGATGAGTTGATTCACCAAAAAGTAGAATGTTATGTCGACGATTTGGTGGTGAAGAGCTTGAATCATGAAAACCACTTCAAAGACTTGAGATTTATATTGGAGAGAATCATAAAGTATGATCTCAAGATGAATCCTCTAAAATGCGGGGTATCCTCTAGAAAATTCCTTGGGTATATTGTACGTCATAGAGGTATTGAAATTGATCCTACTAAAATCAAGGCAATTATGGAGATGCCTCCACCAAAGAGTTTGCGTCAGCTTTATTCTTTACAAGGACAACTCGCATTCATCCATCGATTTATATCAAACCTATCAGGATGCTATCAACTATTTGCAAGGTTGATGAAGAAGGATGCTCTGTTCAAGTGGGATAAGGAGTGTCAAGAAGCCATCAATAGTATTAAAAGCTACTTGTTAAATCCACCAACCTTGACAACACCTATTCTTGGGAGCCCTTCATTCTATACACAACTGCATTAGAAGAGTCCCTTGGAGCATTATTGGCACAACACAATGAAGAAAGCAAAGAGAATGCTCTTTATTATATCAGTCGGAGGCTGATTGGAGCAAAAATGAGATACTCTCTGATAGAAGCACTGTTTAGCATTGATCTTTATAGTCCAAAAGCTTCATCATTATATATTTTCTCATAAGATTATCCTCATATCAAGGATCAATCCGCTGAAGTACTTGATGATAAGACCAGTGCTAATAGGTCACTTGACAAGATGGGTAGTATTGCTTTTGTAATTTGATATCACATATGTTTCGTAGGAAGCAGTGAAGGGATAAGTCTTAGTAGATTTTCTAGCTGCACATCCCATCCCTGCAGACTCTTCTCTTAACAATGATTTGCCTAATGAGCAAATTATGCTCATTCATGAAAGAGAAAAATCACAAATTTGAGAAACATACTTTGATGGAGCCTCATCGATCAAACAAGTCCAATATCTAAATTTCCCAAGAGCAAGAGCAGGAAATCAGCATCGTCTTTATAGCACCAGAAGGAGGGATAATGAGAAGATCATATGGATTGACCAATCCAAGAATTAATAATGAAACCGAGTATGAAGCATTAGTGGCAGGTCTTGAAGAATCTATTTTTATAGGCATTCAAAACTTGAATATTTTCGGTGATTCTGAGCTTATTATAAATTAAGTACTTGACATATATAAAATCAACAAGCTTGAGTTAGCTTTCTATCACAAGCGAGTCCTTGAGCTTATGGAGCAAATACCAAATATCACATTAACTTGAGTCTCTCGATCTGAGAATAGCAAAGCCGACTGCTTAGCAAAACTAGCTAAAGAAATGACAAGTATGAATGGTGATTATGTCATGATCGACATATTTACTCGACGAGTCCTAGAGCCAGTAAAGTATCAATCCCATAGGTAGAGGGGATTATCAAATCTGACCCAGCAGGATGCGACTCAGATTGCTCCTCATACTCTCCAAAATCAATAAGAAGTTGTACCAAGAAGAGCTAAGAATAATATTGCCTTTGAAAAGTAGTGTGAAGCCTTTGTTGTAGAAGAGTCACGTGATTAGAGGCAACCCTTCATCGACTACTTTAAAGAAGGAAAATTTTCAAATAATAAATCACTGACAACTTAAATCGAGAGAATGCAACGCTATGCTTTCGTCAATAAATATCATAGATCCTTTGAACAAATGTGGCAACGATGCCTAAATATAGATGAAGCTAGCAAAGTGATGGTTGAAGTTCATGAATGACTTTGTGGTACACATCAGTCAGGTCCCAAGATGACAGTAAAGATCAAAAGGATGGGCTATTATTGGCTATCTATGGTGAGAGACTGTATTAATCATGCTAAGAAGTGTCATGAGTGTCAAGTACATGGGAATCTCATCGATCAACCTTCAAATCCATTACACCCAATAATAATATCCTGACCATTCGAATGTTGGGGTGCAAATGTAATTAGACCAATTGATCCACCGTCGTCAGCTGAACACCGCTTCATCCTAGCAGCGACTGATTATTTCTCCAAGTAGGCTAAAGCTGCTCCATTTAAAGAAGTTACTGCTGACCGAGTGATCAACTTCTTCACGCATAATGTGGTCTATAGATTTGGAGTACCATGCCGAATAATTTTTGATAATGGCATAACCTTTAAAAGTGTAAAGATTTATAGATTCATCGATCGACACAAAATTGATTGGCAATACTCTTCAATATACAATCCAAGAGTAAATGGTTTGGTGGAAGCCTTCAACAAGACATTAGTCAAGTTGCTCAAGAAGATCCTTACTAAAAATAAGAGAGAATGGCATACTAAGCTAATAGAGGCACTATGGGCATATCGAACCATCTATAAGATGTCGAATAAATCCACTCCCTATTCATTAGTACTTAGAACTGGAGCAGTTCTTCCACTCGAAGTTGAGTTGCCTTCACTTCGAGTAGCCATACAATACAATCTAATTGAAGATCAAAATGTTCGTTTGAGAATGGAGGAACTCGACATGCTTGATGAAGTTAGATTGCAAGCTCATCAAAATTTGGAGATTTATCGAGCAAAGATGTCGATTTTGACCATACGGTGTGGTCTCGAACATTCCAAAAATAAGAATTGGTCCTGGTGCTAAGAAGACCAATTATTCATAATAAAAAATTTGGTGGCAAATTTGAGCCTAATTGAAAGGGCCCTTTTAGCATTGAAAAAGTGTATCAAGGAGGGGCATACCAACTCATTGACCTAAAGGGTGAAAGACTTTTGCCGCCAATTAATGGTCGATACTTGAAAAAATATTATACATGAGGAATACATTCGTACAATAGAAATCCTCCTGCAAGATAGGGAGCCAACATCGTGCTTCATGCTCAGATCCTTAAATAAACATACTCCAGATGAAAAACTTTTCTGTGAAAATTTCCATATTACATAGGGGGCATTTTAGATTTCTATACATAGATGAAAGGAATGTTACAAGTTAAAACCCTCTTAAGGGCATATCAATTCAAACATTGATGTATTTGTATAATTTCATCTTAAAAGTTCTTCCAAATGTGCTTTAGAATTTCCCCTGCAAGATAGGGGATATTTTTTAGTTTATGTTAAGTTTATTTGAGTTGACACCGTGTTATAAGATGAGATCCTCAAATATATGCTGATTTAGGTTGACATCGAGCTTTACCCCAAAATCCTTAAATACATCCATAATTATTATTGTTAAGTTGCAGGTTCTTGCATGAACAAAAGAATCTATTTTTACGCATGAAAAGACAATGCTAAATGTCAAAAGTTTATCTCTCAGATTTGCCAAATTCTGGAGATCAAGTCAAAAGAACTCCTGATTTTAGAAGCTTTAATCAATTAAGATGGAGAAACATCAACCTCTACATCCTGAAGTCTAGAACATGAATGGGTTCTAAAGGTCAGACTCAACAAGCCACTAATGGCTGAGATGCTGACGCTCTCCTCACTCAACAAGCCGTAAGAAAAGGCCGTAGTGAAAGAGCCCCCGTTCGTCAGTCTGATGATAAAACCACCAACTCACTACAATTTAAGTTGATGACTCGAGTTGGTTCTAAAGGTCGAACTCAACAAGATCAAATATGGCCGAGTTGCTGACGCTCTCCTCACTCAACAAGCCATAAGAAAAGGCCACAGTGAAAGAGCCCCGCTCATCTGTCCAATGATGATAGCTGTTCAATCTCAAACTAGATCCAGCTTAGTGATTACAAGCAACTAGGATCTAAGAGATCTTTCTACTTGATCGATAGGTCAAGATAATCTAAGGGAACTCTTTAATTCAGAGCTGCCTTGTCAATCTTTATATTATTCACAAGGGGATATCTCAATTTATTCTCAAATGATCTGATCAAGCTCAAAGCACAGATCAAGGTCAATCTCCTCATCAAGTCCGTCAAAGCAGAAAGCACAGGACTAAGGAAGCAATTCTATAGTTCATACAAAACTGATGGCCGAACTAAAAAAATTTCATGGTTATTCAGTCTGTTAAAGCACACATTGCTAGTCTGATAACTCAACATTGACACTATATAAAGTTTGGGTCATCTATGTACCCTTCAGTCATCGGCAAGCATAAGATTCATGGCACACATACACCTCCTGACAAGTATATATGGACAAATCAGGTCATTCCTTCATCAAGTCCATCAAGCTTAAAGTTAGGACAGAAGGAATTTCAAATCTGACTAAGCACGGATAAACCAATTCCTCCATCAAACCCAACCTAGCACAGAGCTAGGGTGGGAGGAAACTCAAATCTACAATGACATAAAAGAAAGAGATCTTCAGCAAAGCCATTGAAGTAGAAAGTAAATGGTGTAAGAACTCTTATCTATCTAACATGTCGAGTCTGACAAATCAATCAAGCCCATCATTTAGCATATTATAAATATGGCATCATATTGATGACAAATCCTATCAAAGCTTCGAAAGCTATTGCAATCGAAGTTAAAATGATCCAAGTTCTGTGGCCAGCCCAAAGGGTCAACCAGTTTTCAACAAATGCGACTTACTCCATGCACAAATCATATTTGTTGGGGGGCATTTATTAGCCTCCACATATGTGTCATAAGTTGAGTCAAGCCCACAAGTCAAATTTAATGAACTTCAGAAGTGATAGTGCATAAATTAGAGCTTAAAATACATTGAACATCACCGAAAATGGTCAAAATGACCCCGATCGATGAACAAACTTTGCCATCATGTTCAAAACATCGAGATTGATCATAATATAAATATTGCATAATCTAAAGGGCGACTGATAAAATGATCGAGATATTAATGTTTTGATGCACATATCAGAGTCGGGAAGCTACGATAATGTTCGAATGACCTCCGTTCATGAAATAGATCTAATCGTTAGCTTTGTAATATTGAAAACTATCAAATGAGACTATCCACGCTTAATTCGAACGAGTCTGTGGAAATGTCGAATAATCAGAAGTGTCAGCGCATAAATCAAGGTTGAAATACACAATACGTCACCAAAATTAACCCAAAATATCCTCCAATCGATGAACGGACTTGCCATCATGTTCAAAATGTCAAAACCGGCTAGGATATAAATATTGCACAATTTGACGATCAATTGATCAAACGCTCAAGTCGTCAATATGCTTGCAAGCATATCAAGGTCAGGAGGCACCGAGACAAACCAAACGACATCCGTTCATGAAATTGATCACGCCATTAGCTTTGAAACATCAAAATCTATCAAATAATACTATTCGTACTTAATATGGGCAATTCTACACGAACATCGAGCAGTCGAAAGTGACAACATACATTAAATCACTCTCTTCAATTCAATATTGTCGAGAGGTCGGTGGCAAATTTTTGGAGCCCACAATACTATAAGTGATGATCTCTAATGTATGATTAACTTGCCACATTATAAATATGCATCAACACTTGGATTTTTATCATTGGCTAGCTCTATCTTATACCTCTAGGAGATATAAAAGAGTAAGAGTAATTTAAAATTTTCAACTAGAGGTGACTTATATTTAAATTTTAAGATATTTTTTCTCATCAATTTTAAGGTTATTTATCATTTTATTAAAGTTGATAGAAAATATTTTATCCTAAAAGTTTAATATGAAGTCGTTTATGGCCTAAGCGGTCATAGCACAATAATAAAGCAAATATAAAAAAACCAATAATGAGCAAAAATAATCATTGTTCTATGATCTCTATAAAAGAATGAGTAATAGGTTAGCATAGTTGAGCAATTTACTTATACATGCCTAGAATTAATAATAAAAGAGGTAACAGAGTTCTGAGCAAAAAACTCATACTAATTTAACTAATAAAATATAAGTTTAGTTTTATTTATGTTTTTGGTCCTTTCTCCTGATTCAAGTAATATGTCTACTCATTAGAAATTAAATCTACATTTTGGTTAGAAAACATAGCTTATAATTTATTTTTACATATAAAATTCTAATATATATATATATATATATATAAAATAAAATATTTTAGACTAAATGAAGACATCACAACATAACAAAAATATAAGATCATAAATTAATAACATGATAATATTTATATATTGATGCACAAACCTTGTAAAAGTAAATTGTTAAAGCAATGGCTATATGTTGAGCACTGTGGTGTTTTAATTTGGAGTTGTAAGGGCACCACCACGAACTTATGGGGTACTTATTGAAGTGATCGGGTGCGACATTGAGGTATGATGTACTACCTCAGAAGATAGAGACATTACCCTACGATGGACTCAATCATCTAATAAGAACTCCTAAGGCATATGGGTCTTCATATATATCAGAGATATTTCCCCCCACTTTACATGATTTATTTTAAGTTGGGTTCTTTTATTCTCTATGGAGGCAAATCCCCATAGTTAATTACATCTTAGGAAATGAAAGTTTCCTAAGAACACTCTCAATTATAGTAGTCAATAAATGTGTCCAAATATTTGAAGGCTTGACTATCAAAGAATTGGTTGCTATTAGAAATTAAATGGGATTGTTGAATAGGAAGACTTCTTCACAGATTCCAAAGGAGAATAAGTAGAAAGCATTCAAGACACTAGAAAGCCTAGTTGATGCTTCAATCTACCTTATAGTGAGGCTTTACATTTTTCAAAAAGAGAATTTATTTTTCATTTGAGTTGAAATTTTATTAGAAGGTTAGGACTTACAATCCAACAATACAAGCTTCATGGAAATGCCTAAGAGGTGAGGACTTATACTCATAGCGAGAGAGAAAAAAACTGCCTTAAAACCTAGATTTAGGGTGCTCTAGCACAAGCTAAGAGCTCGGCCTAATTTCACTCAAGGGAATGGGACATAGTGGTTCAACTCTACAAAAGAGTGTGAACACATCCCAATTCTTTTGGACTTACAACCGCTTGGAGTGGCTGTCAGCTAACACCTCTTACACTTTAAAATCATATAAGTTGGTCTTATATAGATGTAAGATAGTTAGGCTATTATTTAATTAGGAATGAAGCTATAATCTTAAACTCAAAAAAGATTAGATATTTGGTATGTAAACATGACTCAGACTAATGCTAAATTTACAAATTTTTAAATCATTTTGACACATTAATTTGGACCAAGGCTTGGGATAATTATGCTTACATACATGATGAAATTTAGTTGTGGGCTAAATTAGAAAGAAGAGGTGTTCTCCACTATAAGGGACTACCTCACAGGTCAAGCATATCCCCTATCGTACAAGAGTGGAGATCCTCCATTTTCAAGAGTGAAATAATAAGATATGCATGGTTTGATAACATATAACATTTAGTTAAGGGGTTGCTAAATCTTGTATTTATCTTGATCATGAACTTAGGCTTTAAGTTGAGATTATGAGTTGATTTGATTTTAATTATGAGTTATTAATAAGGTAGAAAAATTAATTTTTTTCTAAAGAACCTACTGCATCCAAGCCACACATTAAACATGCACACTTTAAGAATCCTATGAAAGCATGCCATTTTATTGCATAATCTAAATATAATAATCAAACATTTAGATTTCATAAAATAATAAAAGGCCGGTGCGGGTAGCCAAGTACCACCCCACAAAAGAAAATGAATTGGGCACCGAGCTTGCTCCAGGCTTCATAGGACCTCCCAAGTCTTTCCCTTCTAGCCACTGCTCATCCTAAACCCCATAACACTAATTATATTCTATTACAAAAATTACATATTTATGAAAAATAAAATCTAACTACACCTGCATAATAGATATTAGCTAAACAAACATACAAACCAAGTAGTTATATTTTACATATTTGGACTTAGCATTCTGCATTTGGATAACTAAGCCCATATGCCCCAATTAGATTATGCTTAGGGGCATAAGCATCACTTACAAGCAAGAACATTCATATTCATTTATTATTGCAATGGCCCCTCAAGCACAATCCCCAACATAAGGCATTATTAGGCTAATAATGACCTAACATCTAGTCTACACCTAAAATAATCCTAACATCCAGTTTAAAAAATATTACATCACAAAACTAAACATATCACCATAACATACACCGGCCTAACCTAATAATAAGGTTGGTGACTTAGTATTCTAATGTGTCTGCTAAGATTTAGTGTGGTATGTCTTGATTGATCATTAGAGTTAGGATTTTATAAAGTCTTTGGATTGTTTAAATTAGCCATTAAGGATGGTTTCACTTTAAGTCTTTTAGTGGCTTGATGGGATTTTAACTTGTGTGTTTTCAATTTGTTCACTACCTACTTAAGATCTAATCATTATGAAGACAAGGAAGAGACTTAACTCTTTAATCCCTAGCCTAAGTTGATTTCTAAAGATAGATTATTATGGCTTTAATTCACTTAATGGACCATTTATGAATTTTATTTGCCTATGTTTAAATTAGCTTTAATGAATTTTATTCAAATGTGAAAAGGTATCTTAAGATCAATGGAATTAAATCACCATCACATGAGTAATATTCCACTACTTCCTTTCATCATCAATAATATTCACATCCCTTCATTTTTAATTTCTCTAATATTTGATTTATTATATACATATACATACAATATACCCATATTTTTGCACACTTAATGAATATTGATGCATGAATTTGATAGAAAAGGAGGATTTCATCTCATATTTAAGCATATGTGAATATGTATTAGAAATTTAAGCTATTGTTAAACTAGGAAAGTGAGATTATTTAAGACCTCCTTCGGATTATTTAATGCCTTGTATTCCTAGGATGTCCATACTATATGCTTGTCAATCTAAATACACATAAACATGTACATAAGCATATAAACAAAATCATGAAGTGGTTGTATGTAAATATCCTTTGTTTATGTAAAGTTAAGTGGAATAAGAAAAGGGGTTTTACTTTATATTCTAACATATGCAAACACATAAATGAAGTTAAGTAAGTACATGCAATTGTTAAACTAGGAAAGTGAGATGATCTAAGACCTCCTTGAGGCTACTTAAATCCTCGTATTCCCAGGATGTCCAGACTATATACTTGCTAATTCAAATACATGTAAGCATAAGCATAGAACATAGGAATAAAACAATCACTTGCCATCATTTAATTACAAAAAAGTTGAACATTTCAATAATTATTTATAATGAGCATTGATTTAAGTTTTAAATCATTTTATTAATAATTAACATATAATTTCAAAATAGCTTGAGATTTACTAGAGATAATAGCCACACAATATCATAGTATTTTTCTAACTCATGCAATTTGAATGCAATCAGATTCTTTTAATTTTAAAACATGAATATATGAAGCACATGACATACACATTTATGATAATTGAAAGGAAATAATTAAATATGACCAAACAATGTACTTTATTTTATGAAACCCTAAGTACAATCAAGTTAAATAAACATCCATTAAGCTTAATCAAAGCTTCTTTAAGGTTTAATTTTAATGTTCAAGTTATTAAAACCTAAATAGGAGAAATGATACTTAGAATTCACTCCATTGCATATTAGTTGTTTAATATGTTGAAAGAAAGATATTAAATAAATTTTATGAATTAATTAGGTTCAATCCATTAATTATATCAACTTGATTATCCTTCCCAAGCTTCTTTAATTTAATGAATCACTTAAACATAAGCCTTCAATGATATTCTTTAAGAAATAAAATAGGCAATGCACCTAGGTAGATCTAATGCAACTAGACTCATGCTTAAGAGTTAATTAAATTGAAGAGGAAAAAATATTTAAGCCAAATACTCTTATGGCTTCTCCACACCCATGGGAGAATCATAATTTCTTTGATGACTTTATGTTATTAAACACATAAAGGGTTTTATGGGTTGCACTTGAGTTCTTTAAATTAATTTCATTATTAATTTCCTTAAGTCATACTTAATTACTAAACATATTAATTAAATTCATTTAGGGAATACATCTGAAAATAATTAAGAGAGAAGGTCCTAATTAATTCCCACGTTATACTTAGTATTTGTTAATTAATTATCCCTAATTACTTAATTTTTGCTCATTGATTTTAATAATTATTAAATCACTTAAAAGGGGTAATTAGGATTAATAATTTAGAATTTCCCAAACCACTCAAAAAATAATTCCAAAAAAATGGAGGCAGAGGACATCCCATGGAATCAATATGCCAAATCTAAAATTAATTAGCGAAGTAATTTATCCTTAATTAAAGTAATTAGTTTAAGCTTCAAACTTTAATTAAATAATTTTCAATAGGCATTATTTAGGGGTTTTATGTTTATTAAATTCTCCTTTATCTAAGCTTTCCAAAATGAGTTTATTTATATTTTTCTACAATTAGTTATAATTTTTTGATTTTTTGGCTATTTAATTATATTTTTAAACCTTAATTAATCATTATTAACCACCGGCTCCACATGGATGCTGACACGACAACATTTTCCACATGGCATCGTAGTATTGGTTATTTAAACATCCGACGTGGCTAACTCAGCAATGGCAGACAAAGTTTCGTCCCAACCATTTGTTCATGGATCGGACGTCAAGATTAATCTCATTATTATGCGAGATTAAATCAAGATTTCTAGCATAATTAATCACTGCCGTCCATTCTAATCAAGTGAATCGGATAGCTGGTGATCGTCATCCTGTGAGCGCTGGAAGATGAACACCATGCACCTTCTACCACTCGATCTAAGCTCATTAGAGCTCGTTTGATGCTGAAATAAACTCTAAAATGATCAAGGAAGAGATCTTAGGAGATTATATGGTGAAATCATATAAAAATACATTTTGTTTCGAAAAAGACTAACACCTAGGGAGTGATTTGGAAATCACATGGAAATCACCATGGGTTGGCCCCACTTGGGCAAGCCCATGGTGGCCCAAAGATAAGTCATGCCAAGTTTAGTTGTGTTTGGACTTGGTTAGGTTGGGTTTGGCTTAATTTGATTCATGTAGGTCAAATGGGCTCAATTGGGATAAGTTGACCATTTTGACCAAATTGGGTCAAAGTAGGGGTTTTGTTAAGTTCAATTGGTCATTTGAAATGAATTAATGCAATTGGTTTAATTCAATTTGGGTTAAATTTGGAATTGGTTCATATGGTTCAATTTGGATCAAATGGGTCATGTTGATCAATTTGACCAAATTGGCTAAATTGGCTTGAGCATGAGTTAGGTCTATGCTCAATTAGTCAATGGTGATTTATTAGAAGAGTTGATTTGAATTGACTTGGATTAGGGAGTGATTTGATTCAATTTGACCCTTTAGGTCAAATTGGACTAAGTAGGCCAGTTGGGTTAGGTTGAGCAAATTGGGTCCAATTGAAGCTTGAATCATATCAATATTCAATTGGTGATTAGTTAGAAGCATTGGTTTTAATTAGTTTTATTTAGGATTTGATTTGTCCCAATTTGGCCCTTTAGGTTAAATTGGGTCAACTTGGGTTAAGGGGCCAAATTGGCTTGGTTAAGTTCAGTTGGCTTCAATTGGCTGTTGAGCCATGTTCAATATTCAATTTGTGGTTGATGGGAGTCATTGATTGCAATCAATTTAGCTTAGAACATGATTTGACCCAATTTTATTATTTAAGTGACATTGGGTCAACTTAGGTTAAGGGGCCAAATTGGGTTGGTTTAGTCCAATTGATTATAATAGAGTATTTAATAATGACTTATAATCATCAATGGAGAGATTGAATAGCTTGATTTGATCTAATTGGAGTTTCATTAAAGCCTGATCCAATTAGGCTATTTAGGCCAACTTGGGTCAAGCGGTTTGATTGGATGGATTTGGGTTTGATTGAAGTTATATAAAGGTTGGAATGTGTACAATGATGAATTTGAAGTTGATTGATGGCCTTGATAGCAATTGATTTGAGTTAGATAGAATTTTGACTCATTTGAACCATTTAGATCAAATGGGTCAATCAACTTGATTCAATTGGGTTGATTGGTTTGATTGAATTGATCAAGGTAAGTTTTGATGCTCAATTGAGTGTTTGGAATTATAAAGAGGTTTAGGTTATGTTTGGTTGGCTTGACTCAAGGTGGATATGATCTTGGGCTGATAAAGTTCAAATTAGTTAATTTGAGTTAAGACTTAAGTTGGTTTGGCTTGGAGCTCGGATTACAACCATTTATTTTGGATTAGATTTGTTATTTTACCATTGGTTTTGGTTAAGTTTTAGGGTAGGTGAGATTTCACCTAAGTTAAGTTGTAGACCTAAAGTTATGCCCTATAAGTCTCTAGGCCTGGGTTTAGTGTTCTTTTAATCACTAGAAAGTGTGCTAACACTAAAGAAACCTAAGTGTCTAGAAGAATCCTAGACCTTGGATTGGAGTGACTAGTCCTTACTCCAAAAGTGAGGTCAATATTCCCTTAATCACTAGAAGTGTCCTAGCATAAAGGAAACCTATGTGTCTAGAAGAATCAAAGACCTAGGATTATAGTGATTAGTCCTCACTCCAAAAGTGAGGTCAATAAGCACCTGCAAAAAATATCTCTATCTTAGTGTAATAAAATAATCATAACCACACTCAAATATCCATGTCCCATGCATCAAAAGATTTATGCATAAGTGACATAACTACAACCTCTCGTGTTGTGAACCATCATAACAACCAGTGTATGTATAAAGTCATTGTATCCTAAGGTTAACTCATATGAACTTGATGACTTACCAAACTAAGACATTTATAAAAATTCAATAATCTTAAGTCTTATCACTTTTATTATTAATGCAAGTAATAAAATTTAGACTAATTAAGCTTATTAAGTGAGCATATGAGGCTTGATTATTACTAAAAGAATTTGATTATTAGATAAACTATTATCGAATAATAATATTCAATTAATCATAATATGGGTTATGTCTTGATTCTAAGAAGATGTCTTCTAACCTAAAGTGTCAAAATTACTTCTTATGCTTGCAAATGTGTCAATATGATAAATTAAGTTAAAATCATCAACTATCAAGTATGATTTAAGTATTTAAGCAGGTATGAATACTTGTAAGGATAGATGTGTTCCATAAAAGTAAAACATTACCTTATATGTTTAGAGTGTATGGTAATGATGAATAAAAATTATTTATTTAGAAAATAAAAGAATAAAACTATGTACAAGTGTATACTTGAAATTGAAAGATGTTTAATCAAAGGGCGTGATTGAACTATGAATTGACATTGTCAAACTAGTACGATTTAGTAAGGTAAAAATTTGAATAAATGTGATATTGGCCAAACTAAAATTTGAACTTAATCCAAATGATGATGAAAGTTTATAAAAAACTTAATATGATTATATAAGTGTGACTATACTATGAATGGACTAAATCACTCTATGTATAATTAGCCCATAAGATTTTGTCAATCAAGTAGGTGTGGCTGATGGGATAGAAAAAGTACCGATGAAGAGAAATAGACTAGTATTAGTAAGAATACTTGGCCAAAGAAATTGACCAAATATTGATGGCCCTAATCAAGAGTATAATACCAAGTTATGAAATAACTCAAAGAGGATGGATGGTATGTTTAACGTTGATTATGTATGTGTGGTGAAAATATTTTTGTCTTCATCTATCTTTGAAAAAATAACAAATAAAGATAAAAATTCATGTGTTGGATACCATGTAGATTGTAGATGTTCTTATTAAGGTGATTGAGTACGATATTAAGGAATGATATACTATCTCGAGAGATAGAAGTCATCATCCTACAATGGACCAAATCACCTAATAAGGACTTGTAAGGATAATGGGTCTTTGGATGTCCTAGAAAATTTTCCTCTACTTTACATGGAAAAGTAAAGCAGGGTTTATTTTAAACCAGGTTCATTAAGTTCCCTATGGTGGCAAGCCCCCATAGTTAATTACATCTTAAGGAATGAGATTCCTTAAGAATACTCTCGATTAAGGTAAATGGTCATTTTCTCCAAAGATTTCAAAGATAGGACTATCAATCAATTGGATATTTTTAAAAGATCAAATGGGAATGAATAAGATGAGGGAGTTATTATCGAAACCAAAGGAAAATAAGTAGGGGATGCTCATGATGCTAGGAGACCTAGCTAGCATCCCAAACTATCCTATGGTTGGACTTTATATTTTTAAATTTGAGGAGAATTATTTGTTTGAGTTGAATTTTTATTAAAAATCTAGGACTTACAATTCCACAATGCAAGATCATGACAATGCATAAGAGGTGAAGATTTATGCTTGTAGCCCACAAAGGGAAACAACAACCTCAGAACATAAATCTAGGGAGCTTTGGCGAGGGCCAATGCATGACCTAAATCTAAGGCAAAAATGGGCATATGATTTACCTCCACAAGAGAGGATAAACCACCTGACTATTGGACTTATAATTTCTTGGGGTGGCCGCCAACTAACTAATCCTATGATTTTAAATACATGTAGGCAAGTCATATGCATTTTCCAGATAGCTAAGTTGTTATTTATTTTGAAAGAGACTAAGTCCTTAAACATACTCCCAAAGAGACTAGATCATGTAGGGCATAAGTAATGACTTATATCTAATGCAAATTTTTGTTAAGTTTATATTCAATTTTGGATAATTTATTTGACACAGTTTATGAGATTCATATGCCTAATGCATGATAAATTAGTTATGAGCCAAAATCAGCAAGAAGGAGGTGTGTTTCCACCATGGATCTCAAAGATCAAGTCAAGTTCCCTGGCAAAGGTGGAATCCCTCCATAAGCAAGAGTGAAGCAAGATAGTTTTTATGCATGATATGAAATATACAACATCCAGCTAAGGGGTTACTAAATCTTTTATCTTGATTTATAACCTAGGCTTTATGTGAGGTTATGAGTTGTTAATTTTTAGTTTTGAGTTGATTAATTGGATAGAAAATTTATTTTTTTCTAAGAGCCTAATTGTATCCAGGACATTCATCAAAGCAAGGAAGAAACTAAGAAAAACATGTCATCTTAACGCTAAACAAACATCAAATAATTTATAAAGCTAGCGCAAAAGAATAAAAGGCCTTTATGGTCGGGCTCCACTGCACAAACTCGAAAATAAATTTGGTAGCTGAGCTCTACACTTATATAACCTAGATTACAAATAAATTAATTACAATCAAAAAGGAATTCATGTTATGGGGGTCTTCATTCTTCATTTCTTCTTTTTCATATTTTGCTTTGCATCTTTTTTCTTCCTTTTGGCTTGGTTGGAATGTGGTTGCTCCAAAGGCTTCACATGGTGCATAAGATATAGTATTATTACCAATGTTCATCCTAATCCCCCATAACATTCATTCCAAATCCTAATTGCAAAAATTACATGAAAATGAGAAAAGTAAATCTAACTAAAACCTACAAAATAGAGATTAGCTAAACACACCACACATCCCAAGTATGTATATGAATAAATTGGACTTAGCACCCCACATATGGGTAACCAAGTCCACCTGACCTATTTTGGATTATGCTTAGGGGTATAAGCAACTTGCATAGCAAAAATATTTATATGTTTATTACAGCGCCCCTTAAGCACAATCCCCTGTAGAAGATAATGATTAGACTAAGATCATCCTATCATCCAGTCTACGCACATACACTTTAACATCTAGTCTAAAATAATATATCATAAAATAAAATCAAGCATCAAACCATGCATACATACTAACATGGTGACTTAAGAAATGTGTGGCATTTAAGGGTGTTTAAAGAAGAAAAGAGAGAAGTTTTTCACTAAGTTTAAGTTTTTAAGTGTGATTCATTTGTGATTTTCTTTAAGATTTTATCATGTGTTTTGATTAATCTTAAGTTTATATTTACTCTAAATAAACCAATTCAACAAGAAAGGCATCTTAGGAATAATTAAGGTGAATTACTATCACATAACATACAACCATTTACTTATTTCCAACATGTGTATCATGCATATGAATGTATCCTAAGCATAGCTATACATACAAATGCAAAGTCTTAGCACACCTTAATAATGAATGCAAAGAGATGTTGTTTAATAAATTTTGGATATTTCATGAATGCATGATTTTGTTAAGTAGAAAAGAGAGGGCTTCTTTTATCCAATAATCAAATGCACATTTACATGTATGAAAGACATAAGTGTGTACGACGCTATTATTTTCTACACCAGGGGTGTAAGGTACAAGACCTACTTAGGGCTACTTAAAGCCTCGCAATCCTGGATGTCTAGAATAATATACCACTTTTCTTAAATACATGTGCATGTACAAAAGAAAATGAATGGATGAAGAATCATGCAAAAGATTTTTGTTTGTTTATTTGGTTTGGTTTATATATATGTAATATGAAGATACTTCTTAATTCATGACAAGGGAGTGCATAGGAATGAACTTAAGCAAGTATTATGTTCTTTTCAAATGAACTATATACTTTGCAAATTCTATACAAACCCATGTTAAGAAAAGAGAAGAAAACTACATAAAACACATTTCTATATTATAATCACATATAAGCTTATTAATATTTATAAGTAGTATACTTTCTTTTATGTTCTTTGATTTATAGATTTTGAAAATAATTTTGATTTAATAATGAGAATAGCCACTAATATTCTTACTTTAGCCAAAACATGCAATTTAACATAAAGGAAATATTTCATTTATTTTTTTTATTTTTTTTAAAGATATGAATACATGATTTTCATATGGCATATAATATTTAGTATGCTTGGAAATAAATAAAGTGATGTAAGCATGTAATTTCATTCACTCTAATTAATTCCTAAAGATAATCCTATGAAATAAGGTTATTTAAAGTGAATCAAAATTATTTTAATGAGATTTTTATTTTAATTTTGGATTTGATTTGATTTAAGAAATGTGAAAAGAGTTTGCTAGTCATAACCCATTTCTCCCATGTGTGAATTAGTTTAGTTTAATTTTAGAACCATTAGATTGATTTTATGTTTGGTTTAGGTTAAGGTGTAAATTAAATCCCTTAATTACCCCTTACCTACACCACCTTAACATAATTAATCAACTAATTATGAGCCAACATATGATATGCAACTACATGTAATTTAAATTAGCAATGCTCCTAAGAAAGAAGAGGTTTAATGTAATTGGCTCACAATTAATGGTTAATTAAGCTAAAGGATTTAATTAAGTACTTTCATAATCCCTCCCACACATGTGGGTTGGATTTTATTTCCTTAAGATTAGGCTTTTGAACACCTAAGGATCTACCAGATATTGGGATTAATTAAGTGATTAAGTTTCTAGATTAGTTTTTTATTTTGAGTTTGGTTAATTAAGCTATTTAATGAAATAATTAAATTATTAATCAATTTTTAAATTAATTAAGTCTTCATCCAAATGAAATAAACTTAGGGGAAAATATTTGAAAAAGGCATCCTAATCTCATTCCCTAAGTCTATCCACTATTACAAGATGATTAACAAGCTTAATTAATGAATTCATCACCATTTAATAGGTTATTAATAATTTAATTAATTAAGGGAGTGATTAGAGATGAAACAAGAAATTACCTACATTAATCCATTAATAAATTCAAGAAAATCATAGGAGGTAGAGGTCATCCCACTAATTAACTCTAGGGAGTTTGGAATTAATTATTAAAATAATTAAAGAGTAATTAACATAATTACATCCCCAATAAAACCTAAATTGAGTAAATATTACTATTCAAAATCAATTAAACTTATTTTTATATTATTCCCCTTTGAATTATCTTTAAAATGAAGCCGAGGTTACATTTTTTTTGGAATTTTTATATATTTAGTTATAAAATTTTGAAGTTTCTGTGACTATAGGTCATTAAATAACCTAATTATATAACTAATCCCATTGGCGCCACATGCGCTGCTGACATGGCGCATGTTTTTCATATGACACGACGGGATTGGTTATTTAAGTTATAAAATCACATGCTGCAGTAGCTGGTGGCACTACACACTTTCTTTTGTTGCCAAATCAAAGATCGGATTTTCAGGATTAAATCTGCAATTCAAAGAATAAAATCAATTTTGGTTTGATTTGATTTGGCTTGATTTGACATTTTAGGTCAAATTGGGTTTATGGTCAATTGGGCTAGGTTGAGTCTAGTTGGCCAATTGAGGCTTTGGTCAAGTTCAACAAGTGATTTAGAATGAATTTGACCCATCAGTTGCAATCAATTTAGCTTAGATCAAGATTTGAAATATTTTGACTTTGGTCAGTGGCCAATTGGGCTAGGTTTGGCTCAAATGATGACTTGGTCATCTTCAATCATTCATCATAAATTGGTTTAGATCAATGGTTTCAATCAATTTGGCCTATGGTGGATTTTGGCTAGTTTAGGTTTCATTTGGATTAAGTGTTGATTTGGTCAAAGGCTAGGTTTGACTTGGTTTAACCCAATTTGAGTGATTAATCATCCTAAGATGATTGCTACTCATAATGTGAGGCTTAGATGAGCTTAGTTTAATCTTATTTGGGTAGGATTAAAATTTGGCTCAAAAAGGTGTTTTAGGTCACTTTGGGTCAAGTGAGCCTAAGTGGGTCAATTAACTTGATCAAGGCTTGATTCAAGTTTGGTTGAACTCACATATGGACTTATGATTGAAATATAAATCTAATTGCAAGTGATTTGGAGTCAAATAAATTTTGATTCATTTGACAATTTCAAGTTCAAAGGATGAACATGGGTTTGATTTAGGTTAGTTTGATTTTGGCTTGATGATTGAAGTTTGTGTTTATATTTGGTTTGTGATTGAAGGATTGATTGAATCATGAAGAAAATCCAAGGGTTTGGACTGATTTGAGTTTGATTTGGCTAAGTTCAAGAATTTGACTTGAAAGGGTATGGGTTGGATTTAGTTAGATTTGGGTTTGAGTTTTGATTTTTGTTTTGGTTTGAGTTTGAAGTTCATTTGAATTTGAAGTTGATTTGGATTTGAAGTGAGCTAAGTCCATAAGATGAGATCAAGATGGCTTAGGAAAGATTTTGAATTTTTAGAATTGACTATGGATTTCAATCATTTGGAATTGATTCATGATTTGGATTTTTGGAATTTATTTAAGGTTGATTTGAATTTGAAGTTTGATTTGAAAGAAGAAAGTAAGGATTGAGTTTAAGCTATAGGATGACAAATTTTCCTAACACCCCTAAGGCATGACCTATTCTATGACTCTTATAAGTCTCTAGGGTTATGTTAAGTGTTCACCGAATCACTAGAAGTGTCTTAAGAAGGAACTCTTAATGGTTAAGAGGAGTCCTATGTCTAAGATGAAAAAGTTGAAAGTTCACTCCAAAATTGAGGTCAATAGTATGTTACTAAATGAGTTAAAAAAATCAAAACCTTAAGATTATCTATACAGTGATCATATAACATATGTTTCCTACTAAGTTCACTCACTTTCCTAATTAACAAACTTATGTTCACATATATCAATGTAAAAATAAATGATGCAGATTATTATGTGGATTAAAAAATTAGAGCTCAAAGTTCATGTACTAGAACTCATACTAAAGTCTAAGATAATTCAAGAAAGAGGAATGCTTAACCCATTAACCCACTAAAGCTTATTTTATGATTTCATTTTTTAAATCATGTAATTATTAATTTCTTTATAGAAACTCCAGATTTAATACTTTGAATTTGGAATTTAAAGCATTTATTTATTATATATTAAATAGTTAAATCCACATAAAATAATATCATGTGAAATGAGTAAATGACATAAAATAATAAGATAACTTTATAAAAAATATTAGGTACGAAATTAAAGTTTTTTTTATCTTTCATCCTCAAATAGATGGATAATTAAAGTGGTAAACTACACTTTAGAAAACTTTCATAGATATTTGGTTAGAAAATTTTTAGAAAATTGAGATTTAAATTTACCAACATTCAAATTTGCTTATAATAGTGTTATCTTTAGAACTACAAATAAATTATCTTTTGAGATAGTTTATAGCCAAAATTCAAGACATCTAATTGACATAGAAAATATACCATATCATGCATTTTTTAATGTTGCATTCAAATTTGCAAAGGACTTTTAAAAGCCTCCATGATGATATAAGAAAGTAAATTACTAGAAGAATTAAAAATTATGCATTTAAGATAAATCATAATTGTTCAACAAAAGAATATAAAGAGGGTGATTATATTTTTATTCGCAATCACCCTGAGCATTATCGAACCACTAAATATGATAAATTATATGATTTGAAAATTTATAAAAAATTGGAACAAATGCTTATTTCCTTGATTTTTTATCGATATGCTTATTTATCTAATTATTAATATTAAAGATATTCTAGTATATAAAAAAGTTAGCAAACCATCGCTTGTTTAATTTGGCTCTCTAGTAGAGATATAAGTACACACTTATAAAATCTCTTGCCAATCACTTTCCTTCTTAGCAATTGATGATATTATTACAAATAAAGTATTTATAAACTCAACTGATAATCATAAATTTTTGGTTCATTGGAAGAATAGATCACCTATAGAAGATACATGACTTGTCCACACTAACTTAGAGAAACTTGCCCCTCAACTTGTAGAAATCTACTTAGAATTAACTTTGTAGAGTTGAGTTCTAATGGGTCTGAAAGAGTTGATGCAAAAAAATCATGTATATCAAGAAATAGAATTTAATATCTATTTACCATAACTTAAGCTAAAGCCCAAAATAATTCAAGAAAGAACAATGCTTAACTCATTAGTCCACTAAGCCCTATTTATAATTTCATTTTTTAAAATCATGTAATTTTAAATTTTGTTCTAGAAAATCTAGGTTTAAAACTTTGAATTTGAAATCCAAAGTATTTATGTATGGCATGTGAAGTGGTTGAATCCATATAAAATAATAGCAAGTAAAATGAGTAGATGACATAAAATAATATGATAACTTAATGCTTTATATTAATATTACCACCAACCTTTTCCTTTATATTTTGAATTTTTTTAAAATTATTATAATGGATATCAATGACACTCCTTATTAGAATGAAAGGATATCATTTTGCAATTTCAAAATATTATGTTATCCTTGTGTTGAGAGCTTGGTGACCAAACCTTAGCAATCCTTAATAGTGCTAATTATTCAATCTCTTTCTTTCTTTCATCTCTAATACTTAAGACAACTTATTTAATGTTATACTTCTTAAGTACTATTTTCAAACATCCACTAAGCTTCTACTTTTTTTTCATAAAATGGGAAAAAATTTATTGAACACTATAAAGTACAAGTAATCCAAAAAAGAAAGCAAAAGAATGAAGATGTATTACATGAAGTTATCCCTAATGTAAGGTAAGTTTATGTTGTCACTATCCACAAGAAATTTCAATTGTGAGTCTATGGACTTGGAAATGCAAAAGGATTGTGAGGAGGCTCCCCTCTTGCCTAGCATATCAGCGGTATGGTTTCCTTCTCGATGTATATGGGACAAGTATATGTTCAACTTTTTGCAGATCCTTCAAAATTTTGATTTCATTTATTAAGATCCAAGGTGTGCATGATCATTGCTTTCCTTAATGTGTGGATATGGGTCTTAGAATCAAATTCCAACCAATGCTAAGCCAATCGGTGGAAGGAGGCTATTCTGCTTGCATGGATGTTGGCTACCACTTAAACATGTGTGGGAGAGTAACTAGCAAAAGGCATAGAAAAGTAAAGAATATGCTCACCATCTTGCCTCATGCCTCCAATTCTAGCATTACCGCCTTAGGATCATAGCTTCCATCTTTAATCTTGATCCTTCCATGGGTCGATTTTCCATTTCATTCCCATCTATTTTGCTATTCTCCACCCATTGTCTTAGTATGTTAGAAAATTGCATTCTACCTTTAAAGTGCGATTGTTTTATAGTTTCATAGCTAATTTCCATCCTTTAATAGGATCTAGTATTTCTGATGATAGTATCACCCATTATGGTGTTACCCTCATGCTTTGCCTCATTTCTTGCCATCCAGATGAACCATAGTATGATCAATGAAGTGACCAAAAAGATGTTAATTTTCCAGTTTTCCTTAGGCTGCCAATTTTGAAGTATCTCTAATATATATTTTACATTATAGTTTATGACCAAATGGAGAAGATCTACAAACACTTCCCATACCTTTTTATTGAAACTATAATGCATAAAACAATGTGTTATGCTCTATTCTTTATTCCTACAAAGAAGGAAGATTGAAAGTAGCCTTAAGCGCTTGAGTTTGAGAATATCATCCATGGAGATCAAGTTATGCATCATTCTCTGAAAAAAAATGAAATTAAGGGTTTGATGGCAGAGTTCCAGATCACCTTACCCCATGGAAAGGTTTTATCGCCATACCACCATCTGCTATAGATCAATTTGGAGATGGAAGCTGAGTTGGATTCACCCTTAATAATAAGCTTATCCTTTTTGGTAACATGAAATGGTATATTGTAGATTTCCCGACAAGTTTGTAAATGGAGATGTTCTCTTAACATGGTTTCATTCCATTTGGAGCATTCTAGAATTCTTCAACCCTTTTACTTAATCAATCTTTCCTCCAACATCCAATTGAAATAGTATCTTCCCCCATCCAGTGATCATTCTAGAAGTCAATCGTCCCTTCACCCAAGTCTAAAAAAAATTAGATCTTCAACTTCATCTCTGTGTTTCAACATGTTCTTCCAAATTGAGGAGTCTGAATTCCTTGGTTGAGTGATCATAGGATGTGAATACTGGCAATATTTTTAAAACATGAAATTCACCCATAATAATGTGGATTACATTTTATTAGAAAATATAAATAAATCTTATAGCATAAGTTTTTAACACTTTTTGTTAAAAAATTAAAATGAGTGTGATGGTGAACTTAATTTTTTTTCTTGGGACTTCATGTGAAGTACTATAAGAATAAAACATTTAAAGAACACTAATATGCTACTTTGAAAATTTGTCATTAAAATAATGCAAACCCAATATGATCAAGATTAATTAAAAAAAGTTGATTTTATGGAAGTATTGTTGACCTCACTTTTGTAGTGAGCTTTCAACTCCTTCATCCTAAGCATAAGACTTTTCTAGATATTAAGAATTCCTTAGTCTTAAGACACTTCTAGTTATTAGGTGAACACTTAACCTAACCCTAGAGACTTGGAAGAGTTAGCCATAGGAATGGGTTATGCCTTAGGGGTATTAGAAAACTTGTCAACCCTATAGCTTGAACCAAATTCTTACTTCCTTCTTTCAAGTCAAACTTCAAATTCAAATCAACTTCAAATTCAAACCAACTTCAAATTTAAGTCAACTTCAAATTCAACTCAACTTCAAATTCAAATCAATTCCAAATCAAACCTTAGATCAACTTCAACTCAAAAGATTTTCTCATAACTCACTTATATTCTTATTTATATTCACAAATATAAATGAGATATAAATTCAAATAATAAAAACTAAATTCAAAACTCAAATCCAAATCCAACCAAAATCTAACCTATACTCTTTCAAGTCAAATTCTTGAACTTAACCTAACCAAATTCAAATCACTTCAAACCCAAAAGATTTTCTCATAACCCATTTATATTCTTATTTATATTCACAAATATAAATGAGATATAAATTCAAATAACCAAAACTAAATTCAAAACTCAAATCCAAACCCAACCAAAATCCAACATATACCCTTTTAAGTCAAATTCTTGAACTTAACCAAATCATTCTCAAATCAATCCAAACCCTTGGATTTTCTCTTCAAATAATAAATCCTCAAAATATAAACATAAACTTCAATCACCAAATCAAAATCAAACTTAAGTCAAACCAATATTGACTTAAAATTATCAAATGAATCAAAACCCATTTGACTCTAAATCACTTATAATTAGATTTATATTTCAATCATAAGTCCATATATGAGATCAACCAAACTTGAATCAAGTATTGATCAAGCCAATTGACCCACTTAGGCTCACTTGACCCAAAGTGACCTAAAGGACCTTTTTGAGCCAAATTCTAATCCTACCCAAATTGGATTGAACTAAGCCCATCTAAGCTTGACATTGTGAGCAAAAATCATCCTAGGATGATCAATCACTCAAATTGGGTCAAACCAAGTCAAACTTAGCCTTTGACCAAGTCAACACTTAGCCCAAATGAAACTCAAACTAGCCAATATCCACCATAAGCCAAATTGATTGAAACCATTGATCTAAACTAGTTTGTAAACAATGATTGAACTTGACCAAGTCATCATTTGAGCCAAACCTAGCCCAATTGATCACTTGACCTAAGTTGACCCAACTTGACCTAAAAAGTCAAAATGGGTCAAATCTTGATCTAAGTCAAATTGATTGCAACCAATGGGTCAAATTCATTCTAAATCACTTGTTGAACTTGACCAAAGCTTCAACTGGCCAACTAGACCCAACCTAGTCCAATTGACCATGAGTCCAATTTGACCTAAAAGGTCAAATCAACTTGAAATCAAACCAAATCAAAATTAATTGAAACTAAAGCTTACAATATATTTAAAATGATCAACCAAGCCTAAACCAACCCATGACCTAACCCAATTGGGTCAAATGGGTCAAATTGGTCAGCTTGACCCAATTAACTTAAGTGAACTCAAATGAACCAAAACCAAAACTAAACCAAATTGAACCAAACCAATGACACCCATAGGCTACAAAGGATCATTTGAACTTGTCCTAACTCATGATTTGAGCCAATTTGACAAATTGGTCAACTTGACCAAAGTTGACCTATTTTGACCTAAATGGGTCAACTTAAGCCAAATCATATCAAATCAACTCCAAATTCCTTGAACTTTAGCCCAACCTATTTTTAAAACATCTAAAATCTGCCCAAATCAAAATCAAGGCCAAATAACCATTTTACCCTTAGGTCAAAGGGTAACTGATGGCCAAATTCACTTGGAATTTGGCCAATTCCTTCTCATGGCCACTTGGCATCCTCTTAGTGGTCAACATGGAAACTAAGGAGGGTGGTGAACATGACCCAATGGGTTTGGGTCAGCCATGACCCAACCCAAAGCCAAACCATCCCCTCCAATGGGAATTCTGCACTTGGATCACTCCATACACTCACCTAGCACATGTGCACTTCCTCTCATCCACTCCTGCCAAAACCGAATCATATGGATTCCCTAACAACCTAAACAACCCAATCAATCAAGGCAATTGAAGGAAAATGACATGATGGCTCTTGGTCATCTGATCCATTGAGGGGGGAGATATACTTCCCCTCATTCGAACTCAAAGAACACACTCTTAATTTGATTGAGCCCTAGAAACTAAAACTAAGCTTCTCCAAGCCTTGGAAAACATTCCCAAGCTCATTTGAATTTCTCCTTCTCGGTTTTCTTCAAAGCCAAAATAGGGGAGGCCTAAGAAAATTCCAACTTGCTCAATCATCCATTAAATCCTAATTCACTTTACGAGCACCATCAAGGGAGCTAGTTGAGCTCACCAAAAGTGTTTCCCAAGTTTCCAGGCCATGGGAAGGGGGACTTCGATCAAAGCCACAAGCCATTGAAGGGGAGCTTGGTCAACCAACTCATCCACTTCAAATCAATGCTTGGAACTTTCAACTTAGCTTTGTCTCCACTAGACGAAGCTACCTCCTCCGTTGGAAGCATCGGTGATAGCCTCCGGTGAGAAATGACTCAAAATCTATTCTAAGTTGAAAATTGCTTGGTCTTTTGAGAAGGGAATTGTAATCCCATTTGATCCTAGCTGTTGGATGTTCTTTCCTATACCTCTTGATGGTGTGGGATGAATTTCAGCCTAATCCAAGCTTAGGTGAGCTCAAATCAAGTCATGTAGGATGAACGACCTCCGTCTCCTACAAACTTAGGCAGGGATGAATCATGGGCTATCCATCCCACATGTTTTGGATGGACGACCCTGATTAAATCACTTAGATCCTTTGATTTAAATCCTTTAGAACCACAAATGTAACCATGGCCATTCGATCCTTGATCTGACAGCCCAGGGGAAAGCGCGTCGTGCCGACAACTGATGCAGCATATGTTGTGATAACTTAAATAACTAATCTCGTCATGCCACATGGCAAGCACACCGCGTCAGCAGTCCATGTGGCACCAACGAGATTAGTTAATTAATTAGGCTATTTAAATATTCTTTAATCACAGGAACTTCATAAATTCATAACTAAATATAGAAAAATCTAAAAAATACAAACTCAAGTTAATTTTAAAGATAATTTAAGTAATAATAGAAAATTAAGTTTAATTGATTTTGAACAATAGTTTTCACTCAATTTGGGTTTTATTAGAAATATAATTATGTTAATTACTCCTTAATTTCTTTAGCAATTAATTCCAAACTTCTTAGGGTTGATTAGTGGGATGACCTCTACCTCCCATGATTTTCTTGGAATTTATTGTTGGTCTAATTAGGGGAATTGCTTGATTCACCCCTAATCACTCTCTTAATTAATTAAGTGATTAATTAACCTATTAAATAATGATGGATCCATTAATTGAGTTTGCTAATCATTATGAAATAGTGAATGAACTTAGGGAATAAGATTAGGATTCCTTCTCCAATCTCTTCTCCCTAAGTTCACTCCATTTGTAAAACATTTAATCAAGTTGTAATTAATGGCTTAATCAGTTCATTAATAAATTTAATTAATCCAAAATTCAAAATCAAATCATTGTAGAACTTAATCATCTCAATTCTTGGGTAGTGTTCAAAAGCCTAAGGTAAGTTTAAGTAAGTCATATCCAACCTACATGTGTAGGATGGTTATGAAAGTACTTAATTAAATCCTTTAGCTTAATTAATCAATAATTATGAGCCAATTGCATTAGGCCCCTTTATTTCTTAGGTGTATTGCTGATTTAAATTCCATGTGGTTGCATATCATATGTTGGCTCATAATTACTTGTTTAATTATGTTAAAGTGGTATAGGTAAGGGGTAATTAATGGATTTAATTCACACCTTAACCTAAAACAAACATAAAATTAACTTAATTGTTCTAAAATTAAACTAAATTGATTCACACATGGGGAAATGGGTTTGGACCAACAAATTCTTTCTCACAAATCATTTTCAAATCTAATCCAAAAATAAAAATCTCTTTAAAGAATTTTGTTTCACTTTGAATAATCTTATCTTATAGGATTGTCCTTAGGAATTAATTAGGGTGAATAAAGTTACATGTTTACATGACTTTATTTCTTTCCAAGCATGCTAAATTATTTTGCCATATGAAATCATGCATTCATCTCTTTTGAAAAATCAATTAAATAAAATGTTTTCTTTATGTCAAATTGCATGTTTTGGCTAAAGTAAGAATATGTGTGGCTATTATCACTATTAAATCAAAAATTATTTTTAAAACTTATAAATAAAGATTATAAATGAATGTATGCTACTTATAAGTACTTATAAGCTTGCATGTGATTATAGCATAAGATGTGTTTCTTGTTATTTTTCTCCTCTTCTCTTAACATGGGTTTGAATAGGATTTGCAAAGTGTATAGTTCATTTGAAAAGAACATAACACTTGCTTAAATTTATTCCTATGCACTTCTATGTTATGACTTAAGAAAGATCCTCACATTACACATATAAATTATACAACTAAATCAAACAAAATCTGTTGCATGATTCTTCATCCATTTGTTTCTTTTTGTACATGCATATGTATTTAAGAAAAGTGGTATATTAGTCTGAACATCCTGGGGTTGCGAGGCTTTAAGCCCTAAGTAGGTCTTGTACCTTACACCCCTAGTGTAGAAAATAATGGCATCGTACTCACTTATGTCTTTTATACATGTTAATATGCATTTAATTAATGGATAAAAGAATCCCTCTTTTCTACCTAATAAAAAACATGCATCATGGAATATCCAAATTTTCTTAAGCAACATCTCTTAGCATTCATCATTAAAGATTTCATTGCATGTATAGATACTTGGGATTATTCATATGTAGTACATGGTGAAAGAAATTAAATGGTTGTATGTTGTGTGATAATAATTCACCTTAATTAATCCTAAGATGCCTTTCTTATTAAATAAGTTTATTTAGAGCAAATCTAAACTTAAGGTTAATTAAAGAACATAATAAAACATTCACTAAAAAAAATCATTAATGAATCTACCTTAGAAATTACTTAAGGTAGGGATGAAAGAGAAGTTCTCTTTCCTTTTCTTCTCTTTACAATATTTAGTAACTAAATATAGGTTCATTTAAATCAAATCATCAAATAAAATTGACAAATCAACTAAATCACTTGAAATGAAACCACCTTCTAAGTTGAATCCTTCACACTTAGAAAATTCTAACCTTAAAGCTAGCTAAGACATTCCACACAAGCCTTAAATGGTGCACACATTAGGCTAAGTCACCATTTCTAGCTTTATGTTAGGGCGATGCATGGTTTGATGCCTGATTTTATGTTGTGATGTAATAATTTTAGACTGGATGTTGGGATGCATGTGCGTAAATTGGATGGTAGGATGATCTTAGTCTAATTATGTCTTCTATAGGAGATTGTGCTTAAGGGGTGTTGTAATAAAAATATAAATGCTTTTTTTTTCTATGCAGTTTGCTTTTACCCTTAAGCATAATCCAAACTAGGATAGGTGGACTTGGTTACCCATGTGTGGGCTGCTAAGTCCAAATTATTCAAATAATTGCTTGGATTGTGTGGTATGTTTAACTAAGCTCTATTTTACAGGTTTAGTTAGATTTATCTTTCCCATTGTGCTATAATTTTTATAATTAAGATTTGGAATGAATGTTATGGGAGAATTAAGGTGAACATTGATCATAAGATCATGTCTTATGTACCATGTGAAGCTTGGAGAAAACTACATCCCAAGTCCAAATGAAGAAAGAAGAAAGAAAGAAAGAAAGAAAGAAATTAAAAAATGAAGAATGAAGAATGAAGACCCCCATAACATGAATTCCTTCTTGATTGTAATTATTCATTTGTAATATGGGTTGTATAAGGGTAGAGCTTGGATACCCACATTTTCTTTTTGGGTTTGTGAGGTGGAGGCGATCACATCAACCTCTTATTCTTTTGTGCTAGCTTTATGAAATTGTTTGATGTTTGTTTAGCTTACGCATTAAGATGGTATGATTTTCCTAGTTTCTTCATTGAATGATGAATGGCCTGGATGCAATTAGTCTCTTAAGAAAAAATAAATCTTCTATCTAATTAATCAACTCAAAATTAAAATTAAATAACTCATAACCTCACCTAAAAAGCCTAGAACATAAATCATAATAATAAAATATTTAGCAACCCCTTAGCTGGATGTTGTATGTCTCACATCATGCATAAAATCATCTCGCTTCACTCTTGCTAATGGAGGGCTTCCACCTTTGCTAGAGAACATGGCTTGACCTTTGAGAGCCATGGTGGAAACACACCTCCTTCTTATTGATTTTGTCCCATAACCAATTTCTCATATATTAAGCATATGAAATCCCATAGACTGTGTCAAATAAATTATCCAAAAATGAAAATAAAACATAACAAAAATTTGCATTATATAAAGTCATTTAATCATGCCCTTCATGATCCAGTCTCTTAAGGTAAGAACTTAGTCTCTTTCTAAATAAGCAATAGCCTAGCTATCTTGTAAAGCATAAGACTTGCCTACATGTATTTGAAACCATAGGAGGAGTTAGTTAGCGGCCACCCCAAGTGATTGTAAGTCCAATAGTCGGGTGGTTTATTCTCTCTTGTGGAGGTAAATCATATACCCATTTTCACCTTAGATTTAGATCATGCCTTGGTCCTCGCCAAAGCTCCCTAGATTTAGGTTTAGGTTGTTGTTTTCTTTTGCAGGCTATAAGCATAAATCCTCACCTCTTAGGAATTTTCACGATCTTGTGTTGTGGAATTATAAGCCCTAGATTTTTAATAAAAATTCAACTCAAACAATTAACTCTCTTCAAATTTTAAAAATATAAAGCCCAACCATAAAATAGTTTGGGATGCTCGCTAGCTTTCCTAACATCGTGAGCATCCCCTACTTATCTCCCTTTGATTTCGATAATAACTCCCTCCTCTTGATCAATCCCCCTTGATCTTCCAAAAATAACTAATTTATTGATAATCCTATCTTTAAAATATTTGGAGACAATGATCATTTACCTTAATTGAGAGTATTCTTAGGGAATCTTATTTCTTAAGATGTAATTAACTATGGGGGCTTGCCTCCATAGGGAACTTAATGAACCAGGTTTAAAATAAACTCTGCTCTACTTTTTCATGTAAAGTTGGGGAAGAATCTCTGGTACATTTGAAGACCCATTGTCCTTAGGAGTTCTCATTATGTGATTATGTCCATTGTAGGATGGTGACTTCTATCTCCGAGATAGTACATCATTCCTCAATGTCCTAACCGATCACCCTAATGAGAACATCTACGAATCTACATGGTGTTCCAACATTTACCAAATTTTATTTTTCAAATTCCGCCAGAGAGTTTGAGAAATAAAAACACTATAGATTTTTCTGACGACTCCGCTGGGGATGGTTCCTCTCTCCATCTTTTGTAACTGATTGTTGTCTCCATGTATCGATAGTGGATTTGTATTTCATATGAGTGTGAGACTATCCTTATTTTCTATTGGCACTTAGTTTATTTCATTCTTAAGCTAAGCTAGCCAACATCCTTTAGGTTTTAGGACCTCACTCTGTATAGGTCTTAAAATCCTTGTTAGGTCCCATAATAGGTGAAAATAAAATTTAAACAAAAGAAATGACTAAAAATTTTGTTGAACTTCCTTTACCATTTCTATGGTAATGTAAGATTCATTCTAAAAATAAGAAAAATAAATCCGTCATAAAAATATCACTTTTTAAAAGCACTTTTTCAAAATGCACATAATAAAATACTTACATAAAACTTTCATAACTCAATCTCATCTAATAATCTTTAAGATTGTTACATGTAAGATCTTTTCAAAAAATAAAGCCAACAATCATGTTTTCAAAAAGCACATATGAACATCCTCATTTAATATACCTAAATTTGTTGAATGAAGATTTCATTTCAAAAATAAAATCAACAATCATCTTTTCAAAAAGCACAAATGCACATCCTCATTCAATATACCTAAATTTATTGAATGAAGATTTCATTTCAAAAATAAAATCAACAATCATCTTTTCAAAAAGCACATATGAACATCCTCATTCAATATACCTAAATTTATTCAATGAAGATTTTATTTCAAAAATAAAATCAATAATCATCTTTTCAAAAGCACATATGTACATCCTCATTCAAGATACCCAAATTTATTGAATGAATATTTCATTTCAAAAATAAAATCAACAACCATCTTTTCAAAAAGCACGAATGGACACCCTCATTCAATATGCCCAAATTTATTGAATGAAGACTTCATTCCCAAATAAATTCAAATCATAGTAGTGAAATTTCATTTCAACATATCTCAAATATGTTGAAGTCAGAATTTCTTTCTTTTCAAAAATCACAATTTTAAAAATAAGCCTCTTCATTCAATATATCCAAATATATGTTCAATGGAGGTTTTTATTTACAAATAAAACTACACCATTTGAAATTCCACTCAACACATTCCTCAAGTTGGAATTCCCTTCTTTTCAAAAATGAATAATCACACACAAAATTTCATCTTTGAAAAGAAAAACATAATTGACTCCCATTTGACATACCCAAATTTGATAAATGAGAGTTTCATTTTTTTTTTTTTTCAAAATAAATTTGGATTCTTTATTTAGCAAATCCAAATTTTCTAAGTAAAGATTCTTCTTTTCAAAATCAAAATAAAAAATTAAACACATTTGGATTCTTCATTTAGCTTACCCAAATTTGCTAAGTAAAGACCCTCTTTTCAAAAATCAAAAAATTAAAATACATTTGATCTTTTAGTTAGCATACCCAAATTTGCTAAGTGAAGATCCTCTTTTCAAAATCATAAAAATCAAACTAATTTAGATTCTTTATTTAGGATATCCAAATTTGCTAAGTAAAGATCCTCTTTTCAAAATCAAAATAAACAATTAAACACATTTGGATCCTTTATTTGGCATACCCAAATTTGCTAAGTAAAGATCCTCTTCTCAAAATCAAAATCAAAAAAATCAAACACATTTGCATTCTTCATTTAGCATACCCAAATTTGCTAAGTAAAGATCCCTTTTTCAAAAAAAAAAAAAAACATAAAAATCAAACACATCTGGATTATCATTTAGCATACACGAATTTGCTAAGTGAAGATCCTCTTTTCAAAATAAAAAAATAAAAAATCAAACACATTTGGATTCTTCATTTAGCATACCCAAATTTGTTAAGTAAATATCCTCTTTTCAAAAAAAATAAATAAATAAATAAATCAAAACACAAACCTTTGAACTTAATTTAGCATACACAAATTTTCTAAGTAAAGATTTCATTTCCAAATTCACACATGATTCACAAATAAGAAAAAGAAGAAAATTATTTTCAAACAACTCTTTTAGCATACCCAAATTTGCTAAATGAGTAATCCCCAAACAAAATCAATTGACCCTTTATTTAACATACTCAATTTTGTTAAATAAAGGGTTCCCAAACACAAAAATCAAATTCAAATATGAACCCATAGAAGCATAAAAAATTTCTTCAAAATACTTGAACCCATTTTCAACATACCCAATTTTTTTGAAATTTTATTCTAAATTTGAAATCTCTTCTCCAATTCTAAATTCAAAATCTCTCTCCTAAATTCAAAGAGTGCCACTTAACATATCCAAATTGTTGAGTGTGGGTTCATATTCTAAAAGCAAATTAAGATAGAAAATTTGATATGAGTTTGTTTTCAAAAATTGCAGAACTTCAGCTCAGTTTCATTCAGTTTTTCTCAAGTTCAGTTCAGTACTAATGGAGGTGAGGCCAAGCTCTCCTGCTCGACCTCCTACTTCAGTTGTGGTGAAGAGGGAGTGGCAACCACATAGAATCTTAGCCAAGCAATCACCATCACCACCTCAGCAGATCTTGGTCGTAATAGTAGCAGAGGGAGAAGGAGATAGTTCAGTTATCCCGATGGCGATAGATCCTCCCAGGAGTAGTACTCCACCCATGGCAGATGATAAACAGGAGCATGTATCCTCTAGTGAGCATAGCCCTCACAAGATCAGTGTTCTGGAAGTAGGGTAGGTCAGATGTATCATTGTTCATGAGCATGATCCTACCACCGGTCAGCCACAATCTTTTGTTCCTGCACAGTTGGACAGCTCCCTAGATGACATTGTAGTGCAGTATCTCATTGAGAAGAAGAAAATCCTAGGGTATGACTGGTCTGACCTAGAGGAAGAAATGGTTAGCTTTGATCCCAATGAAGATGATTTGTTGGAAGATTCAACCGAGGTGCATATGGTAGATACCAGGGGTTCCCTCCTTCGAGATCAGCAGAGTTTGGAATGTGCTGTGGCCAAACAGGATGATACAACCTATTTGACTCAACACCTCTTTCAACAACATAAACAGAAGGATGAACAGATATATAGGATGGGAAAGGGCTTGAAGATTTGCTAGCAGCAATTTTAGCACTTCAAAATCAAGTCCCAGCAGCACATCCTACTATTATGGACACTCCTCAGCCTGAGTTACTACATGTCTTGGATCAACTAAGAGTTCACCTCGGTAGAGTAGGGCAGCACTAGCTTGTATAAAAAGGTAGTGGACAGTACCTCCGTACAAGAAATGTATATTAAACTCATGGTTGAGCAACAAGTGAGAGAAGCACTGGCGCAAGCCCGAGGTGGTTCATCGATTCCAAAGGGTAGACCCTACCCAGGAATTCAATGTTATCCAACATCCTAAGGGTTTTGTGCCACCTTCTTTCAAGAGTTTTGATAGCAGCGAGAATCCACACCATCATATAGTGCACTTTAGGGCCAACTATTGTAACTCGTATGCGGATGCCATTACTATTCTATCTTTTATCATCGCTTTAACGTTTGACAATGCGTACCAACTCTCCGCCAATGAATACTGGTCAGTTGGAGCAACCTTCATTAAGAGGTTTTCTGAGTGGCGATCGGGTGATATCATAGCACAATAATACCCTGGGTCCCCTCAAGTGACTATATTCTCAGATGGTGCAATTTGATATGAAATATGAACCACAGTTATCTGAATAACATGCCATTAAAATTCTACTAAAGAATATTCATGGCTCGATCGCCTTCATGCTCAAAGGTTTTATCATCAAGATATTTGAGAAGCTAATCAACAAAGTGGCTAGTCTATAAGGAGAGGCCAAACAATTGCCTTTTCAAGATCTATCACCAAAGTCTCATAAAGCCTATGAGAAGAAGCCAGGGGTAGTAGCAATATTGGACAAAGGGAAGCAACTGGCCAGGGATTAGCATAAGAGACCTTGAGCTCCATAGCCATTGCTTCCACCTCCTTTACCACCCCTGTTATGCCATTCTAATGCCACGTCTTTGCCTTTCCTCCTCACCATATATTCACAAAGAATGGTACACATACCCTCCACTAACTAGCTACGATCCACCTACTCTTTTGGATAAACTAAACAAACCTTATTCATTTAAAAGGGAGATAGTCAGGAAAATCTTTAAGAACCTCTTAAAGAAACCTGATTTTTAGCTACCCAAGCCTAGAAAGTCAGAGGAAGTGGGCAAGAGCAATGATCCTAACTTTTTCCCCTACCATAGCATGTTATGCTATGTGTTTAGAGGATTGTTTTTATTTAAGAACCTGCTCCAAGTACAAGTCGCATTATAGTTTTCCTAAAGGAATATCCAGTGGAACCACCATCTAGTTATGTTAGGGTAATCCTTGGGAATACATGTAATCCTCTCAAAATAAAAGAAGGTTGGGATATCTCTTTATCCTGAACTTCTAAGAAGATTATCCCAAAAATCAAGAAACTTTCTTTGTAGGTGCCTGAGGTAGCTCGAACCTCCAACATCAAGGAAGGTTCACAAGTTGCTAAAGATAACTTTGGGAAAGTGGGAGCTCAGCAGCAGCAACATCCCATACCTTCCTGGGATAGCCAAGTAGTGCAACCACCGATCAAGCCCATCCTCCATTCCACCATTGCAGCTACTACTTCAGCCGACACTTCTACTTTAGCTAGCTCTTCTTCTAGTAGACATCTTGTATCGGTAGATGAGGGCATAAAATCTCTCACCCCACTTACTTTACTAGATTTCTACTATTACCTCCTTCTAAATCTAAGAAATCATGGAAAAAAGCTAGTTTGAATTACTTCTGTGTCACTTCTGATGGATTATCTAATTCTACTCTTATAGAAAACTCTTCAAGTCTAAATAATAATTTTAACAATTCTGATCTTCCTCTTTCTGATATAGAGATGGGATTTCCTTCTCTAAATACTATGGGTTCACCTCATGAGACAGACTTGAAATCACCTGATTTCGAGGGTCCCACAGGAGAAGTTGTAAGTGAGTCTAACGAGTAGGTAGAATCTTTCACTAACCTGCTACAAGAGATCACCGAAGTTAACCTCCGTAGTAGCAAGGTTTTGCCTCCTAGGGCAGTACCTCAAGATAAAGGAAAATAGGTTATTGGTAGAAGCCCCTCCACAAGATGCTCCATGGATACACTTGTGGAGGATCACTAGAGTTGATTATAATGTCCTCGCCACCTAAAAAAATTGCCGCTTCAAGCATATATGATGCCCTCGAGATAAGAGAGGGGATCATTAATCTCTTGATCCGCAGATATAAGCTCAACAACATTATTACTATTAGAGAGGAGGCACATTATTCAAGAGAAGCCCAGGGAGTCACATTCACAGACAAAGACCTTCTTCTGGGGGGACATGGAGCACAACCGTCCCCTCTACATCACAGTGGGTATGGGCAAATTCAGACTTTTCATAATTTTAGTTGATGAAGGTGCATCGATGAACATTATGAGTCTAAAAATCCTTTCCTATTTGATGATTAACATCTCTAAGCTCTGAGGAGATCGAATGATGTTGAGAGGATTCAATGAGTAGGGCGAGAGGGCATTAGGTTCCATAGTGTTACCTTTGGAAATAAGTGACTGGAAGACTAAAGCCAAGTTTTACATAATTGAATTGAATACATCGTTCACTTCTTTGCTTGGTAGGCCTTGGATACACCAGAACAAGATGATTCCATCCTCTTATCAATGCATCAAGTTTAGAAGGGATGGGATTGAATATTATGTTAAAGGAGATGAAAAGCTATTTTTAGTTAGAGAGGTTGAGATATATGAGAATGCGACCTACTATCTTCATCAAAGTCAAAATATCTTTTCTCGTGAGCTTGGTCAAAATTCAAATACAAAAGAAAAAGAAAAAGAAGAAAAAGAAAAAGAGAAAGAAAAATAAAAGAAAAGAAAAAGGAAAGTACAAGTGAGCGAGAAAAGGACACCAACGAAGAAGTAGAGCTGCATGTCACATTCTATGCACAGTTCGTTCCACCAAACAAACATATGGGTAGGATGACTCGACCTCCACCAGGTAGAGGCATGGCAGATATAGAGGCAATTCCATACCTCCATGCTCACCACTAGGGCTATGTTCCAATCACGTGAGTACCTACTACTATAGACTTGAAATCCAAAATGAGGATGAGTCTCATGTGATTAGCATACCAACCAACCTTTCTCAGCGAGTTTCATTAGAGGTGACACTCGAGCCAGACAGTGATGAAGACTAGGCCTCCAAGCAAAGTGTGAATGTATTCGAATCAGGTTTATGTAAAACTATTAGGCAGTAGTTGGGAACTTTGGCTCTAACCTCACTTTCCTCTTAAAAAGTTGAAGGTTTAGTAATTAAGGAAGCCCCTAAGTCTTCCATGAATGTCAAGCCAAAGAGATTCCTATTGGGATCATCATCCTTAAGTTCAGAAGCTGATGTAAAACTTGAGGATAGTTCATATAAAGATTTAATGAAATTACCGTTTGATTGGTACTCGCCTTATGTTCATAATCTTGCAAAGAAAGATTTGATTTCTTATACATGGTCCAAGCACAGGTCAAAGTATTTTGAGAAGATGTGGAACAATAGAGGTAGGGATGCACAATCAAGATTAGATTAGATGCATCCGTCCGATGATGATGATTATCGCTAGTCACCAATCATCTAGAATCTGATAGGATCTTCTCAAACCACACTAACTCTTATGAGGAAGTGTGTTTAAAAACTTCAGATGATCTAGATGATCTTGAATCAAAGATGCACCTCCAAAATTTGAAGAAGAAATCCATTCAACTATTGACAAAATCAAAGAAATCTACCTCGAGACAAAAGAAAATCCACGCCCTACATACATCAGTTCTCTATTAAACGATGAAGAAACCAATGACTTAGTTAGGCTATTGATTGAGTTTAAGGATTTCTTTGTATGGAGCTATGAAGAGATGCCCAGATTATCTCCTAACATTGTAGTCCACAAACTAGCAATAGAACCCTAATGTTAATCCTATCAAGTAAGATCCTAGATGCATTAGAAATCGAGCAACAAGTCATTTTTGAAGTCAAGAAATTGATTGATGTTTCATTAGGGAAGAAAAATACCCTACTTGGTTAACCAGTGTTATCCCAATTAAGAAAAAGAATGGCCAAATTCGCATATACATCAATTTGAGTGACTTAAACAAGGCATGTCCCAAGGATGAGTTTCCTCTTCCTATACTAGAATTAATGGTGGACATCGCCTCATCTCATGCAGTATTCTTCTTCATGGATGGGTCATTGGGCTACAACCAAATCAAGATGGCCCTCGAGGATGAAAGAAATACTCTTTTTGAACCCCGATCAAAATCTATTGCTATAAGGTCATGTTTTTCGGCCTTAAAAATGTCAGTGCTACATACCAGGGAGTCATGACTCAGATCTTCAGTGAACTAATTCATCATCAAGTTGAATGCTATGTTGATGATCTCTTTATCAAAAGCAAAGAAAAGAAAGACCATCTCTTCAACTTCAAAGCAGTTTTTGAATGGTTTAGACAATATAACATCAAAATAAATCCCCTGAAGTGTGCATTCAGAGTAGCTTCAAGGAAGTTCCTTGGGTTTATTGTCCGATAATGGGGAATAGAAATAGATCTAGAATAGATCAAAGCTATCTTAAAAATGACATCCCCTAAAGGTTTAACTCAACTTAGATCTTTCCAAGGATGGTTGGCATATCTAAGACTCTTTATCTCCAATCTATCGAGAAGATGTAAGCCATTTTTAACACTTGTCAAAAGGGATGCCACACTCAAGTGGGATGACAAGTGTCAGCATGCCTTTGAAGATATCAAGAAGCATTTGGTGAAGTCGCCAGTTTTATCAGCCCCTATCTCAGGTAGGCTACTTATCCTCTACACTGCTACATTGGATGACTCCTTGGGTGCTTTGTTGGCCCAAACTAACGATGAAGGGAAGGAGAATGCTCTCTACTACCTCATCCGTCGTCTGATCCTTGCTGAAGCAAACTACGCACTAATTATGTAACACTACCTAGCTCTCATCTTCGCATCCCAAAAGCTATGACACTATATGCTTTCTCATGAGGTGAACTTGATTTCCGAATCAATCCACTGCAGTATCTCATGACATGGCCAACATTTTTTGGATAGTTGGCATGTTGGTCCATGATTCTCTCGCAATTTGATATTACATTTGTACCCCTTCAAAAGGGAAAGGCACAAGGATTAGCAAAGACAAGCCTCCCTCGATTCCTCGCGCTTGACGCATCTCCGATGAACAAATCATGAACTTAGGGGAGGTTGACAATCACTGTTGGGAGATGTATTTTGATTATGCAGCTTCCACTCACAAAGGAGAAGAACCACGATTTACTCTTCTAAGAAAGGCAGGGGTAGGAATAGTTCTCTTAACTCCAGACAGCAGTGTGATGAGATTCTCATTATCTCTCCAATCCATGCACCAATAATGAAGCCGAGTATGAGGCTTTGATTATCGATCAAGATTTATCTATTATAGTGTGTCAAAAGCATCAACATTTATGAGGATTCTTAACTGGTCATCAACCAGATTGCTAGGTCCTATAAGGTTCTAAAACCTATGCTTTGTCACTACCACGAGTATACCATGAAGCTGTTGGCCCAAATCCCTGAGGTTACCATCTACAAGGTCCCTCAAGGAGAGAACGCAATAGTAGATGCTTTGGCCAAACTTGTCGAGGAATTGGCATGCCCGGAAGATGAGTCCATTCTAATAAGGGACCAAAATAGACAAGTCCTATCCCTTATTGATGTTGAAGTCATCGAGAGATTCTCTCTTGAAGGGGAGGTTGCCGTTGTCAATAAATACGAGGAGCTAGAATGGAGATAACCATTCATAGATTACTCGAACATAGGAAAACTGCCTCAAGAGAAATCATAAGCTCATCAGATAAAGCAAAGAGCTCTCTCCTATGCTCTCATAGATGGCACATTATACCGATGGTCTTTTGATCAAATGTGATTATTTAGTACTAAGCTCATAAGATCATGATCGGTAGTGCTATAAGTGCACCAATACAGTCCGAAGATGAAAATAAAGATCAAAAGACTAGGATACTGTTGGCCTTCGATGATCACTGGCTGCATGAATGTAACTAGGAGATGCCATCAATATCAGGTACACGATGTGGTCCTACAATAACCACCCAACATTCCACATCCAACATTGGCCTCATGGCCAATTGAGTGTTGGGGGTACTGACATAGTGGGTCATATCGATCCTCCTTTTTCCAAGGGTCATCGGTTCATCCTAGCTGCCACCGACAACTTTTCCAAGTGGACTGAGGAAATCCCACTCAGAGTGGTCACAGCTCATCTTGTGCTCCAGTTTTTCAGGAACCATGTCGTATATAGGTTCGTGGTGCCTCGATGAATCTGATAATATTACTACATTCAAGAGCACCAAATCAACAGCTTCGTCAAGAGACATAGTATAGATTGGAGATATCCACAATTTACTATCCCATGGCAAATGGTTTAGCAGAAGCATTCAAAAAAATTCTCATCCAGATACTAAAGAAGACACTCAATGATAACAAGCGATAGTAACATGAGTAGCTAGTTGAAGCTTTGTGGGCATACAATACCATATACAGAACTTCAACTCAATCTACCCCGTTCTCCTTAGTGTATGGGTCCAAAGTTGTTCTACCCTTAGAAGTGAAACTCCCATCACTAAGGATAACAATGGATAGTAAAATCACTATAGAGAAGATTGCCAAGATTAGAAGAGCTCGAAGGTTTGGAGGAGATACGCCTACGGGTGTGCCAAAAGCTCGAGTTATGCAAAGCCAAGATGATTTAAGCTCACAATAAGCTGATCTGCCATAGAGCTTTTCAAGTAGGAGAGCTTATTTTAGTTTTAAGGAGACCAATTGTTGCCCGCCAAAAGATGGGAGGCAAGTTTGAACCCACTTGGGAAGGCCCTTCTATTATAGAGAAGGCCTACCAAGGAGGATCTTATTAGCTTATTGATTATAAAGGGGAACAACCGATGCTTCCAATTAATGGGCTCTATTTGAAGAAATATTACCCATAAATTATGTTTGAAAATAATTATCATCAAAAATTTCATTCCAATTCATCAAAATACTCTCTTCATTCAAGCGTTGTTTGCTTATTTACGAATCTACCACGACATATTTAGGGTAGGTGTAAGAGAACCCAAGTGGCATCTTATCCATCTTTCACAACACGACACAAACAAACTAACTAAAATAAAAGAGAGAGCCCAAGAGGCATGTTATTTTGACAACTAAGTTAGGTGTAAGAGAACCCAAGCGACATCTTTTCTTACTGGGATCACCACTGCTTTCATGGCACCATTTTATCAATTCCTGAGTGTGTTTTAGGATAGGTGTAAGAGAACCCGAGAGGCATCCTATTCCTTCTAACACAAACACAAACAAAAATAAACACATATCTTTTATCTTGGGCTATTTTGATGTGGTAGCAAGCCCCCTATGGCACTCGCTCATTAGTTGCTCTAGATCGGGTTGATATGCTACCTTGCTAGTGTGTCACCCCAGTGGTCATTTGTCTAGCGAATATGAGTCCTTGTGCTTTCTCTGACTTGACCATTGCAAATAGATGAGCACCTTGTTAGTTTGGTAGGCCTCACTGCACAACCAGTAAGCTATCTCATGTTAACTTTATTTAAGAGGATGTAAGATGACACACTTTCTTCTTGAATTAGCCATCATGCGCTAACTAAGTTGAGTATATTTGAGGCTTAGGATAAGTCCCCCAGTGAATCCTTTCCTCTTGACTACTCTTGTATAAGTCCCCTAGTGGCATTCACTCAGTAGTCACCCTAGGTCGGATATCACCTATCGAGCTGAAGACAGACTATCCCAACAATCAGTTCCTCTATAGGAGAATGTGAGTCCCCAAAGGTTTCTTCCTAGGCTGATTGTTGCAAACTGACAGACACTTTAGGTTGGTTGATGTTCGCTATGCTGACAGTGAATCACCCAGTGGATACAACACTCTTTGGCAAATGTGAGTCCCCGTGCTTTCTCCTTGAGTTGGCCACTGAATACCTATATATATATTATCTTCTCCAGGGTTTTGGATAAAGCCTTTAGTGGCCCCCTTTCACTATGGGCACTCTACATGGATCACGTCCTTTGCGACCCCATTTAGACACTATCCGGGTTACTTCTGGATTGGACAGTCCTCTAGTAGCCACCCATGTGGTTGGATAATTCGTTCAATGAATTCACATATTCTCCCTTGGTTCAATAAATCTTAGATAGGTATAGGCTGATATAAGCTCCTTCTCAATATGATTTCAAAACCAAATGTAATAAACAAACAAATAAAACAAATTGTTGATCTCATTTTAGATGAGCTCTACCCTCCATCTTAGACATAGGACTTCTTTAGACTTTAAGAGTTCCTTAGTTATAAGACCCATCTAGTGAAGGATTACTCAACCCCATAGACTTAGAAGATTTAGCCAGTCATGCCTTAGGGTGTTAAAATTTTCCTTCCCTATAGCTTGAACCAAATCCTCACTTCCTTCTTCCAAGACAAAACTCCAAACCCATATCAACTCCAACTCTAAACTCAAACCTTGAACCAATTCAATGGATTTTCTCAAATCAAAATAATTGAAACTACTTAATAAAGCTCATGATTGGATTCCAAATCAAAAAAATTTCCAAAGTCCTTTGATTCCCTCTAATGGACTTAGCCTAAATCAAATCTAAATCAATTCAGATTCAAGAAATTTTCTCATAACCCATTTATATTCTCATTTATATTCACATACATAAATGAAATATAAATTCAAATCAATCAAGCCAAATCCAAAATTCAAATCCAAATAAAAAATCTTTCCTAAGTCCTTTGATTCCCTCTCTTGGACTTTGCCTAAATCAAATCTAAATCAATTCAAATTCAAGAAATTTTCTCATAACCCATTTATATTATCATTTATGTTCGCATATATAAATGAAATATAAATTCAAATCAATCAAGCCAAATCTAAAATCTTTCCTAAGTTCTTTGATTCCCTCTTATGGACTTAGCCTAAATCAAATCTAAATCAATTCAAATTCTAGAAGTTTTCTTATAATCCATTTATATTCTCATTTATATTTAGATATATAAATGAAATATAAATTCAAATTAATCAAACCAAATTCAAAATTCAAATCCAAATAAAAAATCTTTCCTAAGTCATTTTGATTCCCTCTCATGGACTTACCCTAAATCATATCTAAATCAATTCAAATTCAAGGAAATTTCTCACAACCCATTTATATTCTCATTTATATTCACAAATATAAATGAAATATAAATTCAAATATCCAAAACTAAATTCAAAATTCAAATCCAAATTCATCCAAAATTCAACCTAATTCTTTCAAGTCAAATTCTTGAACTTAGCCAAATCAAATGCATATGAAGTCAAACCCTTGATTTTTCTTCATGATTCAATCAATACTTCAATCATGAATCTAAATATAAACATAAACTTCAATCATCATACCAAAACTAAATTCAAAAATCAAACCCAAGCCAAACTCATGTTCACCCCTTTGAACTTGAAATTGTTAAGTGGATAAAAACCCATTTGACTTTAAACCACTTGCAAATGAATTTAAATTTCAATCATAAGTCCATATATGAGTTCAATCAAACTCAAATCAAGCTTTGACCAAGCCATTTGACCCACTTAGGCTCACTTGACCCAAAGTGACCTAAAGTACCCTTATAAGCCAAATTCTAATCCTAAGCAAATTGGATTGAATCAAACTCATATATGCCTCTCATCATGATCAACAATTATCATGAGATTATCAATCAACCAAATCGGGTCAAACCAAGTCAAACTTAAGGGCTGACCAAGTCAACACTTAGCCCAAAATGAAACCTAACATAGCCAAAATCCACCATAGGCTAAATTGATTGAAACCATTGATCTAAGTTCATTCATGACCTATGTTTGAACTTGACCAAGCCAACATTTGAGCTTAACAAATTGACCCAAGTTGACCCAACTTGACTTAAAAAAGTAAAATGTGTAACGATCTAAGCAAAATTTATTGAAACCAATGGGTCAAGTTCATTCCAAATAACTTATGGAACTTGACCAAAGCCTCAATTGGGCAACTAGACCTAACCTAGCCCCATTGACCTTGGACTCAACTTGGCCTAAAGGGGTCATGTTAAGCCAAATTTGAACTTAACCAAAATTGATTGGAAACAAAGATACCACTCAATATGACTAACCAAACCTAAACTTACCTTGATCTACCTCAAATAGGTCAAATAGGTTAAATAGATCAACTTGACCCATTTGACCTAAATGAAGTCATATGAGCCAAATTCAAAAATAATCCAAATTGAACCAAACCAAAGCCATAAAAACATTTCAAATGGTCATATGAAATTGACCCAACCATTGGTTTGACCCACTACCTTTGTCAACCCCATTTTGACCTAAATGGGTCAACATGAGCCAAATCTTGTCAAATGAATTCCAAATCTCATGAAACTTGGCCAAACCTAGTTTCTCCACATACCCAACATATCCAAATTGAAAAATTAGTAAAATGACCATTCTACCCCTAGGCCATATAACAAATTATGGACTAATCCATGGGTAATTTAGTCATGCCCTCTTCATATCCACTTGATACCTTCCTAATACCTCAAGGGGATCTAATGAAGAGTGGGGCACCCAACAAAATTATGGTCAATTAGGCCCCTGGCCAAACCCACCCCAGTCAAATGGGCTCATTCCAAATCCCTCCTCCACCCAATTTGATGCACATGGAGGTTGGCAATCCTCAAGGCCTCAAACCCACCATGTGCCACATCTAACTCTAAAAAACCTTCCCATTATGGTCAATTAGATAAAAAATGGAAACAAATCTTGATGCCATCCCATCCTTAAGTGGGAGAGATATACCTAATTCAATTCAAAATCATCATTCCTCAATCAAGCCCTAGAGAGTGTTAGGAAAGAAGAGAGCCTTCCTAAGCACTCTAAAAGGGATTTGAATTTGGGATTTCTCTTTTCCATTGAAAATAGGAAGCTCACTTGAACTTCCAACTTTTTCCATACTCAAAATCACTTCAATCCTCTTGCACACTTCCTCTGGGAAAAGTGCACCCAAGCATTCGAGCCATAGAAGGAGAGAAGGAATTGGATCAAAGCCATAAGGGATGGTCTCAAGCATAGAATAATCCACTCAACCCCAAGGCCTAAGAATTTCAACAGGGCTTCCCCTCCATTAGACAAAGCTACCTCATCGATCTCGAGCACCGGTGATCACCTCCAGTGAGGTATGGAATTTTCTAGCCTCCTAGCATAGGAGGTGTTGGTCTTTTGTCAAAGGAATTTTCAAGTCATTCAAATTCCACCATTGGATGTGTTCTTTATTGCCTTAAGATGGTGTGGGGAAAGTTTTATTCCAATCTGAGCTCGATCGAGCTCAAATCTTCCCCTAGATCATGGACGGTCTCTATTGAGCCTAGTAAGAATTGAGGAGATCTTGGCCGTCCATCCACACTTTTTGGATGGATGGTCGAGATTATTCCCACATTTATAAAATTAATTATCCCTTTATAAACTGCGAGGTGATCTCTGGTCGTCTGATCTTTCATCAGAAGGTAGAGATCAAAGTGCATCCCATCGCCGTGCTGCCACTTGATTTGATGTTTAAGTAGCAGGCTCACAGTGCGACGCATGTAAAGCACACTAACCGCCACCACCATGCATTGCGCTGTGAGCTGAGGGATTAGTTTAGGGAGATTAATTAATTATGATTAATCTCTTGACCTTCTAAAAATCATATCTCTCTCAATAAAACTCAGAAAAATATGAAATAAATTCTTATGGAAAGATAATTTAACCTAGAATATTTTAAAAATAATTTTAATTAATTTTGGATTATGATTTTCTCTAATTTAGGGTTTTATTAGAAATTTCATTTTGCTAATTACCTTTTAATTAAACCTCGATTAATCCCAAACTTCTTGGGTATAGGGATGACTTTACCTCCCTAATTTTGTTGGGATTTATTAAATGTTTAAGTGGGGAAATTGCATTTCTTAATTACCTCCTTATGTAATTAAGGATAATTAAGGTATGATTTATGGTTTTAATCCGTTATTAGGGTTGATTAAGGTCAGATCCAGTAGATAAGAAGTTTAGAGAATAATTTTGGGGCATTTCCTCTAAGCTATTCCCTAAACCCCCTTTTTTTCCTTAATCCTCTCTTAATTAAGTGTTAATTCATTAATTATCCCTTTAATTAATTTCTAAAAAAATTTTAAAAACTTTCAGAACTTAATTAATCTACATTGGGTAGATGCTTAGGTGTTTAAGAGCCTAAGTTCAATTAAGGAAATCAAAACCCAATTCATATGTGTGAAGGGGTGTTTTAAAATTACTTAAGTTAAACCCCTTAGTTAAATTAACCATTAATCATGAGACAAATTGGGTCAGACCCTTTTCTTCCTATGTGCATTGCAAGTTTAAATTTCTTGTGAGTTTTTATGTCATCCTATTGGCTCATAATTATTTGGTTAACTATGCTAAGGTGATGTAGGTAAGGGTTAATTAATTTGCTTAATTCATACCTTAACCTAATTAATATATAAAAAGTGAATCTAATCATCTAAAAATTAAACAAAAATATCAAACACATGTGGAAATGAGTTAGAAAGAAACTCAACTCACTTTTCAAAATTAAATCAAACTTAAAACTAAACAAAATCACATTGAATACACTTTGTTTTATTTTAAACTTTCTTATTCCATAAGAATATCTTTAGGATTTAATTAAAGTGAATATGTTTACATGCTTTCATTACTTTAATTCTTTCCCCAACATGTTAAATTTGTATGTCATATGGTTTCATGTATTCATATTTTTCAAATTTAAATTTAAAAATGAAATTCTTTACTTTATGTCAAATTTTCATGTGCTAGCTAAAGTAGAAATATGAATGGCTATTATCACTACTAAATTCAAATTATTTTCAAAATATATAAATCAATTATCAAATATGAAAGTGTGCTACTTATATTGTAATTATAAGCTTGCATGTGAAATAATATAAGGGTGTTCTTAGTATAGGTTTCCCTTCTCTTTTATGTTGGTATAGGTTTGAATAGGAATTAGTAAGATGTATGGTTCATTTGAAAGAGCCTAGCACTTACCTAATTCTATATCTTATTCATATCTATGCTATCATTTAGGAAGGGTTACCTATGCTTGCACGCATAAATTGCATAAACAAAATGAATCAACTAATACAACTTTTGCATTCTTTCTTTCCAATTTATTTCTTTTGTATAAATGTTTGTATTTAAGGAATATATATATCTGACAACCCCGAGGTTGAGATTTTAAGTAGCCCTAAGTAGGTCTTGTACTTACACCTCGTTAACAATGGTGTCACTTATGTCTTTCTCACTCTTATGTGTGCATGTGAAAAGATAAGAATATCTTTCTACTTAAAGAAAAAAAAAGCATGCATCTTAAACTTCCAAATTTCCTTAAATGGATTACTTAGCATGCATCACAAAGTGTTTTAAATGTTCTTATTTGTGTGTATATATATGCTTAGGATTCATTCATATGCATGTTATATATGTGGGAAAGAAATGAAGTGATGTGTGTTATGTGAATTTGATTAATTTTATTTAATCTTAAAATGCCTTTTTTTAATAGGTTTGTTTAGAGTTCATCTAAACTTAGGATTAATTCAAATAATATATCAAAACATTCACTAAACAAAACTAAGAAGTGAACCTACTTTAGTTACTTATGAAAGAAAGAGAAGTTTATTTTCTTTCTCTCTTTATAACTTAGTAATTAATTGTACTTGAACAAAATCAAATTATGAAATAAAATCAACCCAAAATAATTAAAAAACTTAAATGAAACCCTCCTCTAAGTTGAACATGCTTTCACCCTTAGAAAATTCTAACCTAAGGATATAGCAATACCACACAAACTTAAAGCACACACATTACCTAAGTCACCACTTCTAGCTTTAGAAGTGCATGGTTTGATGTTTGTTTTATTTTGTGATATATATTTTAGACTGGATGTTGGGGTTTATACTCGTAGAATGAATGGTAGGATGCTCTTAGTCTAATCATTCTTTTCTGTAGAGGATTGTGCTTAAGGGGCTATCATAATATAAAATATAAATGCTTTTGTTTGCAGGTGCTTTATGCCCCTAAGCATAATCAAATAGGCTAGGTGGACTTAGTCACCCATGTGTGAGGTGATAATTCCAATATACATGCTTGGGATTTATGTGGTTTGTTTTAGCTAACCTTTATTTTGTAAGTTTAGTTAGATTTCCATTCTTTTTTTTTCATGTAAATTTGTGCAGTTAGGATTTTGGAATGATTATTATGGGGATTAGGATGAGCATTAGTCATAAGATCCTATCTTATGTACCATGTGAAGCCTTAGAGCATCTACCTTCCAACCATCCAAAGGAAGGAACAAAAAAAGAAAGAAGAAAAGGAGAAGAAAGAAGAAAAGAAGAAAGAAGAAATGAAGAAGACCCCATAACAATGAATTCCTTTAATTATAATTTAATTCATTTATAATCTGTATAAGGGTAAAGCTCTACCCAATTTGTTATTTTCGAGTTTGGTGTAAGCCCACCACCTTTTATTCTTTTTGTAATTAATTTTATACATTGATTGATGATTTGTTTAGCTTGTGCATTAAGTGGCATGTTTTTCATAGTTTCTTCCTTGCTTTATATATGGCCTGGATGTGGATTAGGCTCTTTAGAAAAAAATAAATCTTTTACCCAACTTAACAACTCAAATTAAAAATAAAGAACTCATAACCTCACCTAAAGCTTAAGTTTAAAATCAACATTAAAGAATTAGCAAACCCTTAGCTGGATGAGCATTTCTTTTATAATATCATGCACAACAGCATCGTATTTCACTCTTGATTAGAGGGCTTCCACCTTGTGGAGAAACTTGGCTTGACCTTTGAGAACCATGGTGGAACCTCACCTCCTCCCTTCTCACTAATATTGGCCAATAACTTTAGTTCTCATGCATTAGGCATATGAATCCTATTAGCCTGAGTCAAAATGATTGTCCAAAAAATGAAAATAGAAATTTGAATTACATTATATTTAGGTCATTTGGAACATGTCCCTAGATGATCTAGTCTCTTTAGGGAGTGAGTTTATGGACTTAGTATCTTTATAAATAAACAATAACCTAGCTATCTTGCATAAGCATTAAGACTTGCCTACATGTATTTAAAATTATAGGAAGAGTTAGTACCAAATACTGGGCCCTGGTCTTTGCCCTCTATGGAGGCAAACCAAATACCCATTTTCACCTTAGATTTAGGTTATGCCCTTGCCAAATCAAATTTAGGTTCCAGGTTGCTTCTCTTTGTGGGTCATAAGAATAATTCCTCCTCTTAGACATTTCCTTAATCTTGTGCTAAGGAATCATAAGTCCTAAATTTTTAATGAAAATTACAACTCAAATAAATTAAATCAATTTCAAAAATATAAATCCCAATGGGAGGATAGTTTGAGATGCTTGCTAGGTTTCCTAACATCATGGGCATCTCCTATTCCATCTTCCATTTTGGCTATAACCCCTCTCCATCAATCCCATTTGATCTTTAAAATGAACTAATCAATTGATAGTCATTTCTTATTAAAATCTTTGTAGATAATGATCATTTACCTTAATCGAGAGTTTTCCTGAATCCCATTCCTTAGATGTAATTAATTATGGGGCTTGCCATAGGGAACTTAACAACCGATTTAAAATAAACCCCGCTTACTTTTCATGTAAAGTGGGGAAGAATCTCCGCATATGCACCGATTGTCCTTAAGAGTACTTATTGAGGTGATTAGGTCCATTAAAGGGTAGTGACTTCTATCTTTCAAGATAGTACACTATTCCTTGATGACGTACTCATCACCTAAATAAGTACATCTATGGATCTACGTGGCATCCTAAAAAGATGAATTTCTATACGCTTGTCTCTTCATTTCTCCCCACAGATTTGAAAGGAGACCCTCTATATAGAAATTTTTCTCCTCAATTTCGTTAAAGAATAAAAGACTGCTGCGGCTGGGTACCGCCATACACCTCGAAAAAGACAAAGTTTGAGTAGCCGAGCTCTGCCCTTATACAACCTGAATTACAAAAGAATATTACAATTTAAAATTAAATTAGATGCTATGGGGGGACTTCATTATTTGCTTTTCCTTTCCTCCTTCTTTCTTTTCTTCTTGAATTATTTGTGCTCCATGGCTTCATAGGGTCTCTTAGGACTATACCTTCTAGCCACTACGCATCCTAAACAACAAAGCACCAATCTTAATTCCTATTGCAAAATTACATTTTATAGAAAAGTAAATTTAACTACACTTGCAAAATGGATGTTGGCTAAACAAACATACATTCCCAAGCAATCATATTTCATAATTTGTACTTAGCACCCTGCACATGAGTAACCAAGCTCAGTTGTCCTAATCATGGATTATGTTAAAGGGCTAACCAACCTGTAAGTATAGGCATTTATTTTTATTTTAGCAACCCCATTAGCATAATCTCATGCAAAAAAATAATATTAGGCTAACGACAGCCTAACATCCAGTCTACGAACAACAATCCAAACATTTAGTCTAAAGCATTGCATCATAAAATAAAGCACGAAATCATTACATACATCGTCCAAATCTAAAGCAAGAAGTGGTAACTTAGCATTCTAATGTGCGTGTCTAGGCTTAATGTGGTATGTCTTAGCTAGGCTTTGGAATTTCAACTGGCTAAAGTTTGGAATTATTTAAGTTAAGCATGAGGGATTATTTCATTTTAAGTTTTTTAGGAGACTGGTGGATTTTAATTTGTATTTTCTTTTTATTTTATTTGATATTCACTTAGGAACTAAGTGTTGTAAAGAGAAGAAGAAGGCTTAACCTCCCTCATCCCTATCCTAAGTTATTTTCTAATGGCACATTTTTATGGCTTGGTTTCTTTTAGTGAATGATTTATTAAGTGTTTTATTAATCCTAAGTTTGGATTAATCTTAAAGAATCATATTCAACATGAAAGGATACTTAAGACTAATGTAGTCAAATTACTATTCTATAGAATATGTTTGTTGACCTCACTTTTGGAGTGAGTTCTCAACTTTCTCATCATAGATCTAGGACTTCTATAGACACTGAGAGCTCCTTAATCCTAAGACACTTCTAGTGATTAGGTGAATAGTTAACCTAAGCCTAGAGACTTAGATGGCTTAGCCATAGAAATAGGGTATGCCTTAGAGATTTAGGAAGACTTGCACCCTATAGCATTGAACCCATCCTTTCCTTCTTTCAAACCAAACCTCAAATTCAAATTCATAAATAATAAATCTCAAATCAAATGATTGAAACTCATGATTAAATTCAAATTACAAATCTAAATAATAAATCCAATCTCAAATCAAATGATTGAAATCCATGAATGAATTCAAATTCCAAACTCTTTCCTAAGCCCTTTTGATTTCATCTTATGGACTTAGCCTTAACCAAATCCAAATCACTCCAAACCTAAGTGATTTTCTCATGAATCATTTATTTCTTCATTTATATTCCCAAATATAAATGGAATATAAATTCAAATAGAAAAAACTAAATCCAAAATCAAACTAAAATCCAATTTATACCCTTTAAGCCAAATCCTTGAACTTGGCAAAATCCTATCCAAATCAAATCAAAACCCATGGATTTCTTCATGATTCAATCATTCCTTCTATCATTTCTTTAAATATAAACACAAACTATAATTATCAAACAAAAATCCAAGCTAACCCCATCAAAACCAAGTTAGCTCTTTTTGACTTGAAATTGTCATATGAACTAAAATTCATATGGCTTCAAATCACTTGCGATTGGATTTATATTTCCATCTCAAACTCATTTATCAATATAACTAAACTTGAATCGCGCCATGATCAAGCCAATCAACCCATTTAGGTCCACTTGATCCAAAGTGACCTAAAAGACTTTCTTGAGCCAAGTTCTAATTCAACCCTAATTGGATTGAACTAAGCCCATCCAAATCCTATGTCATGATCAATAATCATCCTAGGTTAATCAATTGTATTGAACCAAGTCAACCTAGCCCATTGACCAAGTCAACACTTAGCCCAAATGAAACCCAAACTAGCCAAAACACACCATATGTTAATTGAATGAAACCTTTGATTCAAACCCATTCATAATCAATGATTGAACATAAAATAACTCTCAATTGATCCACACCATGTCCAATTGGCCATTTGACCCAAGTTGAAACAAATTGGCCTAAAGGGACAAAATAGGTCAAATCATAATCCAACCCAAATTGATTGCAACCAATGGTTCAAGTTCATCCCAAAGTGATTATTGAACTTGACCACCATGATTGAGCCCAATTGGTCAACTTGACCCAACTTAGCCCAAATTGACCTAAAGGACCTAAAGGGTAAAATACAAATTAATTCCACATTAAACTAAACCAAAGCTACAATCATTTTCAATTAGCTAATTGAACTTGACACAACACCGACCTAACAATTTGAACAAATTGGTCAAATTAGTCAACTTGACCCATTTGACCTTTATGAACCCAAATGAGCCATAATCAAATCCAAAATAAAATGAATCAAACCAATGACACCAACACACTCCAATTAGTCATGTGAACTTGACCTAACCCTTAGTTTGACCTAATTTGACCAATTGGTCAACTTGGCCCAACCTAACCTAATTTGACCTAAATAGGTCAAATCCAAAATCCAAACCACTTAAAATTTGGGCTAACCCACTTTTGACCCATCCCAAATCTACCCAAATCAAACCCATAGCCAAATGACCATTTTTCCCTTAGGTTGAGGGCATCCCATGAGATAAGACACATGCACATGGGGTCATTTTCTCCCCTTTGTCACTTGGCACCCATTCATAGGTCCACTTAGGCACCAAGCACCATGGCTGACCTGACCCAAACGTGGTTGGGTCTGCCATGGCTCATGGGAAGGTGAAATCACCTCGCCATTCCCATTGGAGCTTTTTAAACCATGAATGAAAAGCACTACCTCCCTTGGCAACTACCTCCACAACCCTCTGAAATGGCCAATTGATCAAGAAAAATCTAAACTAGCCGTGGCCATTTGATCCAAGGAATGAGGAGGTATACCCCCAAGGAATGAGGGGGTATACCCCCCTTATTCTCACTCAAACTCAGACACTCACACTGATTCAACCCTAGCAGCCAAGGAGAGAGATCCCAAAGTAATTTCCAAGGTTTCTTGAGCTCCCCAAAATCCCCATTCTCAGTTTTACTTGAAACCGAAATAGAGGAGGCCACCTTCAATTCCCATTTGCTCAAACCTCCACCAAAGTGCAATTAACTTTGCACACACCTTCCTTGGATCTAAATAAGTGAGAACAATCATTTTCTTCTAATGGTTGGAGGGTGGAGTTCTGACCAAGACCACCCATTTACCCTAGTCTTTGGAGCAAACCACACCAAATTAAAGCTTGTGAGGCTCAACAAAACTTCTTTTCTACCAAATAAAGCTTCCTCAATCGTTAGAACTATCGGTCATATGCTCCGGTGAGGTATGTCATTGAAACTAATCCTTGAATTAAAATAGCTTGGTCTTTTATGAAAGAAATTTCTATGTCATGCGATTTCCACCGTTAGATTTGCTTATTATGCTTCCCCTAAGGTGTGGAATCATTTTCATCTCCATCCGAGCTTGGGTGAGCTTGATCGCGATGGATGATAGTCATCATTCATCACTCGAGAGGAGATAGATCACGGACCATCTATCCCACAAAATCAGAATAGACGATCTTGATCTGATGACGCATAGAACATCTGATTAATCCTTTGAAACTATGATTTTAATCATGGCCATCCGATCCTGACCATCCATGGAGTTACTATGCTGCCATCGAGTCACCTTAGATGACAACTTAAATAGTGAATCTCATCGCCCAAGTAAAGCAAATGCCAATCGCCATGTGGCCCAATGGGATTAAGGCTTTAAATAGGCTTAATTAGTTTATTTTTAATTCTGAAACTTCCTAAATTCATAACTAATTCTAAAAAAATCCAAAAAATACAAACATTGGCTCATTTCAAAGATATTTCAGAGTAGAATCTTGAAAAATTATTATTAATTAATTTTGAATAGTGGTTTTATCTTAATTAAGATTTAATTGGAAATGTAATTAGCCTAATTAATCTCTAATTAACCAACTAATTAATCTTAAATGTTTTGTGGATATTTAGGGGGATGACCTCTACCTCTTTTATTTTTCTGGGATTTTATAGGTTGCTTAATTAGAAAAATAATTTGGTTAAATCTTAATTACTCTCTTGATTTGATTAGTGATAATTAAGCAAATGAACATAAAATTAATTAATTAGACTTTTATTTACCTGGGTGATGAAAGTCTAGGGAAATGGATTGGGACTCCCCTTCCAATCTTTTCTTTATGACTTCTCCAACCCCTCTTAAAGAATTAATTAATAAACACCCTCAATTAATTTACAAGATTACAAAAATAAATCCAAATCAACCTTAATTGACCATTTAGAGGATTTAGGGATTGAGACTTAGGCTCCTTTCTTTGTCTCTTCCTCTAACTTCATCTTTCTTTAATTGGTTAAGGTTAGTTAAGATTTAATTAGTTAATAAATGAACTTAATTAATTCAATTGAACCTATTTCAATTTAATCTTGGGTAGCTCTTTGGGTGTCCAATGACCCAAAGTGAGAGATGACATGGTTAGCTCATATGTGTGAGAAAATCATAAAAGTAGTTAAGTGAGATCCCTAAGCCTAATTAATTATTAATTATGAGCCAATTGCATTAGGCTCCTTTCATTTCTTAAGAGCATTGCAAATTTACTTTTTATGTGGTTGCATTTCATATTAGCTCATTATTAGTTAGTTAATTAACTTAAGGTGATGTAGGTAAGGGTTAATTAATCCACTTAATTCATACCCCAACCCAATTAAACCATAAAATCAACTTAATTATTATTGAACCAAATTAACTCACACATGGGGAATGGGACCAGAAATCTCTTTCACATTTCCTAAATCAAGTCAAACTCAAAATGAAATAACATTAAAGAACTTTTGTTTATTTTAAGTAGCCTTATTTATTATAATTGCCTTTAGAAATTAATTGGGATGAATGAGATCATGTTATGTTATTTCTTTATTTCTGGTCATCCTAAATGTTGCTTGCCATGTGTAATCATGTATTCATTTCTTTTAAAACTAACTAAATGAAATGGTTTCTTTTCACAAATTGCATGTGTTTATTTAAACTAAAAATAGGTGTGGCCATTATTACTATTAAATCAAAAGTTATTTTCAAAAGCTAATGAATCAATTATAATAAATGGAGTGATGTTAATCACCAATATCTATAAGTTTGCATGTGTTGATAATATAAGATATGCAATATGAAGTTCTCTTTCCTTACCTTATATGAAATTGCATGGGATTTACAAATGTATAGTTCATTTGAAAAGAACACAACATTTGTCCAACTCTACTCCTATGTATCTCTATGTTAAGACTTAAGAAGAATTTCATATCCCATATGTAAATCATATAAGCAAATCAAATACAACTTCTTACATGACTTCTAGTTCTTGTGGTTTTTTTATACATTCACCTATATCTGAGAAAAGTGGTATATTACCTGACACTGGGCTGAGATTTTAAGTATCCCTAGGTCTTGTTCTTACCCGGTGAACAATGTCATACTCACTTAAAACTCTTATACATATATGTATATGATATGACTAATGAATAAGAATCATAAATCAATTAATTTAAATACAACTTTTATATGGGTTTTCCTATCCTTTAGTTGCTTATACATCTATATGTATCTAAGAAAAATGGTATATTAGTCCGACACCGCATATATGAGGCTTTAAGTAGCCATAAGTAGGTCTTGTACCGTACACCCCTGGTGCAGAACAATGATGATGTACTCACTTAAAACTTTTATACATGTGAATGTTTACCTAGATAATGAATGAAAAATCCCCCTTTTTTCTATTAAAAATACATGCATTCATACTTCTTTTATTTGGTTGAGTTGATTATCCATGTGATTTAAGATTCATTCCTTATGCTTTTGCATAAGAATCTAATTAGAGCTTTAAAATAATATGACCAAATCATTCAATAAAATGAAACATTAATTCCAAACACATTTACTCACATTCATCATCTAAGTGTGTTAAAAGTATAAATTGCATGTATAGGTATGTTTATAATTTACTCATATGCATGATACACATGATGGAAAGAAATGAATAAATATGTGTTATGTGATCGTAATTCATCTTAATTAATCTTAAAATGCCTTTCTTATTAAATAAGGTCATTTAGAGTGAACCTAAACTTAGGACTAATTAAAATATATAATAAGCCATTCATTAAAGGAAATTGATTAATTAACTTATTTTAGAAGTGACTTAGGGTAGGGATGAAAGAGAGATTCCCTCTCTTTCTTCTCTTTATAACACTTAGTTGTTAAGTGTAGGCCATATAAAACAAAAGAAAATACTAAGTAAAATATTCAAATAAATTAAAATTACCTAAAGAGAAATCAACCCTTTATAAATTAAATCCCTCACATTTAAGAAATTACAACTCTAAAGCCTAGTTAGGACATACCACACAAGCTTTAATGCACACACATTAGACTAAGTCACAACTTCTAGCTTTATGTTAGGGCACTGTGTGGTTTGATGTGTACTTGTTTTATGATGTATTATTGAATCGAATGTTAAGGTGTTTGTGCATAAAGATGTTAAATTATTAGCCTAATCATGCTTTTTGTAGGGGTTGTGCTTAAGGGCCTTGTAATAAAAAAAACATAAATGCTTTGTCAGGTGTTATTTATAAGCATAATCAAAGTTAGACAGTGTTTGGTTACCATAGTGGAGTACTAAGTTCAAATTATTTATATAACGGCTTAGGTTGTATGGTGTTTTTAGCTAATATTTTTTTGCAGGTGCAGCTAGATTTGCTTTTATTCTTTTAATGTAATTTTGTATTAGGATTAATATAAGTGTTATGGGGCTTATGATGAGCATTGGTTATAAGACCAAGTCTTATGTACCATGTGATTCCTTTGGAGCAAGCAACATCCAAATCAAGCCAAAAGGAAGAAAGAAATGGAGCAAATCAAAATGAAGAAATGAAAGATGAAGAGATGAAGAGATGAACAATGAAGAATGAAGATCCCCATAACATTCATCATTTGTAATTGTAATTATTCATTTATAACTCGAGTTGTATAAGGGTAGCCTACCCACATTTTTTTTTTCAGATTGTACACAACCGCCGCCTTATTATTATTTTATGATAGCTTTATAGAATTATTTGATGTTTTATTTAGCTTGTGCATTATAAATGGCATGCCTCTTCATAGTTTCTCTATAATTGGTGATTGTTGTGTGGCCTAGATGTGATTAGGCTCTTAGGATAAAAATAAATTTTCTACCCCATTAACAACTTATAACTAAACTTTTAAAATAACTCATAATCTCACATAAAAGCCTAGTTATAAAAGCAAGATAATAAAATATTTAGCAACCCCTTAGTTGGATGTTGTATGTTTAATATCATGCATAATCATCTTATTTCACTCTTGCTAAGAGAGGCTTCCATCTTTTCCATAGAATGGGCTTAACCTTGAGAGCCTATGGTGAAAGGAACACCTCTTTCCCTTTCATTTGGCCCATAATCAAGTTCTCATGCATTTATAGCATAAAATCCTATAGCCTCTGTGTCAAAATAAAGAGTCCCAAATTAAATAAAATTTGATAAAATTTGCATTGGGATTAAGTCATTATTTATGCCCCTCATTCTCTAGTCTCTAGAGAGTGGGTTTAAGGACTTTTCTCTTCTAAATAATAACAACCTAGCCATCTTATAAAGCATATGACTTGTCTACATGGATTTAAAGTGTAGAAGATGTTAGTTAGTTGCCACCTCAAGTTAAGTCTACCAATGGTTTACTCTCTCTTGTGGAGGTAAACCATATACCCGCTTTCTCCTTAGATTTAGGTCGTGCTTTGGCCTTTGCCAATGCTCCCTAGATTTAAGATCTTAGGTTGATGGTTCCCTTTGAGGCTACAAGCATAAATCCTCACCTCTTAGCATTTTCACAATCTTGTATTGTGGAATTATAAGTTTTAGATTTCTAATAAAATTTCAGCTCAACTATATATATAACTCTTCTCAATTTCAAATATATAAAGCCCAACCATAGGATAGTTTGGGATGCTCACTAGGCCTCCTAATATCATGAGCATCTTCTACTCATCTCCCTTTGTCTCGATAATAAGTCTTTTCTTTGATCAATCCCATTTGATCTTCCAAATACAACCAATTTATTGATATATATGAATTCTTAGAGACAATAGTTACCTACGTTAATTGAGAGTATTCTTAAGGAACTCACCTTCTTAGGATGTAATTAACTATTGGGGCTTGCCTCCATAGGGAACTTAATGAACCCAGTTTAAAATAAACCCTGCTTTACTATTCCATGTAAAATAAGGGAAAAATCTCTGATACATTTAAAGACCCATCATGCCTTAGGAGTCCTTATTAGGTGATTATGTCCATCATAGGGTAGTAATTTCTATCCTTTGAGATAGTACACTATTCCTTGATGTCATACCCGATCACCTCAATAAGTACATTCCCGCGTGTTTCCATATACATACACATGAACCAAAAATGAACACCAGCATTTTTTTTGGCACTACTGGGATGGTTCCTCTTTTCATCTCTAGTAGACAATTGTTTTCTCCAAGCATCATAGTGGACTTATATTTCATTTGAGTCCAAGACTATCTTTTCCATTGGCACTTATTTATCATTCTTAAGCAAAGCTATATCCTTCTAGGTTTTAGGACCTCATTCCTTGTAGGTCCTAAAACCCCATTGGATTTCCCAATGAAAAAATAAAATTAACTCGTGAAAGGAAATGAAAATTTTGAAAGCTCCTTACCACTAGCTTGGTGAGGCAATTTCATCTTAATGATTTAGAAAGTAAACTCTTTGCAAAGTGCCACTTTCCAAAAGCACCTTCACAAAACTCATATAACCAAACCTCACCTAACAATCCCCATGATTATTACGCGGAGGTTCTTTTCAAAATCAAGATCAAAATCATATTTTAAAAGACATTTTTAAAAGTGATATACCATTCATTCAACATACTCAAAATTGTTGAATGAGGAGTCTATTTTCAAAGAAATGCATAGTAAAAATAAAAAATTTGCACTTAACATATTTCACATATGTTGGAATTAGGGTTTCCATCTTTTCAAAAGCACAATCTTGAAAATGACCATATTCATTCAACATGTTTAAAATTGTTGAATGAGGAGTCTATTTTCAAATAAGATTATAGCATAAAAATTGAAATTCCACTTAACATATTTCTTACATGCTAAAGTTGGAGTTTTCATATTTTCAAAAAGTACATTCTTGAAAATCTCCACATTCATTCAACGTGTTTAGAATTGTTGAATGAGGAGTCTACTTTCAAATTGAATCTTGGCATGAGATTGAAACTTCACTTAAATATATATTCCATATATGTTAGAGTTAAAGTTTCTCTCTAAATCATTCATGAAAGCAAGACATATCATTGAACTCTATTTAACATACCTAAATTTGTTAAATAGATTTCCCTTCTTTCAAAAACATACAAATTTGGCTTTCTCTTAACAAACTCAATTTGATAAGTGTGAGTCTCATTTTCAAACACACAAATTTGGCTTTCACTTAGCATACTCCAGTCTCATTTCAAAATACATAAATTTGGCTTACACTTAACATACCCAATTTTCTAAGTGGAAGTCTCATCTTCAAAACACAAATTTGGCCTCCACTTAACATACTGAATTTGTTAAGTAAGGATCTCATCTTCAAAACATATATTTGGTCTTTCACTTAACATATCAAATTTGTTAAGTGATAGTCTCATTTGTTTAAAGAAAAGCCAAACATATATCAATCACATTTGGCTTTCATTTAACATACCAAATTTGTAAGTGAAAGTCTCATTTTCAAATACAAATCAAATACATGTCTACCTAACATATCAAATTTGTTAAGTAAGAAGCTCCATTTTCAAATCAACATCATTAATCATCACAAGTAAAGATTTTTCACAAAATTTTCAAACACGCAATCATAACCTCTTCTTAGCATACTCAAATTTGCTAAGTAAAAGGTCATTCAAATCATCAATATTTTTCAAATAAAAACATACAAAATATAATTATATCCAAAAAAATTTCTCCTTAAATTTTAAAACCCCACCCAACCTATCTAAATCGGTTGAGTATGGGTTCTAAATCAAAATCAAATGGCAAAGACTCTCCTCATCTCATTGAAATCTCTCCACCCTAAACTTACTAAGTGGTTAAGGACTCCAAATTCTATGATCTTGGGACAAGTATTAAAGTAGAAAGACTCAAGTATTAACACATGTAGAGAAACAATGCAGACCAGTCAGTACACATGGCTTCATAAAAGTTCATTTTTACTTTCCCCTTCATGATGGATTTGGCCTTGGGTTGGGCCAGCCTCCCTGAGATTGACACCACCCACCTGGTTTTCTTCAGCCAAGGATTCAAGGGAGTTATTTGTCGTGGATGACCCTCATCATTAGTCGATGAGGTGGTCAAGGGGCCGGCCATCCACATTAACATGCCCTCTAATTCTGAGTACCCTTTGTTGAAGAGGAAGGCCGCAGTGGTTTGATGCCTCATTCTGTGATAATTTTAGCACTTGCCCATCCAGTTGTCCCTACCATTGCTCCAGTGAGACCTACTACCACCTCATTGGTCACCCCAAAAAGAAAGACTATCTTAGCCTCTGAGATAGTCTCCTCTACTTTCGAGGTAGATACTAGTTCCCCCTCTACCTTGTTCACTCATACTTAGTGCCGCAATAAAAATCAAAAGATTAAGTGGGAGCACAAGCGAGCAGCTAGAGAGCTTGAGGGTGCATCCCATATAGCCGAGGAGGGTTCTCCCTAGGAGGTCTCTCTCCACTCCAAATAAAGTTCCACCCCTCTCCTTGGATGGAGAGAAAGATTATTGGAGGATTGCTACTTCTCCTCCACCATCAGCATACTATGAGACATTGGATAGGGAGCACAAAAGGCTCTATGCCAGACTTAGGACTGTCCTACACTAGGTTGGTAGAGCATACAAATGCTAAGAGTCCAGTACCTTATTTGATTTGTGATCATTGATCAGGAGTGGGCGCATCCATAAAGAGAGGGTCATGGAGGCTCAAACAACTACTCAAGTAGGCAGGAGGGAGCGATGGAGGTATTCTAGGAAATCGACAGCCTCCGCTCTGATGGATTTTTCTGATCATACCCCCTGCTAGGTTGATCATTCAAATAGATCGTTTACCGAGCTACCCATCACAGATCTCCTATCAGGCGCCTGGTTACCTTCACACCGCTCTCATCGCCCACCATTACTTGCATGTACCATCATCCATCACTCCTACCGAGATCCAGAAGCCTCCATCCGGGGAGAGACCTTCCCTTTTGGTGATCTAGCTACGATCCAAAGATCCAGCCCCCATCCCACCCTGCAGGTGAGATCAGCTCCATTTCAACCTCACCCAAGAATGGTTCACGTGAGTGGCAACCTCAGAAGATCATCACCACCACCACCATCACCACAAAGGAGTGGTATATAGAGGGGAAGGGGTTTTTTACAATTCTCATGACAAGGATCTCCTAGGGACACCACTCCACGATGAGCAGGATGAATATCTCTTCTAGAGCACAATCCTCCCAAAGATAACACTCCAAAGGAACAATGCAATGTTAGATGTTGAGAGTACAGCCTACCACAGGTATTTGTGTCACATGGTTAGATCGTTCGATGAGATCATAAATTACTTTGCCGAGAAGAGGAACTCGTGCAAAGGATCGCATATTCTAAGGAAAAGTGAGAATCATTTGATCATGACCTTCTTGAGGATTCGCCAAAAGTCCACATGGTCAAAACTAGAGCTCACTTCGAGAGATCATAAGAAGGTATAGAAGATGACACTGTCCATTCAACCCAACACCTTCATGAGTAGCTTAAATAGAAAGATGATCAGATCAAATAGATGGAAAAGAGGATGTAAGTTGTTAGTAGCCCTCCATGCACTTCAAAACTAGGCCTCAGTTCCATAGCATGTACTGATAGAGATAGACCATCCCGAGTCAGCACATGTCCTAGATCAGCCCAAGAGCACTTCTCCAGTAGATTAGGATAATGGTAGTTTGCATAAGAAGGTGGTGGATAACACCTCCTTGCAAGAGAAAGATATCAAGCTGTTGGTGGAGCAACAAGTGAACAATGCATTAGCACAAGCCTGAGGTTGCTCATCTATTCCAAAGGGTAGAACCTACTTGGAGGAATTTAATGTTGTCCAATATCCTAAGGGTTTTGTGCCTCCTTCCTTCAAAATCGTTGATGGCAGTAGGAACCCTAGCCAACACATACACATTTTAGCCTAAACAACCGTAAGTAGCAACACTCTTCTTTTTGTTCATTAGCGCTGAAGCTGCGCATTTGATTTGATGTCGAACTACCCAATGGTTCAAGAAAGATATTTGCTAAGTTGGAGCATCTCTTTATTAAGAGGTTTGCTGAGCTCAACAAAGGTTGTAGGCAACCCTCATTGTGACCAAGCAAAATCCAAATGAGTCTATTGTTGATTACATTCTCAGGTGGTGAAACTAGAGTATGAAATATGAACCACATCCTGTTCAAACAATTAAGATTCTACTCAAGAATATCCATGGTCCGCTTTCATTTTGCTTAAGGCTTTACAATCAAAACTTTGAGAAGCTAATCAATAAGGCTTATTATAAGAGGAAGCCAAATAGTACCTTCTAGGACCAACCAAGCCCAAATCTCAAGGCATTTGAGAAGAAGCCGGCACAATAGTCGAGTTGATAAGGGGAAGCAATCGCCTAGTGTTCAATGTGCCTCAAGCCTCGCTCAGCCTCCTCTCTTTGACACCACCGCCATCATCACCCCAATTTCCATAGTGGCCTCACTGCCGCTTCTCTCAAGAGTAGCATCAACAATAAGATTCTACCTACCTGTAGCTATCATTTACTTATCATCAAATTAAATAAACCCTATTTATTCAAGATGGAGAAGAAGATCTTTAAGAATCTCTTAAAGATGCCCCGATTTTAGTTACCGTGAGCTTAGAGACCCAAGGATGTGGGCAAGAGTAGTGATCCAAACTATTACCACCGCATGTTAGGACATATCTTAGAAGATTGTTTACCTTTAAGGACAGCTTGAGTTTGCTCTTGTGTGCCCTGGGCGTACCAAAACTCCAACCCTAAGGAAGGTTGCAAGACAACTGAGGGAGGTAGAAGCCTGGGAAGTGGGACCTCCACTTGCTCAGGATAGCATAGTAACGCAATCACCGACTGATTCCAAAACTCCTTCCCAGTACAGCCTCTCTAGCAGCCTCTTCTTCTAGTAGCCATATTTTATTAGCCAGTGGGTTTCAAATCCTCACTTAGCTTACTTTACTTGATTTCTACTTGTACCTCCATCCAAATCAAAGAAATCAATGAAGAAAGTCGATTCCACTTCTATCTATGTCACTTCTGATGATCTTTCTGATTTTATTCCTATAAAAAACTCACCAAGTTTAATTAATAATAACTCTAGTTTTGATCATTCCTCTTCTAATTTTAAAATATATTTTCAATTCCTAAATCATTCAAGTTCACCATTGAGATTAATTTGGAGTCATTTGGCTCCAATGATCCCATAGAAAAGTTGTAGGTGAACCCGAGCAAGGTGTAGAACTTTTCACTAAACCATCTCATGAAGTCACCAAGTCACAAAGGGCAAAGTTCTACCTCTTGTGGTAGTACTCGTGATAAGGGTAAGCAAGTCATTAGTTCTAGCAATCAAGAAGCCCCTCCGTGATGCTCCACCTTGATATGCTTATGGAGGACCCAAGTCAACTATAATGTCCTCGCTCACCTGAGAAAGTTGCCAGCTAAATTAAGCATATATGATGCCCTTGTCTTATCCAAAGAGATGAGGGAGTCATTGATCAAAGCCCTTCTTGATCCAAAAATATGCTTAGCTCAGTTGATCACTACTAAAAAGGAGGCATGTTATTCAAGAGAAGCCTGTGGAGTTACATTCACAAATGAAGACCTTCTTTTGGGGACAACTAAGCGCAACTGTCCCCTCTACATCATAGTGGACATGGGCAGATTCAGACTCTCCAGGATGTTAGTTGATTCGGGTGCATCAGTGAACATTATGAGTCTAAATACCCTTGCCTACTTAAGGATTGACATCTCTGAACTTCAAAGAGATCATATGATGTTGAGAGGATTCAATGAATAAGGAGAGAGGGCTTTAGGCTCCATAGTGTTGCCCTTAGAGATAGATTAAGATAAAGCCAAGTTCTACATAATTGATTCAAATACATCTATCACTCTTGCTCAGCCTTGGATACATGGAAACAACATCCTCCATCTACATTAGTGCATTAAGTTCTCAAGAGGTGGAATCGGTATGTCAAAGGAGACTTAAAGCCATTTTCAGTTAGAGAGGTTGAGATATATGAAGATGCAACCTACTATCTTCCTCCAAATCAAAAAAGTTTATTCTTGTGAACTTGGTGAAAGCTCAAAAACAAAAGAAAAAAATAAATGAAGAAAAAGAAAAATAAAATAAAAGTACAAGTGAGAATCGCATTAATCGATGAAGAAGTAGAGCCAGATGTTGGAATCCACCCACAGTTTGTTCCTCCATATGAACATATGGGTAAGATGACTCGACCCCCACCAAGTAGAGGAAGAGGCAAATCCAGAGGAAATTTAGAGGTTAAAGACTCCCTTGTGGCCTAGAGCTATGTTTTACCATGAGTACCCCGCTATCCATATAGAATTGGAATTGGAATTTCAAGGATGAGTTTCATATGGTTAACATACCAACCAAACCCTTTCAGTGAATCCTATTGGAGGTGACATTCAATCTAGATATTGATGAAGATCAGACCTCCAAGCAAAGCATGAATGTATCTGAATCATTATTATGATGTAGAATAGTCAAGTAGCAGTTGTGAGCTTTAGCTCTAACCTCACTCTCTTCCTAGAAAGTTGAAGGTTTGGAAGTTAAGGAGGCCACCAAGTCATTCAAAGATGTCAGACTGAAGAGATTTTTGTTGAGAGCATCATTCTCAAGTCAAGAAGCCAATATAAAACTTGAGGATGATTCATAAAGATTTAATACAACTACATTTTGATTGGTATTTGTCTTGTATTATTAACTTAGCAAAGAAGGGATTAATCTCACATACTTAGTATAAAAACAAGGACAAACCTGTAGACATCCTCAATCCATCTGACTAAGATTCAATATAGGGTCTACCAATGATGACAACCATTACCTAGTCATTACCAATCATTTAAAGTCTGATGGGTTCTTTTAAATCATCCTAACTAATACAAGAAAGTGTGTTTAGAAACTTCAGATGATCCAAATGATCTTGAAGTCAAGGATGCATCGCTAGAGTTTGAAGAAGAAATCAGATCAACCATAAAAAAACTCAAAAAAAACTTAGGATAAGAAGATCCACACTTGACATACACGTCCTTAAATGAAGAAGAAACCAATGACTTAGTTAGTCGAAGCTTAAGGACTTTCACATAGAGTTATGAAGAAATGTCTGTTTATCTTCTAACGTAGTAGTCCACAAGCTAGCAATAGACCACAATGTTAACCATCAAGCAAGCTCCTAGGCATGTGATTAGATATTGAACAACAAGTCATTTCTGAAGTCAAGAAATTGATCGATGCTGGTTTCATCAGGGAAGAAAAATACCATACCTAGTTGGCCTGTGTCATCCCAATTAAGAAAAAGAATGGCCAAATTTGCATATGCACCAATTTTAGGAATCTAAATAAGGCATGTCCTAAAGATGAATTTTCACTTCCTATCCCAGAACTTATGGTGGACATTGCCTCATCTCATGTAGTCTTCTCTTTCATGGATGAGTCATCATCCCAAATTAAAGGCCCCAGGATAAGAAAAATACTTCTTTTGAACCACGATCAAAATATATTGTTATAAGGTCATACCTTTTAGCCTTAAAAATGTCGTTGCTTCATACCAGTGAGCCATGACTCGAATCTTCAATGAACTCATTCATCATCAAGTTGAATATTGCGTTGATGATCTTGTAGTCAAAAGTAAAGAAAAGGAAGACCATCTCTTTAACTTGATAGTAGTTTTCAAGCTTAAGATAATTTAACCTTAAAATGAATCACCTAAAGTGTGCATTGAGTAGCTTCAAATTCCTTAGGTTTTGTTGACACCATGGAATAGAAATCAATCCAGAGAAGATCAAGGTGATATTAGAAATGCCACCCCCTAAAATTCTAACACAACTCAAATCATTCTAAAGGTGGTTGGCATATCTAAGACACTTCATTTCCAACTTATAAGGAAGATTTCAACCGTTTTCAGCACTTGTCAAAAAGGACACCAAGTTCAAGTGGGATGACAAGTGCCAACATGCCTTTGAAGACATCAAGCACTAATTAATGATGTCGCTAGTTCTAACAGCCCCTATCTCGAGAAATCTATTGATACTATATACTGTTGCATTAAATGACTCCCTTAGCACTTTGTTGGCCCAAACTAATGATGAAGGGAAAGAAAATGCACTCTACTATCTCAGTCATCGTCTATTCCCTACCGAGGCAACCTACCCATCTATTAAACCTAGCTTTAATATTTGCATCCCAAAAGCTATGACATTATATGCTTTCTTGTAAGGTGAATCTGATCTCTAGGATCAATCCACTATAATATCTTATAACACGGTCGATGTTATCCAGATAGTTGGCATTGGTCCTTGATTTTATCACAGTTTGATATCACATTCATACCCCTCAGTGCGGTGAAAGGACAGATATTAGCAGATTTCTTAGCATCACACCTACTTTCTGCTGATTCTCTGCTTAGTGATGACCTCCTCGATGAACAAATCATGAACTTAGGGGACACTAGCAATCTCCATTGAGATGTACTTTGATGCGACTTCCTCTCAAAGAGGAGAAGAACCAATCTAATCCGGGAAAGGCGGGTAGGAATAGTTCTCCTAACTCTAGATCATAATGTGATGAGATTCTCATATCATCTGTCCAATCCATGCACCAACAATGAAGCTGAATATGAGGCTTTGATTGCCAGTCTAGAGTTAGCCATTACACTATGTGTCCAGAGCACTGACATCTTCGGAGATTCTCAGTTAGTTATCAACCAAATTGATGGGTCTTATAAGGTTCTAAAGCCTAAGCTCCATCATTACGCAAGTACACTATGGAGTTATTGGCCCAAATCCCAAAGGTTACTACTTATTAGATTCCTCGAAGAGAAAATGTAGTAACAGACGCATTAGCCAAGCTTGCCAAGGAGTTGGCATGCCTAGAAGATGAGTCCATACCAATAAGGGTACAAAATAGACAAGTATTATCCTTTATTGATGTTGAACTCATCGAGAGATTCTCTCTTGAAAGGGAGATTATCGTTGCCAAAAAGGACAACGAGTCAGATCAGAGGCAACCATTCATGGATTACCTGCATATTGGAAAACTACCTCAAGAGAAGTCATTAGCCCATCCGAAATAGAGAGCCCTTTCATACGCTATTGTGGATGGCACCTCATATCAGTGATCCTTCGATCATATGTGGTTATATTTTTTGGACAAACATGAATCCCATAGGATCATGATCGAGGTACACTCAAGTTTATATGGAGCGCATCAATCCAGTCGAAGATAAAAAGACCAAGAGACTAGGATACTACTAGCCTTTGATGATTACAGACTGCATGGACATAGCTAAGAGATGCCACCAATGTCAGTGCGGTGTGGTCTACACCAATATTCTACATCCTACATTGTCCTCGTGGCTGTTTGATTGTTGGGGGTACCGATATAGTGGGTTTGATCAATCCTTCTTCTTTCAAGGGTCATCGGTTCATTCTAGGCTACCACCGACTACTTTTCCATGTGTCTGGAGGCAATCCCACTTAGAGAGATCACAACTCAGCATGTGCTCTAGTTTTTCAAGAACCATATCATATATAGGTTTGGGGTACCTCGATGAATTATATGATAATAATACTGCATTCAAGAACACTAAGATCAACATCTTTGCCTGAATACACAACATAGATTAGAGATATTTCACCATCTATTACCCAAGGGAAAATGGCTTGGCAGAAGCATTCAACAACTCTCTTTCAAATAGTGAAGAAGACAATCGATGATAATAATTGACAGTGGCATGAGTAGTTAGTTGAAGCCTTGTGGGCTTACCGCATCTCATGCAGAACTCCAACTCAATCTACCCCATTCCCCTTAGTATATGGGTTCAAAGCAGTTTTACCATTAGAAGTCCAACTCCCATCACTAAGGATAGCTTTGGGCAGTAAGATCATAATGGAGCAGAATGCCAAGTTACGATTAGAAGAGCTTGAAGGTTTACAGGAGATATGCCTATGAGCATGCCAGAATCTCAAGTTGTACAAAGCCAAAATGATTCAAGCTCATAACAAGCTGGTCTACCCTAGAGCTTTTCAAGTAAGAGAGCTTATTTTAGTTCTAAAGAGACCAATTATTTCCTATTGAAAGATGGGAGGCAAGTTTGAACCCACTTTGGAAGGCTTTTTTTGCCATAGAGAAGGCCTACCAAGGTGGATCTTATCAGCTCATAAACAGTAGGGAGAGCACCCTATTCTTCCAATCAATGGGCTCTATTTAAAGAAATATTATCCATAAATCTGATTTAAATAATTATCAATAAAACTTCACTTCATTTCAAATTCAATCTCTCCATATTTGGTTAGAAATATCTTTTCTTGCGGATTCGCCATGACATGTTTAGGATAGGTGCAAGAGAACCTAGCAGCATCCTATTCCTATCTTTCATCAAAACAAACACAAACTACACATGTTTCTCCCGTTCTATTAGGATAGGTGTAAGAGAACCCAAGAGCCATCTTATTTTGACTAGTACAACTAAGTTAGGTGTAAGAGAACCCAAGCGGCTTCCTTTCTTGGTGGAGTCACACTTATACGTGTTTAGGGTAGGTGTAAGAGAACCAAAGTGGCATCCTATTTTCTCTTTCACAACACAAACAAGCACAAGTCTTTTATTTTGGGCTATTTTGATGTGGGAGCAAGCCCCCTGTGGCACTCACTCATCAACTGCTCTAGGTTGGGTTGATATGCTACCTTGTTAGTATCATCCTAGTGGTCGCTTGTCTGGTGGATGTGAGTCCCCATGCTTTCTTCCTGACTTGATCATTACAAACTAATGAGCACCCAGTTAGTTTGGTAGGCCCTTACTGCGCAACCAGTAAGCTACCCCATGTTGACTTTGTTTAAGAGGATGTAAGCACACTTTCTTCTTAGACTAGCCATCATGCGCTGACTAGGTCAAGTATATTTGAGGATTAGAGTAAGTCCCTCAATGGCTCCTTTCCTCTAACTATTTCAAGTCTTGGTCTAGTCCTTCTTTGTAACTCCCCACTTAGTAGTCACCCTAGGTCGGATAGCTCTTATTGCTGAAGACAGACTATCCCGATAATTAGTTCTACTTTAGGAAGATGTAAGTCTAAACTTCTTCTTCCTAGACTGCTTGTTGTACATCGACACACACCTTAGGTTGGTTGGTGTTCTCCATGCTGATGGTGACCCACCCAGTGGATACACCACTCTTAGCAGATGTGAGTCCCCACACTTTCTCCTTGAGTTGGACACCACATACCTACAGGCTTTCTTTTATAGGGTTTTGGATAACGACCCTAGTTGCACCTCCCCTGTGACTCTATTTGGATCACATCCTTAGCAACCCCATCTAGAAACTACCCTAGTTCCTCTTGGATTGGATAGCCCCCCTTTCCTAGTAGCCACCCATGTGGTTGGAGAATTTGTTTCACGGATATGCAGATTCTCCCTTGGTCCAATAAGTTTGAGATAGGACTAAGCTTATATAAGCTCCTTCTCAGTGTGGTCCCTCACACACCAACAGGGTCCGTACATTCAAAATAAACAAAATATATATATCTTCACTTGTGTATTATGAGGAAAACTCCTAATGGTATATTTTCTCAAGCAAGCATCCTATATTTAAGGCAGTATTAGCAAAACTCCCTATAAGAATTCGACTACTTTTGAGTTGAGATAATTCCTTGAGTTGAGATAATTCTTAGGAACCTTTGCACCTGAGGCACCTTGGTTGATAGTCTACTTGATGGTATCTATCCTTTTTGGATTTATAAATTTAAGATAGGTCTAGGCTGATATTACTTCTTAGTAAATCCATCACACATCTATAGGGTCCATTTCATCCATCATCATCCTCCCTCTAGTGGGCTTCAATTCTCCATACTCTTATCCAGTGATGTCAACTGCTTCCCAGTGGAAGGTTCATCTATTAAACGGATATGAGCTCTATCTCTCTTGAGATGTGCCCTCAAAACCAAATCATATCTCCCCATTGGACCCTCAAATCATCAACAAATCAAATCAAATTTCCATCCCCTAATTGGATTCCCATCAATTAACTCAAATCAAATTTCTCCCCTCTTTCAAATCAAACGCCCATCCCTTAGTGGATAACCCAACCTGCTTCAGTGGAAGGTTCATGCACTCATCCCCGGTCTATTCTCCCCAAATCATATCAAACCAACTCAAAGTCTTATCCCTCCATGGATAATCTAAACTTGCTTCCTTAAGGGGAAGGTCATTTCTTCTTGCCTTGGCATAAGTAGAGTTACATTGTACTAAACTCTTGATTCTATCTACACCTCAGGTTTAGAAGTAGATCACTTCTACTAGTGGTTGCAATCCTTCTAACATTTCTAATCATCTCAGTCAACGCCAATACATGTGGTCTCCCTTATTAGTTATACCACACCTATTGGGGGTCCTTTCATTGACCTCACTTTTGGAGTGAGTTCTTAACTTCCTCATCATAGATTTAGGACTCTTATAGACACTAAGAGCTCCTTAGTCCTAAGACACTTCTAGCGATTAGGTGAACTCTTAACCTAAGCTTAGAGACTTAGATGGCTTAGCTATAGGAATAGGGTATGCCTTAGGGATTTAGGAAGACTTCACTGTCCTATAGCATTGAACCTGATCCTTGCTTCCTTCTTTCAAAGCAAACCTCAAACTCAAATCCAAATCAAAAATCTGATCTCAAATCAAATGATTGAAACTCATGATCAAATTCAAATTCCAAATCCAAATCATAAATCTAATCTAAAATCAAAATATTGAAACCCATGATTGAATTCAAATTCCAAAATCTTCCCTAAGCCCTTTGATTTTATCTTAAGGACTTAGCCTTAACCAAATCCAAATCACTCCAAACCTAAGTAATTTTCTCATGAATCATTTATATCTTCATTTATATTCTAAATATAAATGGAATATAAATTTAAATAGCCAAAACTAAATCCAAAATCCAAATCAATTTATACCCTTTTAAGCCAAATCCTTGAACTTGGCCAAATCCTATCCAAATCAAATCAAAACTCATGGATTTCTTCATGATTCAATCATTCCTTCTATCATTTCCTCAAATATAAATACAAACTATAATTATCAAACCAAATCCAAGCTAACCCCATCAAACCCAAGTTAGCCTTTGTTGACTTGAAATTATCATATGAACCAAAATACATATGGCTTCAAATCACTTTCGATTGGATTTATATTTCCATCTCAAACCCATTTATTAATATAACTAAACTTGAATTGCCAATCAACCCATTTAGGTCCACGTGACCTAAAAGACCATCTTGAACCAAGTTCTAATTCAACCTAAATTGAATTGAACTAAGCCTATCCAAACTCTATGTCATGATCAAAAATCATTCTAGGTTAATCAATTATCTTGAATTGGGTCAAACCAAGTCAACCTAGCTCATTGACCAAGTCAATATTTAGCCCAAATGTAACCCAAACTAGCCAAATTGAGTGAAACCTTTGATTAAAACCCATTCATAACCAATGATTGAACATAACCAAACCCTCAATTGAGCCAAACCAAGTCCAATTGGTCATTTGACCCAAATTGGCCTAAAGAGCCAAAATAGGGCAAATCACAATCCAACCCAAATTGATTACAACCAATGGTTCAAGTTCATCCCAAAGTGATTATTAAACTTGACCAAAGCCATGATTGAGCCCAATTTGACCAATTTGTCAACTTGACCCAACTTAGCACAAATTGACCTAAAAGGGTCAAATTAGCCAAAATCCAAATTAATTCCAAATTAAACCAAACTAAAGCCTACAATCATTTTCAATATCCAATTGAACTTAACTCAACACACCAACCCAATTTGATCAAATTAGTCAACTTGACTCATTTGACCTATATGAACCCAAATGAGCCATAATCAAATTTAAAGTAAACTGAATCAAACCAATGGAACCAACACACTCCAATTGAACTTGTCCCAACAATTTTGACAATATGGTCAACTAACAAATTTGACCTAAATCAAATTCAAATCCAAACCAAACCACTTGAAATTTGGGCTAACTTTTGACCCATCCCAAATCTGCCCAAATCAAACCCATAGCCAAAACCATTTTGCCTTTAGGTTTAGGGAATCCTATGAGATAAGATACATGCATGGGTCATTTTCTCCCTTCCACTTGGCACCCATTCATAGGTTCACTAGGACCATGTCGACTTGATGCAAAGGTGGTTGAGTCGAATGGCTCATGGGGAGGTGAAATCACCTCCCCATTCCCATTGAGCTTTTCAAACCACCGAGGATAAGCACTACCTCCCTTGGCGACCACCTCCATAACCCTCAAGAATTGATCAAGAAAAATCCAAACTAGTCGTGGCCATTTAATCCAAGGAATGAGTGGGTATAGCCCACTCATTCTCACTCTAACTCAGACACTCACACTCAATTCAACTCTAGCAACAAAGGAGAGAGAGATCCCAGAGCAATTTCTAAGGTTTTCTATGCTCCCTAAAATCCCCATTCTCGATTTTACATGAAATAGAAATGGGAGGCCACCAGCTCAAACCTCCACCAAAGTGCAATTAACTTTGCACACACCTTACTTGGAGCTAAATGAGTGAGAGCAAATCATTTCCTAAGCTTCTTGATGGCCAAAGGGTGGAGTTTGATCTAGACCGATCACCTATGCCTGCCTTGAGCCACAAACACCAAATCAAAGTGTGGGCTTTGTTTCAACCAAATGAAGCTTCCTCGATCATTGGAACCACCAGTCATAAGCACTGATGAGATATTCCATTGAAACTAATCTTTGAATGAAAATAGCTTGGTCTTTTGTGAATGAAATTTCTATGTCATGCGATTTCTATCATTAGATTTGCTTGTTGCTTGCTGAAGGGATCATTTTCATCTCCATTCAAGCTCGAGTGAGCAAGTGTCGATGATACATAGCCATCATTCATTGCTCGAGGAGATTGATCCATCCATGCGATCGTAATGGATGGTCCAGATATGATCACACATAGAACCTTTGATTAATCCTTCGAAACTGTAGGTTTAATCGTGATCGTCTAATTTTAGATTGAATGGTCCACAGAGTTACCATGTGTGTCGACATCCGAGTTAGCCCTTGGATGTTTCAATTTATATAGCAAATCCCATCACACCACATGGAAAGCGTGCCACGGTAGCCGCCATGTGTCCCTACGAGATTAAGGCTTTAAATAGGCTTAATTAATTTTTTTTAATCCTGAAATTTCCTAAATTCATAACTAATTCTAGAAAAATCCAAAAAATACAAACTTAGTTGAATCTAGAAAATTATTATTAATTGATTTTAAATAGTGGTTCTAGCTTAATTAAGGTTTAATTGGAAATGTAATTAGCCTAATTACTCCATAATTAACCATCTAATTAATCTCAAACTTTCTATGGATGTTTAGGGGGATGACCATAGCCTCCTCTATTATTCTAGGATTTTATTGGTTGCTTAATTAAAAAAATAAATTTGTTAAATCTTAATAACTTTCTTAATTAAATAGTATTAATTAAGCAACTGAACAATAAATTAATCAATCAATTAAGCTTATTAACCTCTATTAAGGGTGATGAAGTCTAGGGAAATGGATTGGGACTCTCCCTTCCAATATTTTCTTTATGTATTCTCCAATCCCTCTCAAATAAATAAATAATTAACACCCCTTAATTAACAAGATTAATTAAAAAACCAAATCATACATGAACCTTAATAACCAAAGAGGATTTAAGGATTGAGACTTAGGCTCCTTCATTGTCTCTCTAAGTTCATCTCACTTTGATTGGTTAATGTTAATTAAGATTTAATAAGTTAATTAATGAACTAAATTAATTCAATTGAATCTATTTCTCTAATTTAATCTTGGGTAGCTCTTTTAGTGTCCAATGACCTAAAGTGAGATATCATGAAATTATGGTTAGCTCACATGTGTGAGAAAACCATAAAAGTAGTTAAATGAGATCCCTTAAGCCTAATTAACTATTAATTATGAGCCAATTGCATTAGGCCCCTTTCATTTCTTAGGAGCATTGCAAATTTACTTTTCATGTGATTGCATATCATATTGGCTCATTATTAATTAGTTAATTAACTTAAGGTGATGTAGGTAATTAATTAATCCACTTAATTCATAATAATCTAATTAAACCATAAAATCAACTTAATTACTTTTATTGAACCAAATTAACTCACACATGGTGAATAGGATTAGACCTCCACAAAATCAAGTCAAACTCAAAATGAAATAACATTAAAGAACATTAATTCATTTTAAGTAGTCTTATTTAGTATGATTGTCTTTAGGAATTAATTGGGATGAATAAGATCATGTGCTTATGTTACTTTATTTCTTTCCAATCATGCTAAATGTTGCCTGCCATGTGTAATCATGCATTCATTTCTTTTAAAATTAACTAAATGAAATGGTTTATTTTATGTTAAATTACATGTGTTGATTTAAATTAAAAATAGGTGTGGCTATTATTACTATTAAATCAAAGTTATTTTCAAAAGCTCATGAATCAATTATAATAAATAGAGTGATGTTAATCACCAATATCTATAAGTTTGCATGTGTTGATAATATAAGATATGCAATGTAAAGTTCTTTTCCTTACCTTATATGAATTTTACAAATGTATAGTTCATTTGAAAAGAGCACAACATTTGTCCTACTCCTATGTATCTCCATGTTAAGACTTATGAGGAATTTCATATCCCATATGTAAGTCATATAATAAAATTAAATATGACTTCTTGCATGACTTCTCATTCTTGTAGTTCTTTTTGTACATTCACATGTATCTGAGAAAAGTGGTATATTAGTCTGGACACCCCGAGATTATGAGGCTTTAAGTAGCCTCTAAGTAGGTATTGTACCTACATGATGTAGAACAATGGCAATGTACTCACTTAAAACTCTTATACATATGTATGTATGATATAAACAATGAATAAGAATCATAAATCAATTAATTCAAATACAACTTTTGCATGGGTTTTTCAATTCTTATAGTTGTTTATACATCTATATGTATATAAGAAAAGTGGTATATTAGTCTGGACACCCCAGGGCTGCGAGGCTTTAAGTAGCCCTAAGTAGGTCTTGTACCTTATGCCCCTGGTGCAGAATAATGATGACGTACTCACTTAAAACTTTCATACATGTGAATGTTTACCTAGATAATGAATGAAAAATCCCCCTTTTCTATTAAAAATACATGCATTCATACTTCTTTTATTTGGTTGAGTTGATTAGCCATGTGATTTAAGGTTCATTCCTTATGCTTTTGCATAAGAATATAATTAGAGCTTTAAAGTAATATGACCAAATCATTCAATCAACTGAAACACAAATTTCAAACACATTTACTCACATTCATCATCTAAGTGTGTTAAAAGTATAAATTACATGTATAGGTATGCTTAGGATTTACTCATATGCATGATACACATGATGGAAAGAAATGAATAAATATGTGTTATGTCATAGTAATTCATCCTAATTAATCTTAAAATGCCTTTCTTATTAAATAAGGTCATTTAGAGTGAACCTAAACTTAAGGCTAATTAAAATATATAATAAGCCATTCACTAAAGGAAATTGATTAATTAACTTGCTTTAAATGTGACTTATGGTAGGGATGAAAGAGAGATTCTCTCTCTCTCTTCTCTTTATAACACTTAGTTGTTAAGTGTAGGCCATACAAAATAAAAGAAAAAACTAAGTAAAATCTTCAAATCAATTAAAATTACTTAAAGAGAAATCAACTCTCTATATATTAAATCGCTCATACTTAGCAAATTATAACTCTAAAGCCTAGTTAGGATATACCACACAAGTTTTAATGCATACACATTAGGCTAAGTCACCACTTCTAGCTTTATGTTAGGGAGGTGTGTGGTTTGATGTATGCTTATTTTGTGATGTACTATTATAGACTGGATGTTAGGGTGTATGTGCATAGTCTGGATGTTAGGCCTATATTAGCCTAATCAAGCTTTCTGTAAGGGGTTGTGCTTAAGGGGCCGTTGTAATAAAAATATAAATACTTTTGCTATGCAGGTTGCTTATACCCCTAAGCATACTCCAAGTTAGGACAGGTGGGCTTGGTTACCCATGTGCAGGGTGCTAAGTCCAAGTTATTCATCTAACTTGCGGTTGTATGGTGTGTTTAGCTAACATTTATTTTGCGGTGTAGCTAGATTTACTTTCCTTCTCTTAATGTCATATTGTATTGGGATTAGGATAAGTGTTATGGGGATTAGGATGAGCATTAGTATAAGATCAAGTCTTGTACCATGTGATGCCTTCGGAGCAAGCAACATCCAAATTAAGCCAAAATGAAGAAAGAAATGGTGCAAATCAAAATGAAGAAATGGAAGATGAAGAGATGAAGAATGAAGAATGAAGATCCCCATAGCATTCATCATTTGTAATTATAATTATTCTTTTGTAACTTGAGTTGTATAAGGGTAGAGCTCGGCTACCCACATTTCTTTTCGGGTTGTACGACAACACCTGACGCATCGACCTTCTATTCTTTTGTGATAGATTTATAAAATTGTTTGATGTTTTATTTAGCTTGTATTAGAAATGGAATGCCTCTTCATAGTTTCTTTATGATTGGTGATTGTTGTGTGGCTGGATGAGATTAGGCTCTTAGGATAAAATAAATTTTCTACCCTTAACAACTCATAACTAAACTTTTAAAATAACTCATAATCTTACATAAAAGCCTAGATATTAAATCAAAATAATAAAATATTTAGCAACCCCTTAGTTGGATGTTGTATGTTTAATATCATGCATAATCATCTTATTTTACTCTTGCCAAGAGAGGGCTTCCATCTTTTCCAGATAGAACGGGCTTAACCTTTGAGAGCCTATAATGGAAGAACACCTCTTTCCCTTTTAATTTGGCCCATAATCAACTTCTCATGCATTTAGGCATACAAAATCCTATAGCCCGTGTCAAAATAAAATCTCCCAAATTAAATAAAATTTGATAAAAATTTGCATTAGACTAAGTCATTATTCATGCCCCTCATGCTCTAGTCTCTTAGGGAGTGGGTTTAAGGACTTTAGTCTTCTTTCTAAATAATAACAACCTAGCCATCTTGCAAAAGCGTATGACTTGCCTACATGGATTTAAAGTATATGAGGAGTTAGGAAGCTACTGTGCTATAATAAGTGTTGACCTCAATTTTGGAAGAGTCATTTTAGCAATGAGAAGAGCTCAAGTTCAAATAGGGATTTCCTAATTCAATATTCAAGTCACTATGCTTAGTGACTTAGGAAATACATTTTGTGCTAAATCCAATCTACTTGGTTTGATGCAAAATCAAGTCAAATATCCAGCATAAATTAAATCAAGTAAATCAATGAAAATATAATGGAAATTCAAAGTCAAACCTAAAGTCAACTCTAGTCAACCTAGGATTGACTTGGTAACCCACTTGGTCAAAACATCAACCCACTAAAATTTGACCAATTCAAATTGCCAAAAATATTTCAAATGATCAAATAAACATGTTTGATCATAATGAAAAAGAAATTTGAGTCCATTGAAGCCTAGATTAGGTAAGTTAAATTCCATAAATCAAAATAACCTAAATAGGCTACATTGAACTCAAACCCAAGAAAAATCAAAATAAATGTAAATTGATTATCCTAACTCATATGGGGATGGTGATGGGACATAATCCAATTCCCTATTGGTGTAATTGGGTCAAATGGGTCATTTGACCCATAAGAAATTAGGTTTAATTCACTTAACCCAATTTGGGTTAAGTGAGTTAAACAAGATAAAATGAATAGGAAAATTCAAATCACTTCTAACCAAATCACATGGGATGGGGATGAGACTTCCCTAAATCTTTCTAATGAAGGTTTACATCCCTAATCAATCCATTTAAACTTTTCTTGCATTATTGCATAAAATACAAATGGTGAGAGGCCAATGCAAGCAAAGGAAATGAAGAGGTCAAATTCCTTCTTTCTTCTTCCCACCTCTTCACCTTGGACAGGTGTGGGATAGAAGAGGAGGGCATTAGCTAACTTCCAAGATCCTCCATCATCAAAATCAACCAAGCAATAAAGGAAAAGTTCTTTAAAACTCTCAACCACATAGCAAAGCACACACACACTTCCCCGAAGCCAAATGAAAGCTCTTCCCCTTTCCAAGTGTCCTTAACCATTGCGAACCACCAAAGCTAAAATTTTCGTGCCAAGGGTTGATCTAGGAACAATCCATGAGGAATTAACTCAATTCCTTTATCAATCAAGTTTGATTCAAGGTTCCAAAGCTCTAGGATCAATTCCAAAGCCAATTGTCCAACTAATTGAGGTATGCCATTAACGACTTTAGCTTTTTCCTTAAAGATTTAGTTGTGGTCATTTTCATAAGAAACATGATCTTCAAGTTGATCCAACCATATAGAATCATAGGATTTCTTCAATGATCTTGTAGCAATTGAAATCATGTGATTTCGTTGCCTAGATCAAAAGATATTAGCAAAATAAGATGGACAGCTCTCGGCTCCCATAGGAAATGAAGGAGACGAGCTCTCTACCATTTGATCCATGTATTTGGATTGGAAGGTCTAGATCTAGGCAGAACGGATCAATTTTCTCTATTTAGGAACCGCAGGATCGATCCGGACCATCTGATTTTCGATCGGAGGCCTAAGATCATCCCTCATAACTGCACAAGCTGACGCAGCGCAACATGGGCTCTGCATGGACCAACCTGCATGCACCACATGGTGGGACGCGCAACACAAGTGCGTGCCGTGCACCATGCAGATCCTGCGTAGGCTTGCCACTTAAATTCCATTAAAATTAGTTAAATAACGGTTTTAAAATTATTTAAAAATCATAGAAACTTTGAAAATTCATAAAAAATAAATACAAATAAAAAATGCAAATAAGGCTCTATGGATTCATCTTGATGAGAGGAATCCATTGAAATTAAAATCCCTAATTTTTTTTTAGGTATTTTAGCCTTAATTAGGGTTTAATTGAAAAACATTAAATCCTAATTACTCTCAAATTAATAATCCAATTAATTTGAACTTTTTAAGAAATAAAATTAAGCATAAAACACACATTAGATGAATTTTTGGGGATTTAATTCTCTGAATTCAAAGGAAATTGAAATTTCATATGCTTAACCTTTAAATTAATCAAAATTAATTAATCCTTTTGAAATAATTAGGAAATTATAATCAAACAACCTTAAATCACCCTAATGAATTTCATTGAACATTAAAACATCATTAAACTCAAAACCTAATTATCCTTAAATAGACCTAGTAATTAAATGAGTTGAATAATTCAATAACCTAAATTTAATCAAATCATAGTAAATCAACCGGTTAGCTAAAATTTATGAATAAACCCTCAATGGAAAGGTATTTCGAAGAATTTATGAAATAAAGAATCAATCTCATTGAATTACTAATTTATATTTTAATAAAATAATTAAAACACTTATTATTCCCTAATTACAAATCTAATCAACATGAAACTTTGAATATTTGAAATTGGCATAAAATGCCACTTGAGAAAATTTTCAATCCAATCTTTGGATTAGAGTTGTTAAATTTTTAAATCTTTAGGTCAATTTTAATCAAATAATAGATTAAGGAAATTAATTAATATATTAAATTAAATGGAAATTCAAATCAATTTCAATCAAACATGAGAAAATTATTAAGAAATTTCTCTAAATATCTTAAGTCAATTAAAGTGATCAAATTTAATCTTAGAATAATAAAATAAAACCTTAGGTTAATAAAACTATTAATTAATTTAAACCTTAAAATTTGAATTAATAAAATTTAATGAAATCATTCATCTCTAATGAATTTAAGAATGAATCTAAAACTTAGGTCAATTAAATTAGATCAAATAATTAACTCAAGTGCTTTAGGTTAAGCATAATCCATGAACAAACCAAAGGTACTAATTCATATTAATGAACTTAAACCTTAAGCTTAACAATCCATGATTTAATAACTTAAATTAAATTGAATGAAATTAAACTTTAATTTAAACTCTTTAAATTAGCATAAGCCAAATCAAATGAAACCCATATGACTTAATTCAAAATGAAACAAATCATAACTTAATTAAATCAAACAAAGTAATTCAAACAAATAAAATAATTCAAATCAAATCTAAAAGAAAGAAACATAAAACCAATCCAAACATAAAAAACTTCAAAAGGATTAATTAAGATACTTAAGGATCTTATTTAGACTTTTGGTAATTTTATTAGGATTTAGGATGTGGAATAAAGTGAGTTTCACCTAAAAATGAAATTCATTCTATTTCTTATTCTTGAAAACCTATACAACTTTAATAAAATAAAATGGAATAAAAATGGGAATTAAATCATAAAGTCATTTGAATTGAAACCACCCAAAGGTAAAATTAATTAAAATCAAACTTCAAATTGAAACTTGAACTAAAAAGGCCTAGCAAAGACTTACCACACAAGCCCAGCCTCTACACATACTAGATTACATAGGTCACGGACTCTAGATCTAGGTTAGATCATTTTGTGATTTTCTTTAATCTTTTGTGATATGTTGTATTGTGCTTCACATGTCTGTGTGGTGTGTTGCTTTAGGCTGTATGTTTAGGCTTGTTTGTTTGTTAGACTAGATGTTAGGGCATTCTTTCTAGATTTAACATTATTTTTTGTAGGGGATTGTATTAAAGGGATCACTATAATAAATAATTCATAAAATTATTGTTGTAGTGTTGAAAATCCCTTAACATAGTCCATAGGTTAGGTGGGCTTGGCAAGCAACTAATGCTAAGCCCATATATTTGTGAATTATAATTGTTGTGTGTTGTTTATATTTCCTAACATCTGTTTTATAGTGCTTAGGATTTCTTTTGATATTTAAATGTAAATTTGAACTTAGAATTAGATTATGATCTATGGGGTCTAGGATTAGCAGAAGCTGACCCAACCAAGAGATGGGGCGATGGTCCCCTGTGGAGCCCGATGGGTGTCCCTGAAGAAGAAGACTTTCCCGGAAAGAAGACCCATAGATCTAAACTTGTAGTTCTAGGCCAGGTTGTATAAGGGCAGAACTTAGCTGCCCATTTTTATTTTTTCTGGGGGTGAACAATGGTACCTAACCGGATTGGCCTTTTTCTTATATAATTTAATTTGGTTTGATTTATTTTTAGTGTGCAAAAGAAACATCATGCTTTTTCTAGGTTTTTTTTTGCTATGTTTATGCTGTGATGAATGCCTGGATGTAGAATCATAGGATAAACTAAATTTTCTACTCAACTAAATCAATTGAAACATAAAAATAAATACAACTTATAATCTTCATATGAAAGCTTAGGTATTAAAGTAAGATAAAATATGTAGCAACCCCTTAGCTAGATGTTTTAGCATCATGCATAAATCATATTATTTCACTCTTGATTAAGGAAGGGCTTCCATCTTTTCTAGAGAACATGGGCTTGACCTTTGAGAGCCAATGATGGAAGAACACCTTCTTCTATTCTGATTTGGCTCATAACCTTTTTCTAATTGCATGCATTAGGTATAAACTGCATACCTATGGCCTAAAATTAATCCCGAGTCAAAAATTATAATAATCTGAAAAATATGCATTAGTTAGATGCATTCTTATACCCTACATAATCTTAGGGATTGGGAGAGTCTAGGTTCAGATACAAGCATGTTTATCTTTTGAGATAATAAATTAAAACAATTAAAACATGAGTTATTTTCCTAATGGAATCAATTTATACTAATACCTAGCCATCTTGCATTCATATGACTTAGCCTCATGGTTTTAAAATACGCTTAGGTGATGTTAGCTGGCAACCTTCTCCATGCAGGTTGTAAGTCCATAAGAGTCAGGGATAGGTTAGTTCCCTCAAGTGAGGAGAATGGCCAATGATACTTAAGGATAGAACTAGGTCAAGCATCGCATACATGTTAGAAGCACTAGACTAGGTTCAAGCATCCTTGTTAGAATAAGTCTTCAACCCTAGGCATTTGCAGTCTTGTCTGCTAGAATCTAAGCTAGATTTCTAAGAAAATGATAACTTGAAATCTAAAATTAAATCTAAATTTGAAGCCCAATCATTGGATAGTTAAATGTCTACTAAGTTTCCCAATATCAATAGACATTTCTTACTCTTTCTCATTTGACTCTTGAAAATAACTCTCTCAAATTTGGACCTTTCCCAATTAAATTTCTAAAAATCAATCCTTTGAAGCTACCTTAGATGTCTTTAGGAATAATCACTTATTTCTTTAATCGAGAGTATTCTTAGGAAGAGACCCTTCTAAGATGTAATTAACTATAGAAGCTTGCCTTTATAAGGAACCATGATCCCATGATAGAATAAACCCTACTTTTTTCCATGTAGTTCGGGCAAAAATACTGCACAAAAGACCCATTAGCCTTTAGAGTCTTTTATTGAAATAATCAAATCCATTACGAAGAGCATGTTTATCTTTCGAGATAATATGTTTATTCCTTAATTTTGTATTCGATCATCTAAATAAAATATTTCTAAACTTTATGTGGTGTCATTTATTTCCTCTATTCTAGAGAAAACACCAACAATAAGTCCAACAGTCGGGCGGTTTACTCTCTCTTATGGAGGTAAACCATATACCCACTTTCGCCTTAGATTTAGGTCATTCTTTGGCCTTCTCCAAAGCTCCCTAGATTTAGGATCTGAGGTTGTTGTTTCCCTTTGGGGCTACAAGCATAAATCCTCACCTCTTAGGTATTTCCACAATCTTGTATTGTGGAATTATAAGTCCTAGATTTCTAAAAAAATTTAACCTCAATTTCAAACATATAAAGCCCAACCAAAGAATAGTTTGTGATGCTCACTAGCCCTCCTAGTATCATGAGCATCTCCTATTCATATCCCTTTGGCTTCAATAATAAGTCTTTCTTTTCGATCCATCCTATTTGATCTTCTAAATACAACCAATTTATTGATAGTCCTATCTTTGAATTCTTTGGAGACAACAGTTACCTACTTTAATCGAGAGTATTCCTAAGAAAATCACCTTCCTTAGGATGTATTTAACTATGAGGGCTTGCCTCCATAGGGAACTTAATGAACTTGATTTAAAATAAATCCTATTTTACTTTTTCATGTAAAGTAGAGAAAAAATCTCTGGTACATTCGAAGACCCATCATGCCTTAGGAGCCTTATTAGGTGAATAGGTCCATCATAGGATAGTGATTTCTATCTTTATATATTGTGCACTATTCCTTAATGTGATACCTGATAATCTCAATAAGTACATCCTCAGAACTGCATGGTGTCCCCCCCCCTCCATATGCATACACACATACACATGAACCAAAAATAAACACCACAATGTCACACCATTCCTTTTCATCACCCATAACATGCATATGACATTAAATTTAGAATGCCTATACATACAATGTATTTTGACACACTTAAATGATCATGAGCGCATATATTTTGATAAAAAAAGAAAATTTTTATTTCTTAGCTAAGTACCACACACATGTATAAAATTTTTAAGCAAGTACATGCCATTGTTTAAACTAGGGAAGTGAGATAATCAATGACCTCCGTGGGGCTACTTAAAATCTCATATTCTTGGGATGTTTAGAATATATACTTGCTATTCTTAAATACATATGAATGAAGACACAACCAAAGAAATGAAAACTATGCAAAATTTTTTTGTTTTTGTGAATCATTTACACATGTAAAGTAAAATTCTATCCAAATTCAAGTACAAATACACATAAGCATGAAATAAAATAAGTATATGCCTTGTTAACTGTGGGAAGTGAGATAATTAATTACCTCCATGGGGCTCCTTAAAGCATCATATTCCTGGGATGTCTAGACTATATACTCATTATCATTCAAATATATGTACATCCATACATAAATCATAAAGATAAAATAACCCTTTAACATGTTTAAGGTATAAACACATGCAAATCATATAGAATATCCATAGCTAATCATTACTCTAAATCTTCATTATCATTTTATAACTTTAAAAATAGCTTTTAAAATTTATTAGTGATATTAGCCACACATATAATATGATTTAAGCCAACACATGCAACTTACACATAAATAAATTTCATTGATTGTTTTATTTTTTAAAACATGAATGTATGATATCACATGGCATATAACATTTATAATGATTGAAAAGAAGTAATTAAACATTTTCACATAATATATTCAATCGCATTAATTCCTAAGGACAATCATATTAAATAAAATCATTTAAGAAAAACCAAGGCTTCTTATTAAGTTTGATTTTTGGATTTGAATTAATAAATTCAAAGAGGAGAAATTCATTTGTTGTTTTTTACGTCATCCCATGTTGATGATTTAATGTGTTTAAAAAAAAGTAATTAAGTGAATTATAAGAGTTAGTTAAGTTTGATTCATTAAATATTTCATTTAATTACCCTTTTCTATGTTTCTTTAATTTAATTAACCACTTATTCATGAGCCTCAAATGATATGCAAATGGGAAATTAAAATTGCAATGCTCCTAAAGGACCTAATGCAATAAGCTCATGCTTAAGTGTTAATTAGATTAAGAAAATAACTAAGCTAAGTACTCTTATTAGTTTTCCACACCCATGGGTTAATCATAATTTCTTTAAGGGTTTTATGCTCTTGAACACATAAAGAGGAACCCACAAATTGAATGTTAATTATCTAAAGTAGTTATCATTTTGAATTAATTTAATTTGCCATTTAAATTGCATAATTAACCCTTAATTAAATTTTGAATTAATTACCCTCCTTAATGAAATGGATTTGGGAAAATAATTAAGAAAGAGGTCCTAATCACTTCCCCTCATCATCTCACTATTAATCAGTGATTAATCAAGCTTAATTGGTTATTTTTAATTATTTGGAATTTTAAATAATTATTAAATCACTTAATGATCGAGATTAGGGCATGAATCTCAAATCCCCCTAATTACTTAGCCAATAAATGCAAAAAATTTATAGGAGACAGAAGACATCCCATTAAATCAACATGTCAAGTTTAGGATTAATTGCCCAAGTAATTAAGGCTTCATTAATCTAATTAAAAAAAATTCAAATTCTAATTAAGCTTTGTTCACTGTTCAAAATTTAATGAGATTATTTTTATTATAATCTCCTCTATTTACCCTTTCCAAAATGGGTTTTTATGATTTTTCTACAATTAGTTATGAATTTTTAAAATTTTGGGTAATTAATTATATTTTTAACCTTAGTTAATCTGTAATCCCATCGGCACCACACGGGAGCTGATTTGGCGATGCTTTCCACATGGCAACATCAAATTGGCCACTTAAACCGTCCGTCGTAGCATGTTGAGTCGATGACGCGCTTTTGTCCCCACCGTTAAATCTTGAATCGGACAGTGGGGATTAATCTTGTGATTCTTAAGGAATATAATTGAATAAATCTAATTAGATTAATCATGGCCGTCCATTCCAATCATGTGGAAAGGATGGAAGATGATCCTTCGTCCCCCGAGTGATAGAAGACGGACACCGTCCGCCCTCCTTTGCTCCCTCTGAGTTCACCAGAACTTGTGAGGCATCAGGATCAACTCCAAAAGATTCAAAGGATAGATCTAAATTGCACGAAATCAAGATTTCTTTCACAAAATACCAACACCTAGAAACTTTCCTATAGTTTATCAAAATTTACCTCATTGGATCTCAGGATCGGTGGTCCAATGACTGAGGTAGCTTTGCCTTGAAGAGATGAAACCCTATTGTGAAGCTCATGAGTTGCCTCCCCACCAGTGGCTCTATGGACCAAATGTCACCAAAAATATCACTGGAGTTGGTCTAGGAGTGATCTTCGGTGCTCAAATCGACCAGGAATTGATTCATTTCATCTTGCCGAAGCTTAGAGAAAGTGTGGGTGGAGTTAATTTAGTTTTTTTTTAGTTTGAGTGGTGTTATATGGAGAAGAGACTCTATTTCTCTTAGGTTTGGTCTTGTTGGCAATGGGAAGCTCGGGGAAACTCTGGAAGGCTCTAGGGAGGCTCATATCGACTCACTGAAGCTCTATGTCTATTTGAAATGAGATGGGGGGGAGTATACTATCATCCTAGATCAATTGAACGGCTTGGATGGGTTCAGCTTTTGCACGCTCTGCAAGTGGTCTTGAGGAGGTCAGGTGGTCCCGCCTTTGAATGAAGTTGAGCTACAGAGGCGAGGTAGTGTACCACCTCCTCTAATGGGGTGGTTTGGGTTAGCTCACCTCCACATGGCTCATGGCTGACCCAATCAAACTTTGGGTCAGGTGATCCAGTGGTCCTCATGTCCCATTTGAGCTTACAATGTTTACCAAGAGGAGGAGAGTCGGTTTGACCATAAAAATTGAGATTTTTTCCCATTGGAGGGGTTAACCAAATGGGTTTTAAGCTAATTTAGGTTTAAGGTGGGTTGGGTTTGATTTGGGTTGAGCCATGGTGACCCAAGGATCATGCCAAATTTGGTTGGGTTTCGAGTTAGTTTGGTTAGGTTTGGCTCAATTTGACCTATGTAGGTCAAATTAGGTTCAATTGGGCTAGGTTGACCCATGGGTCAAATTGGGTCAAACCAAGGGTTGGATCATGTTCAAATGATGATTTGGGATGTTTCAATTCAATTGGTTTGATTTGATTTGAAGTGGATTTGAATTTATCTCATATGGGTTCATATCGATCAAATGGGCTAGGTTGACCAATTTGGTCAAATTAACCAAATTGACTTGAGTTAGGGGTTGGTTTAGATTCAGTTGATTATTTGAAGATGATTGTATGTGTTGATTTAAATTAATTTTAATTTGAGAATTATTTAGATCAATTTGAGCATTTAGGTCAATTTGGGCTAAATGGATCAATTGGGTTTAATTGATCAAATTGGATTCAATTAAGGCTTGCATCATGTTCAATGATCAATTTGTGATGGATTTGAGTCATTGGTTTGAGTCAATTTGGATTGGATTGATATTTGATTTAATTTGGGTCATTAGTTCAAGTAGGGTCAACTTGGGTCAAAGGGGCAAATGGGCTTGGTTGGTTCAATTGGTGGAGAAATCATATTCAATACTCAATTTATGATTGAGTGGAAGCAATGAATTTAATCATTTGGGTTTAGAATGAAGTTCGGCTCAATTTGATTCATATAGGCTAATTGGGTCAACATGGGTCAAGTGGCCAATTGGACTTGGTTTGACCCAAATTAGATAATAAAGGGTGATCAACAATCATTGTAGAAGGTTTTGGATGGGTTGATTCAATCCAATTTGGGTTGGATTGAGGTTTGGATCAAATGAGTCCTTTAGGTCACTTTGGGTCAAGTGAAGGATTGAGTTGAATTGGGTTCAATAATCAATTTATAATTGATTGATGACTTTGATTGCAACTGATTTGAATTTAATTGGATTTTGGCTCATTAGAACATTTTGGGTTCAAATGGGCTAACTTAAGTTAATTGAAATGATTTGATCAAAATGGTTTGGTCATGAAACTTGGAATGATTTGAAATGGAAATTTGAATGGTTAAAGTGTTTTTGTGAAATCAATTAGGTTTGGTTTAATTGAAGGAGCTTAGGTTTGATCCATAAGATTAGATTATGAGGTTAAGATGGGTTTGGGTTCAAGTCATTTTGGCTTAGAGCTTGGATATGAAACAAATTGAATTAGGTTTGGTTGTATTGATTTGAGGTTTAATTTTGTATGAGTGAATAGGCATAGGTCATGGGTTGGGCCATAGGATAGGTAAGTCCTATTTACCCTAAGGTATGACCTAGGCTTGGGATATGCCTTCTTAAGTCTCTAGGCTTAGGTTTAGCGTTCACCTATTCACTAGAAGTATCATATGACTAAGGAGGTTCTAGTGTCAAAGATGACTCCTAAGTTTAAGATAAGATGATGAATCCTCACTCCAAAAGTGAGGTTAATAAGGTGATGAGTTAATAAGTACAAGGATAGCTGCTTGTCATGGGATAAAACATTAGTCGTGTAGCCTTAGCACCAAACCTTGGTGCTAAGTCAGTCTTTCCCACACACAATGCCAATCTAGAATGCCCACACATAATAAAGAAAGAGAAAGACTTCAATGTGAAAGAACTTTCACTAAACAAAGTGATGTGCAAGGCTTGGAGTATAAAGATTTTCTTAAGGGCTAGGAACTCTCATAAGCTCTTCCCATAAGACTGTTATAAATGAGGGGGTGGAGGTGGAGAGGTCCTATTTATAGCTCTTCTCCCATTCCTAGGATCATTTTAGATTACACTACACTTAACATTAGTGTAGAGTTCTTTAAACAACTACACACTATTTTCATACATTTATTACAATTTATCATATTCTAGAGAGATGTAGGGTCTCCCAGATTACTCCCCAAACATCTACATAATTCTGAAACATTCAAGAACATTCTAAAAACTTTTTGAGTAACATTGAAATATCCAAAAGGTTCTAGAGATTTTTAGAGACTTCTAGAATATTCTCAAAACATCTAAAGTCTTCTAGATGCTTATAGAATCTTCTAGATAGATCTAAACTTGTGTAGAGTCTTACATAACCTTTTAGTATTGTGTGACTATATTTTGGAATGGTTATAGGAGACTCTTTTGCCTCTGTTTGGCATGTCATGCCCAAGGGGTTTAACCAAACCTCTTGGCTCAATTTTTGGGTATGACATCCTCCTCTACTTATCCTCATAATGCCCTCATTGTGGGTCCTTTTGATGCCATGTTGGATGTCTTTCTTGGATCACCGAAGGTCCATTATGGACATTTGGCTTCCTTGGTCCTTCACTATCTCCTCCTTCGGGCTAGCTTCCTTGTCATCTATTAGCTGCTCATCTTTGACTTTTATTGGTGAGCTTAGGACTTAGGATCCCTCATATTGGCTTGGCACCTCCTTGAGCCACTCTGTTGGCAAGATAATGTGGGTTCCTCAAAGACTTTTGTCATCCCTCTTGGTGAGTCCCCAACATCAGCCTCTAACTTAGCCCCATGAGTTAGGTGGCTATCCTCATCCCTTAGAATGCCTTCCTTGACTTGCAACTCCTCTCCTTTAGAGTTGTTACCCTCCTATCTTTGTCTCCATAGCTCTTGTGTAGACCCCATTTGTGTGACTTGATTTCTATCCTCGTCTGTTGAGTGAGGATTAATCCTCCCCATCTTAAATCTAGGAACCTTCTAAACAATTGGATTTCCTTAGTACGAAGACACTTTTAGTGATTAAGGGGATGCTAAAACTTAAGCATAGAGACTTAAAAGGCATAACCCTAAGCTTAGAGTTCACCTTAATACAAATAGGTTCCACCTACCCTATGGCCTGAAACCAAGACTCATACCTTTTCACTCATCCAAACTTAAGCTCATGTAGATAGAGCTAAACCAACCTCAATCATATTCAATTAATCTTAATTGAATTTAATTTTAATCCAATTTCAAGCCAAACTAACTTGGACCTTAATCCAAGTCAACCCCACCATGATCTTATAACTCAATCCAAACCCATTCAAGTAAACTAAATCTAATTTGATTTTCTCAATCACTCCAATTTTTCATTAGATCATTTCAAGCCACTTCAACACTTGTAATCAAACCAATTGAACTAAAGGAAGGTGACCAACCCAAGTTACCTATTTCCTAAAAGATTCAAAAAATCCTAATTGCCAAATCAATTATAATCAAAGCCACTAATCAATTTTAAATTTATCATTGAACACACCCCAACCATCCATAACCTCAATTGGTCCAAGTTGGTTTGATCAAGTCACTTGACATAAGGGGTAATTGAACCAAACTCCACTAAACTCACAAATCATGTCATTCAATCCCTTCATGATGATTGCAAATCATTATTGAAAACTTCACTACAATTGAACCTAACTAAGATCATTGGACCTTTGACCTAAGTTGACCCAATTTGGCCTAAAGGTCAAATTGAACCAAATCAAATAAATCAAATTTATTGAAATTAATGCCTCAACCAATCAAATTCAATATTAAAACATAATCCAACCTTCACCTTCCAATTTGGATCAATTTGGTCAACCTAATTAGCCATTTAGCTCATTTACCTTGACCAACCAATTCACTCCATGATCCAAATCAATCAAATCAACTCTTCTAATCACCAATGATCAATTAAACATAGACCTAACTCAAGCCATTTAATTTGGCCTTTTGTCAAATTGGTCATGACCCATTTGACCAAAATTGAACCATATGAGCCAAATTCAAATCTAACCCAAATTGAATCAAACCAATTATGATCATTCACTCCAAATGACCAATTGAACTCACCCAAATCATCATTTTAACCCAATTTGGTCAAATTGGTCAACTTAGCCCAATTGAACTTATTTGACCCGTATGGATCAAATTGAGCCAAACCCAACTAAACCAAGCTCAAACACAACCAAACATGTTCTGCCAAAGTGGGCTCAACCCATGGTAAACCTCTTTTGGGTCCAATTAAACCAAGTCACCCAAATGGGATAAAATCTCCATTTGGATTGGTTCTCCACCCCCCCTTACCCCATGGCAACCATCCTTGACTCTTCTTGGATAAGAGAACCACTGACCTGACCTAACCCAAAGTTGTTGGGCTTAGCCTTTGGCCAAGAGAGGGTGTGTTCACCCATGGCAACCCATTGGTCCACCTAAGGGAAAGGATACACCTCATGTCTAATACTACCCTCCTGCCTACCCCTCCTATGGATTCAAGTTGAGCATGAGATCTTCCTAGAGCATTCTCCCTCCCTCCTATACCTTCTCCTCGACACCCCACTCCTGAGAGCCAAGAGCTCACCGCCCAAGTTTCTAACCTCCACCAAACCCAAATTAACTCTTCTCACACCTTCACCTCACTCTGATGAACTAAAATGAATCATTTCTTGAGCAATTTGACCACTGGAAGATGTCTCAAGCCCAACTACGGTGAGCTTTGCTGTAGCATTTAGTCCATAGAGCAATCAGTGGGGAGGTAATTCAAGATCTTCTCAACAGGGATTCGTCTCATCAAAATGAAGCTATCTTTCTCCTGGACCGGCCTATAGTTTTAGCAAGAAAAAAACCGTGAGCTTTTTCTCCTAGGTGTTGGCCTTTTTTGAAGTGAATCATTTTTTTATGTCATCTCCATCATAGAATCTTCCTAGATTCATTCCATGATCATTCTGAAGTCGATTTCACCATAAAAAACTCGCACCGGATCAAGAGGCAAAAGGCAGATGGTTTCTCCCTTCTAGTGCTCATGGGATAACGAATCATCGATCGTCCGTCCCACATGATTAGAATAGACAGTCGTGATTAATTGTGTTAGAAATTTTGATTTAATCCCATTAAAATTATGAGATTAATCTTAGTCATCCGATTTGAGATCTACAAAATTTAAATTGATCTAATCACCGCACTAGATGATTTAAGTAATAAATACCACATCACGATGTGAAAAGATTTTAATAAACCGTGTACTAGTTAAAAGGTTAATTATGCTTTAACAATGTAATTAAATGGCCAGTACTTCAAAAAATCATAACTAATTATAGAAAATTCTAAAAAATTCAAATAAACTTATTTTGGAAAGGTTAGATGGAGAAAAATTTAAGAAAAATAAATCTCTAATTTATGTCCATCGAATGCAAATAAACTTAATTAAAGTTTAAAGCTTAGACTAATTAACTTAATTAATGCCAAATTACTTGGCTAATTAATTCCAAATTTGGTGAGATGGTCACATGGGATGTCCTTTACCTCCATAATTTTCTTGGAATTATTTGCCATATAATTTAAAGAATTTGGAATTTAAATCCTAATTACTCTCATTAATTAATTAAATAATTATTAAATAGTAAAAAATTATATAATTAGTGATAATTAATCGTACAGAGGGAATAGTGAGAAGTAATTAGGACCCTTTTCCTAGTTATTTTCTAATTTATCTTTTTAAGAGGGTTAATTAACATAAGTAATAATTAGTAATAAATTAATGATAAAATAGAAATCAAACAAAGTTAATGATTAGGGATAATTTAAATATAATCCATTAATTTTATATGTTTAATAACATAAAGTCATTAAAAAAATTATGATTAACCCATTGGTAGTTGGAAAAATCATAAGAGTACTTAACTTATTCTTTCCTTCTTTAATCTAATTAACTCTTAAGAATCCAGCCTAATTGCATTAGATTCCTTTAGGCATTACAAATTTTACTTTCCCAAAGTATATCATTGTAGGCTCAGATCAAGTAGTTAATTAAATTAAAGAAGTTTAGGGAAGGGTAATTAAGTCGATGTGCTTAATGGCTTGAACCTAATCAATCCATAAAACCCATTTAATTGTTTTCTTTAAATATATCAAATTACCAACATGGGATGGAGTAAATATTAAGTATCATCTCTCTTCTTTAGGTTTTAATAATTCAAACATCATAATCAAATCTCATAAGACTTTTGGTTAGTCTTAAGGAGTATTTATTTGGCTGATTGTCCTTTAGGACTTCTTGGATTGAATATTTCATGTGATAATATTTAATTTTTTTTCTTAATAAATATGTATGTATTTATTTCACATGTTTATATTTTCAAAAAAAAGAGAGAATCAAAAGAATATGGTTGCATTTAAGTTGCATGTGTTGAATAAATATTATATGGCAACCACTATTATTAATAAATCTCAAATTACTTTCAAAACTATAAGTCGATGAAAAAATTTAAGTTAATGGTAGCTATAAATGTTCAATAAAGTTCACATTTAGTTATAATTTAAAGATGGCAAAGGATTATTTTGTCTTTATGGTTTGTTTATATATTTACATATGTTTGAGTTGGCATATAGTATAGATCCCTAGAACAGAGGCTTTAAGTAGCCCCAAGTCTTAGATAATCTCACTTCTTTATTTTAACAACAATACATACTTGGTTAATTTCATTCATGTGTATGTATTTGCATGATTTGGGATAAAACTTTTCTTTATAGGAATAAAAGATTTATTTTTACCTTTACATGGTTTTCATTTCATGCTTGTACATGTATTTAAGTTAGCAAGTATAGTATCAAACATTTTGGAAATACGAGGCTTTAAGTTTCCCCAAGGAGGTCTTAGATAATCTCACTTTCCTAGTTAGCAGATGACACGACTTGCTTAAATCTCTAATGCATGTATACATGCACCTATGAATTGAAATCTTTCTTTTCTACTAAATTTGTGCATTAATTATCATCAATGTGCAAAAATCTAAATATATATTGCATGTACAAATATATATATTAAATCAAATATCATGAATAATAGAAATGAAGAGCGGAGTATGCTATTGATGATGGAAAGAAGTAGTGGAATGTTATTCAAGTAATAGTGATTCAATTTTATTAATTTTAAGATGTCTTTTATGTTTGAATAAGACTCTAAGACCCAAACTTAAGCTTAATAAAATATTTATAAATTTTTCATTAAAGAAACCAAAGTCATAATAAAATGCCTTTAGAATACAACTTAGAGTATGGATAAAAGGGTCAAACCCCTTTCTTATCTTCATAATAATTAGATGTTGAGTAGACATTAAATGATACAAGAAATTATAAATTAAAATTAATCAATTTATTCCAATATTTGAAGTGAAATCTCCCCTAATGTTTAACTTAAATAATTCTAAATTTTAGATAATCACACCCTTAAAGTTTAGTTAAGACACTCCACACAAAACCTTAGCACTCACATTAGAATGCTAAGTCACCAATTCTAGTCTTAAGATAGGCTGTGGTGTTTTATTTTGAATGATGTGCGGACACCACACAGATCTTAGGGGGTACTTATTAAAGTTATCGGGTATGACATTAAGGTATGATGTACCATATCAAAATATGAAAACATCACCCTACAATGGACCTCATCACCTAATAAGGACTCCTAAGGCAGATGGGTCTTTGTATATGCCTGAGATCTTTCTCCTACTTTACATGAAAATGTAAAAGGGGTTTTATGAAGTTCTTAGTTCCCTATGGAAGCAACCATCCATAGTTAATTACATCCTAGGAAATGAAAATTTTTTAAGAATACTCTCAAAAGTAGTCAATCATATCTCCAAAGATTTCAATGTTAGATTATCAAAGGTTAGAGTATTTTTGGAAAATTAAGTGGGAATGTTCAATTAAGAAAGACTTATTTTGAATTCCAAAAGAAGATAAGTAGGGAGCACTCATGATACTAGGAAACCTAGTAAGCATACCAATCTACCCTTGGAGAGGCTTTATATGTTTGAAAGAGATATTTAAATTAATTTGAATTGAGTTTTTATTAGAATATTAGGGCTTATAGTCCATCAATAAGATTATAGAAATGCCTAAGATGAGAATTTATGCTCATAACCCGAAGAAAACAAGCAATCTTGGATCTTAAATCTAGGATGCTCTAGCATAAACTAAGAGTGAGACCTAAATCTAAACAGAAAGGGGACATTATAGTTTATCTCCATAAGAGAGGATAAACTCATCCTACTCTTCTGGACTTACACTAAATAACTCTCCTATACCCATAATAATCTTATGAAATTACAAGATAGCTAGACTATTATTTAAGTTGAAAGAGACTAAAGTCCTAAACTCACTTCCTAAGAGACTAGATCATGTTTAGTTTGAGCAAATGGCTTAGTTTAAAATACAAAATCTTATATATTTTATATCATTTTTTGACACAATATTTTGGACAAAGGCTTTGGGAAAATTATGTCTAAATGCATGATGAAATTGAGTTATTAGCCAAATCAAAAAGAGGAGCAATTCTCCACCATGAGGGGGTGCTCTCACAGGTCAAGCGTTCTCTAAAGTGCAATAATTAAGATCCTCTATATTCAAGAGAGACATAAGATGATATGCATGATGTTATACATTCAACATTCAGCTAAGAGGTTGCTAAATCTGTTAATTACCTTAATTATTGCTTAGGCTTTAAAATGAAGTTGTGAGTTGTTTTAACTTTCTAGTTATGAGTTATTAATTTGGTAGAAAAATTAATTTTATCCTAAGAGCCTACCACATCCTGGCCACATATTCAAACATCAAGTTTAAGAAATTATGAAGAAGATGTAATTTCTATCACACAAAATAACATTCAAACATTTAGTATCGTAAAGAATAAAAGGCCTGTCGCTGTATAATAGACACCTCAAAAAAGAGAGCAAATTGGGTAACTGAGCTGTACCCTTATATAACCCAGATTACAAAAGAATATTACAATTTAGAATTAAATAGATGCTATGGAGGTCTTCATTCTTTGATTTCCCTTTCTTCCTCCCTTCTTTTCTTCATAATTTGATTATGCTTCAAGGCTTCACAGGGCCTCCCAAGACTATGCCTTCTATCCACTGCTCATCCTAAACCCCATACTAATCTTAATTCCTATATATATATATATATATATATATATATATATATATGAAAAAAGTAAAATCTAACTACACCTACAAGACAGATGTTAGCTAAACATACATATATTCCCAAGCAATTATATTTCATAATTTGGATTTAGCACCCTGCACATGGGTAACCAAGCCAACCTATCCTAATTATAGATTATGCTAAGGGCTAAGCAAATTGTAGAAGTTATTTTTAGCGTCCATTAACATAATCCCTTGTAGAAAACAATATTTGGCTAACAGTAACATACCAAATTCTAACTTCTATTCTAAAACATTACATCATAAAATAACACCATCATAGCATACAATGTTCTAACCTAAAGCTATAAGTGGTGACTTAGCATTCTAATGTGTGTGCTTAGGCTTAATGTGGTATGTCTTAGCTAGGCCTTTAAATTATGATTGCCTAAAATTTGGAATTGTTTAAGTTAAGCATGAGAGATTGTTTCATTTCAAGTTATTTAAGAGATTGGTAGATTTTAATTTGTATTTTATTTTATTTCATTTGGTATTTACTTAGTAACTAAATATTTTAAAGAGAGGAAAGAGGCTTAACCTCTTTCATCCCTACTTTAAGTTACTTTATAGGCATATCATTATGACTTGATTTCTCTTAGTTGGTTTATTCTTAAAGAATCTTATTCAATGTGAAAGGCATCTTAGATTAATGGAATTGAATTGTCAGACATAGATAATGTTGCACCATTATTTTTCATCATCAATAATCATTCATATGCTTTAGACTTAACATACCTATACATGCAATGTATTTTTGGCACACTTAGATGATTATGAAAGTACTTTGGTATAAAAGAGGATATTCATTCTTTAGTTAAATACACACACACATGTATTAAAGATGTAAGCAAGTATGTGCCATTTTTTAAACCAGGAAAGTGAAATAATCTAAGACCTTCTTAAGGCTACTTAAACCCTCGTATTCTTGGCATGTCCAGACTATATCCTTGCTATCTTAAATACATGTGAATGCACAAATAATCATGAGAATGAAAATCATGAAAAGATTATATTTTGGTTGAATTATTTACACATGTAAAGTAAAGTTCTATCCAAATTCTAGTATAAGTACACATAGGAATGAAATTAAATAAGTATGTGCCTTTGTTAGGAAGTGAGGTAATCTAAGACCTCCATGGGGCTACTTAAAGCCTCGTATTCCCAAGATGTCCATACTATATACTTATTAGCATTCAAACATATGTAAAGCCATACATGAATCATAAAGATAAAGCAACACTTTAACATGTTTAAATTATAAGCACATGCAAATCCTATGTAATACTCATAACTAATATCAATCTAAATTTTTATTATCAATTTATAACTTTCAAAATAAATTTTAACACTTATAATAAAATTAATCCAACACATGCAACTTTACATAAATAAATTTGATTGATTCTTTTTATTTGAAAGCATGATTGTATTATATCAAATGACATACAACATCTATGATGATTGAAAATAAATAGTTGAACACTTCCACATAATTCATTCAACAACACTAGTTCCTAAGGACAATCACATTAAATAAAATCATTTAATGAAAGCCTTAGCTTGTTATGGGATTTAGTTTTTGGTTGTGTTATTAATTTTAAAGAGCAGAAACATTTTTGTTCTTTTCCCATCCCATGTGAGTAATTTAATGTGTTTAAAAGAAACATGATTAAGTAATTTTTTTGGATTAATTAAGTTTGAGTCATTAAGCAAATGATTTATTTATTTTTCTTATGCTTCTTTAATTTCATTAATCATTTAACCATAAGCCTCCAATGATATACAAATGAGAAATTAAACTTGCAATGCACTTATGGACCAAATGTAATGAGGTTTTAAATTAAGTATTAATTAAATTAAAGAATATAATTAAGTACTTTTATGATTTTCCCACACCCATGGATTAATCATAATTTCCTTAAGGGTCTTTATATTATTAACACATAAAGAGGAACCCATAAATTTAATTTGAGTTATCTGATCTAATTTTTATTTTTTTTAATTTGATTTGGTTTCTTAATTAATTGCTTAATAACTCCTTAATTGAATCATGATTTAATTAACCCTCACATATGAAATTAATTTGGGAAACAATTAGGAAAGAGGCCCTAACCATTCCTCTTCATCATCCACTATTAACAACGATTAATCAAGTTTAATTAATTAATTTTTATTGTTTGGAATTTTAAATAAATATTAAATCACTTAATGAGGGAGATTTGAATTTCAAATTTCCCTAATTACCTACCCAATAAATCCAAGAAAATTAAGAGAGGCAGAAGACATCCCATTAACTCAACATTTCAAATTTGAGATCAATTATCCAAGTAATTAGGGATTAATTAAGCTAATTAAAAAAACTTCAAACCCTAAGTAACCCCTATTCATTTTTCAAACTATTATTAAAATCTCCTCTATTTACCTTTTCCAAAATAGGTTTACTCATATTTTTAGAATTTTTCTATAATTAGTTATAAATTTTCAAAGTTCAAAGAAATTAATTGCGCTTTTAACTTTAAGTAATCCCGCCACGCTGAGACATGGTGTCGCTTCCATAGGGATTGGCCACTTAAACTATCCATGCTAAGGCTACGTGCTTTCGTATGCCATCCGATCTTGGATCAAGCAATGAGGATTAATCTCATGGTTCCTAAAGGATTAAATCAGATAAATTGAGTAGATTAATCACAACCATCCATTCTAATCATGCAAAATTGACGGTAGATGATCCTTTATCCCCCGAATGATGGAAGACAGGCATCGTCTACCCTCCTCCGAGCTCTTAGAGCTCAGGCTGGAGACTCCAAAATGTTCAAGGGATAGTTCTAAGGAGATCCTACAGTAGAAATAACACGAAATCAAGATTTCATTCATGAAAGACTAACACATTAAGGGATTTCTATGATTTTCCAAAATTTACCTCATTGGAGCTCAAGACCAGAGGTCCAACAATTAAGGCGAGATGAAGCCACGGTGAAACTCATGAGTTGCCTCTCCACCAGTGGCTCTATGAACCAAATACTACCAAAAATGTCACTAGAGTTGGTCTATAAGTGGTCTCCGGTGCTCAAATCAATCAAGAATTGATTCATTTCACCTCGTTGGAGCTTGGGGAAGGTGTGGGTGAAGTTAATTTTGATTTGGTGGAGTTTAAGTAGCGTTAGATGGAGGAGAGGCTCTATTTCACTCAGGTTTGGTGTCATCGATGATGGGAAGCTCAGGGGAATTCGAGAAGGCTCTAGGGAAGCTCATCTCGACACATTGAAGCTCTCTGTGTGTTTGAAATTGGATAGGGAGGAGTATAGCCTCCTCTTGAGGGATCAAATGGCTAGGATTGCCTTAGCTTTTGGTAGGTATACGGCCAGTGCAAGCGATTGGGGATGTTAGGGAGGTGCTAAGGTGGTGCGCCTTAAGTGGTTGCAAGTAAGTAGTGGGCTGGCAAGGGCTAAGGTGGAGTGCACCATCTCCTCCAAGTGTTCCAATGGGGTGGCTTGGGTTAGCTCACCTCCTCCTGGCTCATGGCTGATCCAACCAGCTTTGGGTCAGGTGAGCCAATGGTCCTCATGTTCAATTTGAGCTTAGGGTGGCTGTCAAAGGTGGGAGAATGGGTTTGACCATCTAAATGGGAATTTTGTACCATTTGGAGGGGTTAACCTAATGTTTTTTTTGGGTTAATTCAGGTTTGAAATAGATTGAGTTTGATTTAGGCTAACCCATGGTGACCCAAGGATGTGTCATGCCAAGTTTGGTTGGGTTTGGCTCAATTTGACCCATATCTATGAGCCTCATGTTCAATCCTATTAATTTTGATAATAATAAATGTATTCTTGGATGTTCTAATATATGTGTTTAGTGTTTCAAATACATTGATTTTGAAGATGCAAAAGATTGTTAATTACATATCCAACACATCTCATAATATATGTATGATGCAAGTTGCAAGTATGGAAGAATGAAAAATAGATTAAGATGGATAGCTTAGAGCTCAAGATATAATATTTAAGATTAAATGCATTTAAGACTATCCTAAATATCCATATAAGTTCATTATCATGAATTGATTTTCTCATAATTTAATATATTGTTTTAATTTATTTTAACCACGATAATGAGCTTAATTTATATAAATGAATCATCTTTATCTATTTTCATTCAAGTTCATAACTTTAGAAAAATTTATATGCTTCATTATCATTTAAAATGTTAAAATAATAAATGATAATTAATTATGATTATTAAGTGTAACTATTCATTTATTTAATATAATTAAAAATTTTAATTTAACATAAAATGTTTTATTTCAACAAAGTCATTTTTAAATCAAGAAATGTCAATCTGATTTCATCTCTAATGGATTCCTTAGATTTTTTTTCCCTCAATTTGATAGGTTATATGGCCAACATTTAATTAAACTTGAATTTATTATAATTTTTCAAAAATTAGCTAATTTTAATAATGAATGTATGTTGTATATTTTGAATATATTAAGAGACATATTTGGTTATTTTTGACTTGCCCATATGACTTGCCTTTTTTCGGCTATTTGAATTTAATATTTATTTAATATAAATTACTTTTTATTGAATATTACATTATTATATGATAAAATAATGTTAGAGTAATATATTTCTTTGAAATAATTCAAAATGACCTTCTTGCTTATAAATAGTCTCATTCTCTTCACGAAAGAGTTTCTCTTTCAAATTTAAAATTCTCAAGCTTATTTTCTTGTTATATTTCCTTCTAAGTATTCTCTAAATATTACAAGATCAAATCCTTGGATTTGCGTCTTCAACTAAGAAATTGTTTTCAAATTACTTGAGCTTATTTTTCTTGATCTTAATCTATTTTATTTGTTCACTATTTTCATCATCTATTTATTTTCTTAAATTTTTTACTTTTTTGTAGATTAATTTGTGGACATTAAAGTTTAAGTTTTTCACATCAAAGTTTCTTCAATCATTTTTTATAAAAAAACTTTTGTGATAGCTTGTAGAATTTATTTCATCTTGTTGAAATTTTTATCTTCCTATAAATTTCTTTTGATTTTTTAAAATACTTTTTCCTCCTTAGTCTTATTTGAAAGATTATTTATCCTTAGATCTATTTTAGAAGTATATTTTAAGCATTTAAAATTAATTTATTATGTTTAAAATACTTTCATATTTGCTAGATCTCTCTTTTTAATTAAAAACTTATCTAGTTTACCTAGATCTATCGTATACTAATTTTATTTAAATATTTTGTGATCATTTGCATTAATTCAAAGCATCAATTTGGTTGAAATAAAATAAATTATTTGTTAGAATTTTAGTGTATTTTCTAGATCTATTATATATCAAGTTTCTTTATCAAAATAAAATTTCTAAAAAGTTAAATTATTCTATTTGCCACTTATCATTTCATTCCAACTAATATCCTTTGTTTAAATATTTTTTATCTTACTAAAATTTAATAAAGCTTGCTATTTTTATTTTTAATAATTAAGGAAAAAGAATTTTAGTTGAGAGTTAATCTTTTTACACTTTTATATAAATATTAGTTATAGTTTCTCTTAAATTTAAAATTATTCCTTGCTGAAATTTACTTTGTTGTGCAATAAACTAATGTGAACTTATTTTAAAATAATTTTTATATTAGTCTATAAATTGTAATAACATTAACATCTTAGTAAGATCACTTTAGTATATTTATTTTATTATTTATTATCAAAATTAAGTAAGCATTATATCTTGTTAAATTCGTAAGTTGTAAAGTGATCATTTATAAGTTGTGAGATCACCTTTTGATTTGGATACCTTAGTTGATTTGTAAAAATTATATTATCTCTAAATCTTAATTTATGTTTTTCTTTTTGTGCTTTAAAATGTTTATTGGGGTTGTACTTGCCCCTTTGTCAGAGAGTACGTGTTATTATATGGGTTGTAGTCACTTCATTTGAGGAGAATATAGTTTGTAAACCATTTTATTTTAAGTGGATGCCTAGCTGGGGGTGGCTTAGTGTGGACGTAGGCCATTTTTAGGTTTGGCCTAACCATATAAAAATTATTTGTATGTTGTCTCTCTTTACTTTACAATACTTTATTTTTTGCTGCATTGAGAATTATACCTTATCATTATAAAATAAAAAATTAATTTTCTACTAAAAGTTAAAATTTAAAATTTAACTTTTTAATTTTTAAATAACACCTAGTTCTCCCCCACAGCCTCTTGGGTGCTATAGTTACTCACACACCATAGGTTGAGTGAAGTCATGAATCTTTTAAATAATCACCTCCAAGTAAGATGTACTGTGAAACCTTAATTTTAAATAACTTTTAACACATTGCCTTATCTAACCTTTAATTATTTTATGAATGGATCTACCTAGCTTGGTAAGTTATCCTCCTCTATCAGTAATGACTAACCTTTTTTAACACTAATATGTGCAAGCTCTAGAGGTGTTTGATCTCCCACTTGCTTGATTTAAAAAGTATACTAGCAAGTTATTCTTCTTCTTGGGGCATCTAGATAATTTGAAATTACTCTAAGTTATAGACTTCTACTTTTTTACTAGATAAGTATCTCAAGAATTTAATTTGTGACTTCATAATCACCATTAACATGATTTACCATTAACTACATGTTAGAATAAATTAAATGATTTGTTGAGGCCTTGTGTGACTCTTACTATGGCAAGTAATGCTTCATCTCAACTTGCTTATTAGTACTTTTGAATTTTATTTATATGAAGTGAGTAATAATTACTCATGTTAAGCTCTTTAGATAATATTAATTCTCATGCCTTGCTCTTTAGATGTACCATCAAGTACAATGACCATGATTGATCTTGGTTTTCTACCATTTTATGCCAAAATTATTAAATTAAACTAGGAAATTTGACAAATGCATGCACCTTAATCAGTAGATAAGGTGAATAGGACATGTAAAACTTTCTTAGCTCTACTTAAATAACCTCCCTAAATGATTAAGCATGAAAATCACTACTTTGAATGGGTGGATGATGACTTGAATTGAATGAGCTTGAGAGAAGGGGTGGAGTTTTGAGTTGAGATGAAAAGAGAAGATGTGAGTTTTTCTATAATAGGGTATCATAACTCAGCACCCCATAGAGTCTTATTGATGTTTTATATTGGTCACTTATTTTTCCTAATCTTTAATGAATCATAATCTTACTATGTTCTTTCCTACTCTAATATACAATTAAACTCTACCCTAGTCATAGGCATTACAATAGTGGTTGCCAAGTGAGAAGAGACTTGTTGTAGTGTAGCTTTTCACTCACTTCTTCTCTCAATCCTCTTGGTGCTCTTAAGAACCTTAAAGAAGGTGAGTAGCATTCACCCACCTTGGAAATGAACTGATTAAAATTGATGACTCACCTAATAAGTTATTACACGTCTTTCATTGTCCTTGGTGAATGCATGCCAAGTTTGGTCTATCTTATCTAGATTTATTTTTATGTACACTCACTACACTAAAGAGGATGTTGAATCTTGATCTATCTGTGGGCTGACAATAAGCCATACCAGTGAGACTAATGTAGAGTAGTAGAGAGAAGAGAGAGAATAAATGAGATAAGTGGAAAAAGTATAGTTTGATTACTTTATATCACAAATAATGAAAATATAGTAATATCTAAGCAGATTAAATATGAAGAAAATAACCACTAATACGAGCCAAAAAGTGTCAAAATATAAAAAGTATAAATGACTTGGATATGCCTGCAAACCATTTATTTCTAGGTTGGGGGGCTACAAGAATGGCTATAAGGAACTCATAAAATAATAAATGGAAAATCCATAGGCTATAGGAATTATTTAAGCATGAATATGTGTACAATAATCACGTGTAGTAAGATGTGTCCTCCATATGATGTAGCCTCTCATGTGTTAGCTTGCTTGGCTCTGAATATAGAGTGTGTCAAATTTTTGAGTCCCTACTAGTTTTCATTATATACAAGTAGCTGGCGAGTTGCTCCATGAAGTTGCTAGTCAATTATGCTCGATGACTCTATTGGTTGAGTTGGGTAGACTGGTCAAATGGGTGGTGGATTCCTTACTAACTATCCTATTACATATGGTCCGATCATCAAGTTGGTGACGAATGGACATAAGGCAAACTTTATGTTGGTCTTGCTAGTTCAGTTCAGTTGACAAGTACATTCCAAGGTAAACCCTGGGTATACATTAACATTCTTATTATTATTGATAAATTTAAATGATTAATATAATTTGTTCATAGAAATTGTAGTGTAGTAAGTAATGGATCATTAAAATTATTGAGCATCACTACTTGGAGATTATTTAACATTAATATTTAAAATATCTTAACTATTTGACTTACCTATATTTTAATAACTTTCATGCTAATAATAATATAAATCATTTCTTTATACTTATTCATTTGTTCATTAGATAAATTAATGGATCTTGTATATTTCTATGTGATGTTCTACTATAATATAATCATGCTCTCTATGAGATATCCAATATCAATAATTGGGTAAAATTTTCTCTTGTAAAATAGACACATACTTCATTATATATTAACAAAATTTAATTCTTATATTTTGAATATAAACACGTAATGTCCCATTCTAAACAAAACATTGTTGACATACAACGCTAATAAATAACTCAACTTTATATATAAATTTATTTGATAAACCATTTCTTCTTAGATGATATACTTTAATATTCATAATATTTTCTAAAAAATGATAATAATAATTATAAAGCTTAAATAAATAAACACACCATTATTAGTTATATAATTTGATTGCATCATAAAAGCACAAATAATAATAATAATAATAATAATAATAATAATAATAATATAATAATAATAATATAAGAAATTATAAAATAATTCTATAAAATCACATGTACAACACTTAATTAAAATAATATATAGAGTTTCACCATTCCATCTAATTAGAATAACCTTACAAGTCATAGTTACTCAATTCAAATATATAAATAAGATACTATGTGCATACCATATATAAAAGTTGCTCTTGATGTTATAATCTCTAAGAATTATTTTAGAAAAATAATATAGAATGACTAGCATAACACATTATAAATTAGATCAATCAAACACATAATTTTAGCCAATTTAAACCTATACATGACTAACAATATACATATAAACATATAAACCAATTAATAGATTTATTATCATATCTTAAAATACTTAATTGTAAATCAAAGTTAGTTTACTCTTCCTAAATTTGTCATTTAATAAAATAAAATACATGTTTAATATCATATTTTGGTTGCTTATTAAATGATCTAAAGTTAATGTCTACAACTTTAATGATAGGTATATACATTATCATTCATTTGCTTTACAAATACTTATACTTGATTGATTAAAAATAAATGATTTTTTCATAATGTTTATATCAATTATGTAAAAGTTTATTTATTTATCTCCTATTTTTTTGAAAGCTTTATAAAAATTTAAAATTCAATTATGTAACACTTCAAGAAGAGGTTATTTTAACCTACATGTAATTTTATTTTTCAATGTAGCTTTGTCATCATTAAAACTTAATATGAGTACGCTTGATGAAATTAATTTATTTTTTACAAAAACATATTAGAAAGGTCTAATTACTCATTTAAGGTTAATGTTGGTAGTTTTGTATTTTGGAGAAAAAAGTAATCATGTTGATAAGTAGATATGAAGTAAATGGTAAAACTTGGTTATTTTGGTTTTTCTTAATTTTAGTGTTTCATTTGAGTCTTTATTTATGTTATCCTTTTTAGTACTTATTATTTGTTGTACCACTTGCACTACAAGAAAATTGCATATTTTTAGTGGACCAATCGGTTGGTAATCAACAACAAATCCATCGATAATGAGCTTTCCTAATGGATTTCAATCAGCTCGTAAAACCCTGGTTGGAAATATTTTTGATAGGCCAAAAATCCAACATAAAATGTATTTCATCAGATATTCGACAAATTGTCCACTAGAAAAGTTATCAGAAGAAACCAGCAAAATTACCGATTAATAAGGCCACTGGAGCAGTACACCACTAAAAATTTTTTGACTAGTTTATTTCCAGTGCCTGTGCCAACAGACAGTGACACCAAAAAGTTCAGGCGAAGGTGGTCCACCGATAATTTGTCAAAAACTATTCAGTTAAATAATTTCCAATGTTTGTTTGTTTGGCAATGCCTCGTATTGTGGTTATCGATGAAAAATCCATCGACGATCCACCAGAAACTTGTATAGAAAATAAAAAAATCAAAGGTTCACTCATGCTTTGCATTTTTACAACTATATAATCTAATCACAAGAATGCACTCACCATCCACTTATGTCTAAAAATAGTAATCTCAAAAATTTATTCATAAGTTTGATAGACATTAAAATGAACTAAGAGTTTCAAAACATTTAAATGAAATAATATAAATATCAAAATTTGAACAAACTATTTACATATGCAAATAAAGTAAATGGGTCTACTCCCTCAGTCTTCTCATCTTCCTACTCCTCCTCATTTTCACTACCTCCTTCCCTTGTGGCTATCCCATGCATCTTCTTCCTTCTTGATTTCCAACCATTTTGCTTTTATCTCTGCCATCATGGCTTCCATCTCCTCGACCATTAGTAAACACTCTAAATAATCTCATCAATCAACTGATTGCTCATTTGTAGAGAATGAATGGCGAGCATCATATGTTACTCCCCGTGATCCCAAAATGTAAATATGTCCCTTCTTCTTGCCCCCCAACACCCATTTTTTATATATCATATTTTATCAGGCCCACTAGACTATCTACACCAAAAGGAGCCACGACTAGTAATGGTCAAGCTACATGTAGTCATTTATGAGCCATTAGAATGTAAGTTAACCATAATATATTATTAAATCAATTATATTTCAAAAAATTAATATTAACTTATGTATACTCTCTTGAACAAACATTAACCCACTGGTGTCATCGATGTGTTATCTATGTAATTCACATAGGCTCTCAGCCAAGAACTTTAGCCTATAAATAGTATAATGAAATTCATAAATCATAATTATATGTTCCATAAATAAAACTAAAAAATGACTTTCAATCCTCGTACTTGATATCTTGAACCTCTAGTGTAGAGGTGCCCATGCCACAATTAGAAAATTCTTGTTGTACTCCCTCTTGATAATCTAGGGAGGCCCACACTCTATAAAGGTCAGACCACACATCCACTCCAATCCAAAGAGGTCTTCACATAGACTTACGTATGTTTGTGAACATATCACAGGTGAGTAGCCCCTTGACTCAAAAAAATGATCTTCTAGTTGTGCTCTCAACTAGTTGAAATCCTATAACATCAAACAAATAAATGCTAATTAGTAATTCTTCAAGATCAACTAATGTAATAAAATATTTATAAATAGTTTAGGAAATACCTTAAACTCCTAAATCACATGTCGAACCTCGATTGGGACCTCTTCCATGATATATAGAGCATCATACTTGCTCCTTATAATGTCACTAATTTTATGAATAGCTTCCCAAGATGGATTGAACCTAAAAATTGTAATTCAGATTAGGAACATAAAATTCCAAAACCAAGAACTTTGAAAATATGCTTGTGTGTCGCTCTATGGCTCAATAAAAATACATGTCATCGATGGCTCAATGGGCATAGAAGTATTGGGCTGATTAGAAAGTTTACACTAAAATCTAGGCTCTATAAAATTTGTGGATGGCTGATATGAGTAAAAAGGAGTAGTATCTATTAGCTTTGGAGAATCATAGCCACGTTAACTGGCTACTCTAGAAGTCTGTGGTGGCACAATCGAAATGGAGGTCAAGGTCATGATTGTGGTGGTAGCCTGAATACTAGGTTGACTCACGACCTTCTTCCACCTAAAAATGCTCGTAAATGAGCATCATGGAGCATCATCACCACCACATGATGCCATCTATAAGAAACAAAAAACAAAATGATTGGATCAATCATAAATAAATTTACTTAAAGAGCTTAACATAAATAGTATAAAATTATAATAAAAATTATGCATTTAATCTATAGTATACAAAAAGGGCATGTAAAAATTATGTAAAAGAAGTATGCAAAAACTAAGTATAGGAAATGAATTATAGTATACAATTATATGCAAGTACAGTATATAGAAAAACATGTAAAAGTGGATATGTATAGAACGTGAAACAAAATTATTTCATAGTTAAAGTAAGTGAAAAAAAATAATGTGTCTCTAACTACTATTTTTAAGGCATGTATATAAGAAAAAAATGTGCAAGTACCTTTAACACAAGTGTAAGATCTTTTATTTTGATGAATTAGTAGAAGTTTATTTCAGAGTATCATTTTCATTGTCATCCCATTGTCTCATAGACTAAATAACTTCCTCATAATCAATATTAATATTAATTAAGCTCACTTCTTCACATCATCAATTGAAAGTTCAAAACCTACCATCTCATCTTTTGATAAGCAACTTCAATGGTATTTTCAACTTCCACTTTCTCTAGGTTTGATTTTAATTATCACATTCATTCCATTTTCTCTTATTCTTTCTAGATATCTTAGGTATACACTTGTGTGGCTTGATGTGCAAGAATAAATGGATTGTATTTAGCATATTTTTTGTGTCAACTTTATCTCAGATCCCATATGACTTATGCTTTCTTATCCCTCTATTATGCACATGATCAAACCAATCATAATTGAATACAACAATTTTCCTCTCATTTGATCTAAGATATTGTACATGTATAACCTCTTTTAGAACTCCATAATGGTTAATCTCATCATTTAAATGCGTGTTTCCTTGATTACAAACACCAAAGTTATATGTTTTCTTTCCTTCAAATCAAAAAATTGTGTGGAATTTATAACCATTGATATCATAAATCTGCCAAGTATTTATGATTCAATTTAGACCCTGTTAACCTCTCTTTTAGAGTAAGGATTCAATCTTCCCATCTTAGACCTAGGAGTCTTCTAGACACTAAGCCTTCCTTAGTCATAAGACACATCTAGTGGTTAGGTGAACACTTAACCCAAACCTAAGGATTTAGGAGGACTTGTCATAGGTTTAGATAATGTCTTAGGACCCTAGGAAGCCTACCCATCCTACAAACTAAACCAAGCCTATGCTTACTTCCTTAAAATAAAACCTCAAATCAACTCCCAATTGAATTCTAATTCATATCCAACTCCAAGCCAAATGATTGAAACTAATCTAAATCCATTTTAATCCCTTAAGCCAACCCTATGGACTTACCCAAAATTCCTTCAATCAAACCCAAATCCAAATGATTTTCACAAAGGAAAACCATTCAAATGTTCACAATCATCAATCAGCCATTGAACAAAAGTCAATTAAGTCAAGATTTGTTCTGATCAAGTTGGCCCAATTTGACCTAAAAGGCCAAATTGAACCAAATTCAAATATAATCCCAAATTTATTACAACCAATGACTCAAATATTTCAAATTGATTATTGAACATTATCAAGCCTTTGGTTGAACCAATTTAACCAAAGACATTGACCCATTTAGCCCAAATTGACCTAAAGGGTCAAATTGGTCTAAATCATTCCCAAATCCAAATTAATTGAAATCAAAACCTACAATCATCTTCAAATGATCAATTGAACCTGAACCAACACCTAACCTAAGCCAATTTGGCCAATTTGTCCAAATTGGTCAATTTAGCCAATTTGATCCATATGAACCCATACGAGTCAAATTCAAATCTACTAAAAATCAAATCAAACCAATTGAACCTAAACATCCCAAATCATCATTTGAACTTTACCCAAGCCTTAGTTTAAGCCCAATTTGACCAATTCATCAACCTAACTGAACCTAGCCCAATTTAACCTACATGGGTCAAATTGAGCCAAACCAACAAACCAAACCAAGCCATTCAAACTTGGCATGATTTCTTGGGTCACTATGGGTCAGCCTAAATCAAACCCAATCAACCCGATTTGATCCATTACCCATTGGGTAAAGCCTCCCAAATGGGACAAAACCCATTCTTGGATGGTCAAACCTCTCCTACCCTTGATACCACCTAAATTGATGAGGATCTCTCACGACCCAAAGTTGGTTGGGTTAGCCATAATCAAGTGGAGGTGAAAACCTATTCTTCACATTATAACACTTAGAAACCAAGGACAAGCCACCTCGATTTTGCATCCCAACCCTCACTACTCAAATCGAGCCACCTCACTAATTCCTTGCCACCCACGCACGCACATTAACACACGCAATTTTAGATCCAATCCAAGTTGTCATATTGGGGGAGAGGGTATATGTGGTGTTTACTTTTTTGATATGTGTATGGGGACACCATACAATGAGGTGTACTTATTGAGGTGATCGGTATAACATCAGGAATGGTGCACTATCTCAAAAGATAGAAATCACCACCTATAATGAACCTAATTACCTAATAAAGACTCTAAGGCATGATGGGTTTTGAATATACTGAGATTTTTCTCTACTTTACATGGATGATAAAGTAGGTTTATTTAAACTGGTTCTAAAGTTATGCAAGCCCCCATAGTTAATTAAATCCTAAGGAAAGTGAATTCTTAGAAATACTCTCGATTAAAGTAGAAATTATTGTCTCAAAGATTTTAAAGATAAGACTATAATAAATTGATTATACTTAGAAAATCAATCAGGGTAGATCAAGAAGGAGAAACTTATTATCAAATCCAAAGGAGATAAGTAGGGAATACTCATGATACTAGAAAACCTAGTGAGCATTCCAACATATCCTATGGTTGGGCTTTATATGTTTGAAATTGACGAGAATTATATATTTGAAATGGAATTTTATTAGAAGGCTAAGGCTTATAATCCCATAATATAAGGTTGTGGGAATGCCTAAGAGGTGAGGATTTATGCTTGTATCTCGAAAGAAATAATAACCTCAGATCCTAAATCTAGGGAGCTTTTTAGGGCCAAAGCACATTCTAAATCTAAGAGAAATGGGTATATGGTTTATCTCCACAGAGAGGATAAACTATATGATTATTAAATTTATAACCTAGAGTGGCCATCTAACTCTCCCTGCTTTAAAACCATATAGGAAAGTCATATGATTTTTAAGATAGTTAGGTTATTATTATTTAGAAAGAGACAAAGTCCTTAAACACCTCTTTAAGATACTAGAGCATGAGTGGTATGAACAATGGCTTAGTTTAATGTAAATATTTTCAATTTTTATTTGATTTTTCACTCCTTATTTTGATAAAGGGCATAAGATTTATATATGTATAAATGCATATTGAAATGAGCTTATTGCTAAATCGAGAGAAAGAGGTATTTTCCACCATGAGAGACCCTCAAAATGTCAAGTCTTCTATATCGCGGATGGAAACCCTCTCTTAGTAAGAGTGAAGCAATATGGATGCATGATATTAAGCATACAACATTCAGCAAAGAGGTTGCTAAATCTTTTAGTTATCTTGATTTAATGCCTAGGCTTTATGTAAGGTTATGAGTTATTTAGAAAATTTAGTTATGAGTTGTAGTTGGGGTGAAAGTTTATTTTTCCCTAAGAGCCTAATGATCCAGCCACATATTAAATCACCATATAAGTAAGAAACTAAGAAGAGATGATGTTTCTATTGCACAATTATAAACAAAACATTAAACAATTTATAAATCAACAAATGAAACATTAATGTGTATCATGGATAAAAAAGAAAATGGCAAGCTTTACCCTTATAGTATATAAAGAATAATTACAATTACAAATAATAAATGTTATGGGGTCTTCATTCTTCATGTCTTCACTTCTTTCCACCTTTAACTTGATTTGGATGTGCTTACTTCAAAGACATCAGCATCCCAAGATAAAGCCTTCTACCGCTCATTCTAATCCCCATAACACTAATCCTAATTTCTAATACATTACAAAAATAGGAAAAGTAAATCTAACACCATAAAATAGTGTTAGCTAAACACCGATAACCCAAGCTATTATATGAATAATTTGGACTTAGCACCCATGGGTAAAGTCACTCTAATTTAGATTGTGCTTGGGGTTAAGCAAGCTACAAAAGAGATCATTTATATTTATTTTAAGCATCCCTTAAAGACAATCTCCTACAAAAATATGATTAGGCTAATACATCTAGTCCATAAGCACACACAATCATCTTAAAAATACATCATAAAATAAGATATTCATCACACCATGCACCACAACATAAAGCTAAGTGGTGACTTAATTTTAAAGTGTGTGTATTAAGGTTTGTGGTATACCTTAACTACACTTTGTTGTAATTTTCTAAGTATGAAAATTTAATTATAAAGGATGGTTTTACTTTAAGTGACTTAATTGATTTTTTTACTTAATTTTTCTTTTGTTCCATTTAGTTTTAGCAAGTAAGTGTTATAAAGAGAAGAAAGAGAGGATCACTCTCTTTTATCCCTACCACGAAACCACATATAAAGCATATTAATTAATCAATTCTCTTTAATGAATGACTTATTTTATATTTTAATTAATCTAGGTTTAGGTTCACTTTAAATAATCTCATTCAATAAGAAAGGCATCTTAAGATTAATTGGAAATATAACACATGTTTATTCATTTCTTTCCATCATATGTAGCATACATATGACTAAGTCCTAAACATATCTATACATGCAGTATCTGTTGGCACACTTAAATGGTGAATATGAACATGTACATTTAAAGTTTATATTTTCTTTTTGATTGAATTATTTTTATCATATTGATTTAAAGCTCTATCTAGATTCTTATGCAAAAGATACATAGGAATGAAGTTAAACATGTATGTCATTGTTAACAAGGTAATCAAATGACCTCATGGCTAAAACCTCATATTCGGATGTCCAGAATAAATACCATTTGCATTCAAATACATGTAAGTTTGCACACATGAATGTAACAAAGAGAGCTTTTGATCACATGATTAATTAATTCTATCACTTAATCAACTGCAAATGCATGTGTTTTTGTAAAAGAGAGAGGGGTTTTGACTCCATAATTAAGTACACACTCACATGTATGTGAGATATAAGCTAGTACATGCCATTGATAACTAGGGAAGTGAGGTAATCAAGTGCCCTCTTTGGGGCTACTTAAAGCCTCGTATTCTCGGGATGTCCAGACTAAATATTTTCTTTTCTCAAATACATATGAATGTATACATAACTAAAGGAAAGGAAACCATGCAAAAGTTGTACTTTTTTTATTTGAAAAGGTTTATGAACATTGAGTAAAGCCTTACTCAAATTCTAATATTGAAATATATAAAAATGAAATAAAATGGAGTATTAGTTGTTATTTAACTAGGGAAGTGAGGTAATCAAATTACCTCCTTGGGGCTGGCGAAAGCCTCGTATTCCCGGGATGTCTAGACTAAATACCCATGAACATTCTTATTTACACAAATCAATATAATGAAAGAAAAGAACTTCATACACTTAAGTTATAATCATTTTCATTTCATATGTATTTATAACTAGCATACACAGCATATGTAATCTTTTATTTATAAGATTTGGAAAATAGATTTTGATTTAATAATGATAGTAGCCACACATATTAATTTGAATCAACACATGCAAGCTTGACATAAAAAAATCATTTATGTTTAATTAATTTTGAAAAAAAGGAATACATGAATCAAGTGGCATACAACATTTTAATATGATTGGAAAGAAATAAAGAGACAAAAGCATGTAATTTCATTTAATCAAACTAATTCTAAGGATGATCATATTACATAAACTTATTTAAAATAAACCAAAGTTTCTTAATGTCACTTTTAATTTTATGTTTAACTTGATTTAAGACATGTCAAAGATTTGCTAATCTAATCCCATTCCCCATATGTGTGAGTTAATTTGATTTAATAAGAAGTAGTTTAATTTTATGGATTAATTAAGTTAATCATGAGTTAAATCAATTAATTAAACCCTTACCTATGTTTCTTAAGGTAATTGATTAAATGATTATGAGCTAATATATTATGCAAATAAATTGAAAAGTAAATAGCAATGCTCCTATGAAATGAAAGGGGCATTAGCTCATAATCATTTATTAATTAAGCTTAAGGAGCTATTTTAATTACTTTCATAATTTTCTCACAAATGTGAGCTAATTTCATTAATCTTTGGGTTCTTGAACACCCAAAGCTCTACCCAAGAGATGAATTAAGGAAATCATTTAATTAAATTTTTAGTTCAATTAATTAATTATTAATCCATCATCTCTCTTTAATTAATCATACATCCACTTGATCAAGCATGATTTTATGAGATTTGAATTTTAACTTAGCTAATTAAGTTAATTAAGTAACATTGGTTGAAAAGGGAAATTGGAAAAAAAGGATTGGGAGGAGGCTCCAATCCACTTCCCTAAGTCTCCTTACTATTATGGTGGTCTAAATAATTAATTATTTATATACATACTAGGAGGTTAGTAATCAATCCTAATTTAATAGGTAATAAATCCCCAAAATTAGAGGAGGTAGAGGGCATCCTCTCAAATATTCTCAAGAATTTTAGGATCAATCACTTGAGAGATTAAAGAGTAATTAAGCTAATTAAGTTTTTAATTAAACCCTAATTAAGCTTTGTTTACTGTTCAAAACCAATTGGAAATATTTTTATTAATGTTTCCTCTGAAATACCTTTAACATTATTTGTATTTTTTTGGATTTTTCTATAATTAGTTATGAATTATGGAAGTTTTAGCCTTAAAATACATTATTTAACAATTAAAAACCTAATCCTGGCATGCATGCACACTTTCACGTGGCATTGCGGATTGGTTATTTGTTTTCACATACCATGCCAAGTCATAGTGGCGGATGCATTGATCCCAGTCGATCTTAGATTGGGATGAAATTAGCATAAATGGGAGAAATGAGATATTGCAATTTGATTAGTGAGTCATTCTAATCATGTCAATGCGACACCATGATTCTTCTTCCTACGGCGATGAGCGTGAGCCTCACCATGGATTTGATCATCAGGATTCACTCCAAACTCAACCACACCTTCAAGAATCCACAAGGATCTAATGGCTAGGATGAGCCCAAATGCAAATTTCCTTCATAAAGGACCAACCAAATTTTCATATATCTATATTTGAGAATTATCATCAATCAAAACCTCAAGATCGGTGGTGGGATTGACATGGTAGTCTTCATCTAGTAGAGATGATTAAAGCAATCAAGCCAATTCCACTTGGTTTGCTTTGGCAGATTTGGAGCTTTATTCTTGATCAAAATCCTTGCTGTGGGTTTGAAGTTTGGGAAATGAGTTTGGTAGCCTCGGCAGGTATGGAGATGGTGTGGGAATGAGTAATTAAAGTTTGGTGGTGAATTAGAGTTTAGATAGCCTCCCTATTTTCATTTCACATGGGAAGAGGGAATGTCAAATGTGGGAAGCTTGGAATCACTCTAGAACTCACAAGGAAGCTCAAGTTGGTGTTAGAAGCTTCATGAAGTGAATTGGTGCTAATCATTGAGAGAGGGTATATGATTTCGAGTTGGATGGATGGGATGGCTTCCTTGACCATCCATGATCGAGCATTGAGGGCCTCAATGGGCTGGGTGGTTAGAGGAGAACTCATGGGAGGTGGCTCAAGGTGATATGGGAGATATCCTTGACTTGATCCCTTGGGTGCTCGGGTTGCATGGTAGGTGAGTTGGCTCCTCCCTTTTCCATGGTCAACCTAGTGGGTTAAAATAACTCATTTGGAAGTTGGATGGCTGCAAAGTGATGGGAGAGTGGACTTTTCATTTTGGGTAGAATCCTATGTGAAGATGGATTAAATAATGGATTATGGCTTTGATGGGGCCCACTTGGCTTTTGGGATAACTTTGGCGACCTGTCTTTGGGTTAGGTTTGGTGGTCACCAAAGTCCCATGGGTTGGTTTTATGGGTTTTAGCTTCATTTGGTCAAAAGGGTTCATATGGGTTCATGTATTTAACAATTGGTCAAATTCAATCAAACCAAGGCCTAGGTTGGGTTCAAATGATGATTTGAAGAGTTTTGGTTCAAGTGGTTTTAATCAATTTAGCCTAGTTTGAGTTTGGTTCACTTGGATTCAAATAGGTTAAATGGGCTAAGTTGATCAGTTTGATCAATTTGACCAAATTGGGTTGAGTTAGGTGTTAGTTCATGTTCAACTGGTCAATTGAAAATGATTGTAGGCTTTGGTTTGAATCAGTTTGGATTTAATTTGGATTTTAGCCAATTTAATCCTTTAGGTCAATTTAAAGGTTGGGTCAAGTTGATTGGTCAATTGGGCACAATTATGGCTTTGGTCAAGTTCAATAATTAATTTGGAATGAACTTGAGCCATTGGTTGCAATCAATTTGGATTAGATCATGATTTGACCTATTTTGACCTTTTAGGCCAATTTGGGTTAACTTGGGTCAAATGGCCAATTGGACTTGGTTTGGCTTAATTGAGAGTTTAGTCATGTTCAATCATTGATCATGAGCTGGTTTGAATCAATGGTATCAATCAATTTGGTGTATGGTGGGTTTTGGCTAGTTTAGGTTTCATTTGGGCTAAAGGTTGACTTGGTCAAAGCACCAAGTTGACTTGGTTTGACCCAATTCAAGGTGGTTGATCATCCTAAGGTGATTGTTGATTATGATATGAGGTTTGGATGGGGGTTCAATCCAATTTGAGTTGAGTTTGAACTTGGCTCAAAAAATATCCTTTAGGTCACTTTGGGTTAAGTGGACCTAAATGGGTTAATTGGTTTGGTTTTGGCTTAATTCAAGTTTAGTTGAACTTATATATGAGCCTAAGATTGAAATATAAATCCACAATCAATTTGGAGTCCAATGATTTTGGCTCATTTGAAGTTTTCAAGCTAAAAGGGCTAACTTGGGCTTGACTTGGGTTGACTTTGGTTTAATAATTGTAAGCTTTATTTATATTTGGCTAGATGATTGAAGGAATGATTGATTCAAGAGAATATCCATTAGTTTTGGCTTGATTTAGATTTGCCAAGTCCAAGAAATGGCTTAAAAGGTTTGAATTTGGTTTTGGTTTGATTTTGGACTTGTTTTGGTCATGTGAATTTATATTTCATATATATTTGGGAATATAAATTAAGATATAAATGATTCATGAGAAAATCACTTGAATTTGGAGTGATTTGGAAGCAAATTTACCAAGCTTAAGGATGTAGGTCAAAAGGCTAAGGAGAAACCAATTTAGTTTGACTAATTTTTTGGTCATTGAGGTGGGTTTCATTTATATTTATGAATATAAATGAAGAGTAATTGGTTTATAAAGAAATCAATTGATTTTGGGTTGATTTATATGAGATTTGGCTAAGTTCATGGAGGTAAGTCCATATTGATTAAGAAGGGTTTTTGATTGGATTTGGATTTAGTTTGATTTAGTTTTAGCTATTTGAGTTTATATCTCTCATTTTATTTGTGAATATGAAATGATATAAAATATTCATGAAGATATCAATCAAATTTGGATTGAATTGGGTGGAGATTTGGCTAAGTTTATGGAATTCAACCATAAAGCTTTAAGGAGGATTTTGATTTTTGATTTGATTATGGGTTCTAATCATTTGGTTTGGAATTTGGATTTGGATTTGGTATTTGAGTTGAATCTAAGGTTTGTTTGAGAAGGTAAGCATGGGTTGGGTTTAGGCCATAGGATGGGTAAGTCTCCCTAAATCCTTAAGGCACAATCTAACCCTTATGGCTAACCCTTCTAAGTCTCTAGGCTTAGATTAAGTGTTCACCTAATCACTAGAAGTATCTTAAGACTAAGGAGCTCTTAGTGTCTATAAGTGTCCTAGATCTATGATGAGGAAGTTGAGAACTCACTGAAGTTAACAAAAGGACCTAGGTGTGGTAATGGCGATAAGGCACACATACGCGTATTTTGAGATGATAAACAATATCCAAAGGATCAGCTAATGAAAATGATCTATCCCTAAACATGTGTAATCATGATCTTAGTGTAATGCAACTCAACTTATGCAGGGATAAGAGGGAGGAAGAATCCAAGGGATTAAGTATGTGAACCTTCAACTAGGAAGTAGGTTCGTTATCCAGAGGATAAGGGTTTGTGTTTAATTATATGATTTTGGGAGAAAAGATTTCTCAGATTAGGATTTATAACTCTCAAGGACATGAACCTTCCACTAGGGAAGTGTTCATTATCCTAGGATAGGAATTTGGCTTGATTTGCGATTTTGTTCGAGGCTCCACTATGGGGGCTAAATCGATTTGCAGCTTGTTGGGGAGAAGTTTGATTTGATTTAATTGGTGGGCATCCACTGGGGATAAGAATTTGATTTGCTTGCTTATAATTTGGGTTTCACTAGGGAGTATATCTAGTGGAGATATGAGCTCACTTGGGATAATATGGATTTTATTTATGGATTTCTTTGATTTATTTTGGGGAAATATCCGCTAGGGATGAGAATGGATTTGATACATGAACCCTCGATGTATGATGGATCTATTGAGAATGGGCTATATTAGCCTCACTATCTCGATTTACAAATCCAAAGGGAAAGTCTACCAACCATCGGGGTAGACTATCCAACCTAAGGATGACTATTGAGAGTGGAATTATCTCAACTTAAGAGTAGCCGGGAATATCATTTTAATTAAAATGGACCTTTGTCGCGATTACTAAGAAGGCTAATATCATCCTAGTCCTATCTTAGATTTACAAATCAAAGGGATAGTCTACTATGGTGAGGTAAACCAACCTAAGGGGTGCCTTTAGTGTGTAAAGGTTGTGAAGAAAGTGTACTTACATCTTCAAAGTAGCAACCACTGATCGGTTGATAACACAATAAATCTAACTCGACCTAAGGCTTCCCATGTGTATATCTTGGAAAGAATGCATAATAGACTTATATCTTCTAAAGCAAGGATGACCGATGGGGTGACCTATTGGTGGCACAATAAGTCAAACCCAACATATGGGTGACTACTGAGAGAGTGCTATTTGGGGACTTATCTCAACTTAAGAGTAGTTAGGCTATTTCTATAGGGAGTTTTACTAACACTGTCCTAAAGATAGAATGCCTGTTTGGGAAAAGGTACCACTGGAGGGTGTCCTCCTAATCCACAAGTGAAAATATATATTTTATTTATATGTTTTCTTGGACCCTTGGTGTGTAAGGGCACTTGAAGGGGCTTATATCTAGTCCTATCTCAAACTTATAGAACCAAGGGAGAATATGCATATCCGCAAGATGGATTCTCCAACCACAGAGGTCGCTACTAGGAAAGGGGGACTGTCCAATCTAAGAGTAACCCGGATAGTGTCTAAATGTGGTCGCTAAGGATGTGATCCAAATAGAGTTCCCACAAGATAGGTGATGTTAAGGGCTTTATCCAAGACCCTAAAAAAAAATGTAGGTATAAACTCTGAGAAAGCTTATAGACTATATCCGCCATGAGTGGTGTATCCATCGTAATTATTAATATAACCAACCAACTAAGGTGCATGATTTGCAATGATCAATGAGAAGATGGCTTGTAGACTTACATCTTCACGAGGAAATGATCTTGAGATAGTCTATATGGATGCTATATGACTAGGGTGACTATTGGGAGTCCGTTGATTGGACTTGAAGTAGTCGGGAAGAAAGGAGCCACTAGGGGACTTATCCCTCAAATATATTTAACCCGGTTAGTACATGATGGTTAGCTTAAGAAGAAAGACTTACATCTTTTAAAGTCAACATGAGGTAGTTTACTGGCTCCGTAGTGAGGCCTACCAAACTAACAAAGTGCTCATCAATTTTCAATGGTCAAGTTAAGAAGAAAGCTTTGTAGACTTACATCCTTTAAATAAAAAACAGTGACACATTTGGGTAAAATGTCAACCGACTTAGAGCATCTAATGAGTGAGTGTTGCAGGGGGCTTTATCCCACACCAAAGTAGCCCAAGAAGAAATATATGTGTTTATTTTATATGTGGTTGTGTGTAGTTTGTGTTGGTGTTGTGTTACTAAAGGATAGGATGCCTCTTGGGTTCCTCACACTTACCCTAAACACATCGTGGTGGATTTGCAAGCAAAGATGTTTCTCAACACATGAAGGGATGGGATTTGAGATAAAAAGAAGTTTTACTGATAACTATTTTAAAATAAGATTTATAGATAATATTTATTTAAGTAGAGCCCGCTGATTGGAAGCATTGGGTGCTCTCCCTTAAAATTTATAAGCTAATAAGAACCTCCTTGGGCCTTCTCTATATGGTAAAGGGCAAATGGGTTCAAACTTGCCTCCCATCTTTTGATGGGAAACTGAACTAAATAAGCTCTCCTAGCTCTAGGATGAACCAACTTGTTATGAGCTTGAATCATGGCATTGAACTTGAGGTTCCGCATGCGAGGTGTCTCTCCTAAACCTTCAAGCTCTTCTATGCAACTTGGTGATCTGCTGGTGATCTACCCACAACTATCCTTAATGGGAGTTGCACTTCTAATGGTAGAACTATCAAACCCATACACTAGGAGAAGGATGGGTGAGTTGGAGTTATGTAGTTTATAAGCCCACAATGCTTCAACTAATTACTCATGTCACTATCCCTTATTGTCATCAAGTATCTTCTCTAATATCCAGATGAGAGTTTTGTTGAAGACTTCTAAGCCATTTCTCATGAGTAGATGGTAGAATATCTCCAATCTGTTGTAGCGCTAATTTTAGTGCTCATTGAATGCTCATTATTGGATATAATTGAGGCACCCCAAACCTATATACGATATGGTTCTAAAAATTATAATGGCGGCTCTCAGAGGGATTGTCCACTTGGAAAAAGTAGTGGTAGTTAGAATGAATAGGTGACCCTTGGAAGGAGGATTGATCCACTATGTCAATACCCCAACACTCAAATGTCCTTGTGGTCAGGGTAGGGTCTAGAATGTTAGGTAGTTGGTGTAAGACCACACCATGTACCTAACATTAATGGCATCCTAGCTACATCCATGCATCTCATAATAATCTAAGGCCAACAATATTCTAGTCTTTTGATCCTAGATTTTATCTTTGAATTGATGTACTCTGCATAAACTTGAGTGTACCTCAGTCATGATCCTACGGGCTTTGTGCTTGTCCAAACAACATAACCACATATGATCGAAGGACCGTTGGTACAAGGTTCCATCTACAAGAGTGTAGGAAAGGGCTCTCTACTTCACCTGATGTGCTAGTGACTTCACTTGATCTAGTTTGCCTTATATAATCCATAAATGGTTTCCTCCAATCCAACTCCTCATCCCTTTTGGCAAGGCCAACCTCCCCTTTAAGAGAGAGTTTCTCGATGAGTTCAGCATCAATAAAGGATAAGACTTGTCTATTTTAAACCCTTATTAGTATGGACTCATCTTTTTAAACACAACTCTTTGGCAAGCTTGGCTGTCTTCTATTGCGTTCTCTCTCCTCAAGCAATCTTGTAGATGGTAACCTATGGGATTTGGGCCAACAACTCCATAATGTACTTGTGTGATGGAGCTTAGGATTTAGAACTTGTAAGACCCTGATTTGGTTGATAATTATTGAGAATCTCAAGATGTTGATATTTTTGGATGCATAGCGAACTAACTCCAAAACGAGCCTCATATTCGACTTTTATTGTTGGTGCATGGATTAGAAGATGATATGAAAATTTCAACATCAATGCCATAGTTAGGAGAACTATTCCTACCCCTGCCTTTCCTAGAAGAGTAGATCATGATTTTTCTCCCTTTTGAAAGTAAGTCTTTCCATCAAAATACATCTCCCAAAGGTGAATGCAAGCATCCCTAAGTTCATGATTTGTTCATTGGGGAGGTCATCACTAAGGAATAGGAAGTGGGTGTCTTGCTAAGAAATCTACTAGTGTATCTTTCACCACACGGAGGTATGAAGTGATGTCAAATTATAAAATTATGGACCAATATGCCAACCATAATGTCATGAGATATTACTGATGATTGATCCTAGAGATCAAGTTCTTATTAGAAAGAATGTATGTCATAGCTTTTGGGATACAAAGATTAAAGCTATGCAATGATTTTCAATAGGAGAATAATTTTTCTCAGCAAGAATTGATGACTAAGATTTGAGCACATTCTCTTCTTTTGTTTGGGCCAACAAAGCGCCAAGGGAGTCATTTAATGCAATATATATAGGATGAGTGGCTTGATAGAGCTACTAGAACTTGTGGAATCATCAGGTAATGCTTGATATCTTCGATGGAATGCTGACACTTATCATCCCACTTGAACTTGGCATCCTTTTTGATAAGTGTTGAAAATGGTTGGCATCTTGATTGGTTGGAAATGAAGCATCTTAAATACATTAACTACCATTAAATGATTTGAGTGAGTTATAGGGTAGCATTTCTAATATCAACTTGATCTTCTCTAGATCAATTTCTATTCTATTTTGGACAACAAACCCAAGGAATTTCTTAGCTACTCCAAATGCATAGGGATTCATTTTAAAGGTTAAATTATCATTTGAAAACCTCTCAAAAGTCAAAGAGATGGTTTTTTTTCTTTACTTTTTTGACTACAACATAATAATTCAACTTAATGATGAATGAGTTCATCAAAGAGTTATGGCTAGTATGTAGCACGACATTTTAAGGTCGAAAGGAATGACCCTATAGCAAAATAGATCGATTCAAAATGCAATATTTCTATCATCTTATGGCCATCTTTATTTATTTATAACGGATGAGCCATCCATAAAAGAGAAGCGCAGATGAGGCAATGTCTACCATTAGTTCGGGATTAGTGGAAATTCATCTTTTAGCTTATTAGATCCCTAAAATGCATGCAAATTTGGCCATTCTTTTCTTAACTGAATGACAGCCAACCGGTAGGATATTTTTCTTCCCATGAAGTATCAATCAATTTCTTGACTTTAAAATGACCTAATTATGTCTAATCATGCAGGAGCTTGCTTAGATAGGCTTATTGCTAGTTTGTGGATTGCTATATGAGATAAATTGTTCATCTCTTCATAACTACTTACGGCGACCTTAAACTCGGTATAGCCTAACTAAATCATTGGTTTTAGTATCACTCAATATGAACTGTATGTTATGGATTGTCTTTAGTTCTTAAGTTGATTTCTTTGAGCTTAATGATGGTTGACCTGATTTCTCTTCAAACTTTTGGTGCATCCTTGACTTTAAATCATTTGGATCATCTAAAGTTTCTAAACATACTTCCTATGAGTTAGCATGATTTGAAAAGAACTCGATTCTGATTGGTATGACAATAATTGTCATCATCATGGACCCACTTGAATTAGTCTTGATTGAGGATACTTTGGTTGTCCCATAGCCTTTCAAAGTAATGACTGTTTATACCAAGTATGTGGGATTAATCCCATAGATTAAGAACACAAGAAGAATACTCAAAAAAAAGGCAATTGTATTAAAATATGAATCATCCTCAAGTTCTACATCATTCTCACTTAAGGATGATTCTCTAAAGAACCTGAGTTTTCTTATGTGGATGACTTAGGGGCTTCTTAACTACCCTCAACTTTTGTGAGGAAAGTGGGGTTAGAGCTAAGTTCCCAATGCATTGTCATATCACCATATACATTTATGCTTTGCTTTGCCAGTCTTCATCACTATCATGCTCAAACATCACCTAAAAGGATCTACGAGAAGAGCTAGCTAGTGTGCTAACCACATAAGACTCATCCTCTTAGATTCCAAGTCTGGATAGCGTGTACTCGGTGACTAAGACATACCTCTTATGGGGTGGCCAATAAGGCTTTCCTCCTCTTGCCTCAAAACTATCTCTACCTCCTTTCTAGTGGAGGTCATCTCACCCATATGTTCAAATGGAGTAACAAACTGTGGGTGAAATCTAATGTTAGGCTCTATATCTTCCCCTCAGTCAATGTCTAACTCTCTTTTATTTTCTTTCACTTTTTCTTTTTTTTAATTCTTTTTTCTTTTTCTTTTCTTTCTTTTTATCCCTCATGGGGATCTTGACTAGATTTGTGAGAATGGACTTGTTGATTTTGGGAAAGAAAATAGGCTGCATCCTCATATATCCCAACCTCATGAACTGTGAAGGGCTTGAGATCTCATTTGATGTAGTACTCAATTCCACCTCTCATGAACTTCATGCACTGATGTAGAGAGGATGGCGTGTTATTCTCCATAATCTCCCAAGCAAAGCATTGAAAGATGATGCATCGAGTCTATGATATGAAACTTGGCTTCAGTCTTCCAATCATCTAGCTTTAATGGCAACATTATGGAGCCTAAGGCCCTCTCACCTTGTTCATTGAATCCTCTCAACATCATTCTCTCCTTTTGGAGTTTGGAGATGTTGTAATCATCAAACACATAATATTTGATACCTGGTCTAGAAATCTTGATAACTTATATAATGTCCATTGTAATGTAAAGAGGTTGTGCTTGGTCATTCCTGAAGCAAGTCTTCATCATTGAATGTAACTCCTAAGATGTACTTTGAGCTATGTGCCTCCTCTTCTAGTGGCCAGTTGAGTTAAGCACATCTTTGGATCACTTGAGATTCCTCATCTCTTTGGATAAGATAAGGGCATCATATATGCTTAACTTGGAAACAACTAAGATGAGCTAGGATGTTGTAATCAACTTTAACTTGGTCCTCCACAAGCATATCCATGGGTGGAGCATCGTGGAGGGCTATCTCACTAAAACCAATGACTTGTTTACCCTTATCGGCTACCCTATGAAGTAGAACTTTGCCATTACAGTTGACTTTGTGACTTCATGATGAATATGAAAAGTTCTACCTTCTCATTACTACAATCCTATGGGATCCTAGTTAGTTAACTCCAAGTCAATCTCAAGAGGTGAACTCAATTGATTGAGAAAGGAAAGTCCAATTTGAGAGTGGATCAAATGACTAGATCTACCATTAATATTTTTAGACTTGGAGAGTTTTCAAGAGGAATAAAATCTAGAGTATAAGAATGTGGACAAGATGTAAGTGAAAGCATTCTTCATGATTTCTTTTTTTAGGAGGTACATGATAGAAATCTAATAAAGTAAGCTAATTAAGAGATTTAATGCCCTTGTCAAAGCTCTTAGAAGAGGAGCTAGTGGAAGAAGTAGTAGGCGTGGATGGAGTCTTTAATGGATGGTATCCTGCAAGTAAGGTGGACTACTACTGTTGTTGCTAGGTTGTCACCTTTTTTAAGTTGTCTTTGGCAACTTGCAAACTTTCCTTGATGTTGGAGGTTTGAGCTACGTCAGACACCTGTAAAGAGAGTTTCTTGATCTTAGAAACTACTTTTTTTAGGTTCAAAATAAGGCAATATCCCAACCTTTTTTTCTTAAGAGGATTGGGTTTCTAAGAATTACCTTAATAGAACTAGAAGGTTGTTCTAATAAGTATTCTTGGGATAACTATGATGCGACTTGTAGCTATGCTCAAGCTAGTCCTTAAAAGTAATATCTAATACATGACTAATCGGTGGTAGGAGAAATAGAGGATCATTACTCTTGCCTACTCACCTCTTGGGCTCACGTAATTAAAGATGGTTTCTTTAAGAGATTCTTAAAGATTTTTCTAATTACCCCTCTTGAATGAATTTGATTTATTCAATCTATCAATAAGTATGTGTGTAATATACCACTGGGTAGATAGGAATACCGCATGGGTATGTCAGGTGGTGGGAATGGTCATTGTGATGGTTGTGATGGCTAATATGATGGTGGTGGTGTGGTGAGGAGGTGGCAAGGAGTTGAGCTTGGGGTCTCTCATAATGGACTTTGGCTAGATGCTTCCCTCATCCACATAATTATCCCGGCTTTTCTTCTCTGGCTTGGGCCTAGATGATTGGTTAGGAAAGGGCAACTTTGGCTTGTAGGCTAGCCACATTATTGATTAGTTTCTCAAATGTTTGTAAAGACCTTAAGCATGAAGGAAAGCCATGAATATTCTTGAGAAGAATCTCAATGACATCTGTTGATATTTCATTTCATGCTAGTTGTGCCACAGAATATAATCAACAAGGGACTCATTGGGAACTTGCTTCACTATAATAAGGTCACCTACAATCACTCTTTGATGACCTCTAGCAAACCTCTTAATGAAGAGGTGCTCCAACTTAAAGTCCCTCTTGCTCAGTTAGCATACCAATCAAATGCAACCCCTTCTAGGCTGCTGACAAAGAGTCTGAACAAGAGTGTATCACTGCCACCGACATTACAGTAGCTGGCTCTTAAATATGCAATATGCTGACATGGGTTCCCACTACCATCAAAGATCTTGAAGGAAGGTGGCACAAAACCCTTGGGATATTGAACTACATCAAATTCTTTTGGGTATGGTCTACCCTTTGGAATGGATGAGCTCCTCTAGCCATCATCGCTTCCCTCACCCTCGCTCTACTATATGCTTAATATCCTTTTCATGAATAGAGGTGCCATCTGTAACCTTCCTATGCATGCTACTAGCATCGTCCTCTTTGAGTGCATGTAGGATGATCTAAAGTATGCACCAACTCTAGTTTATTAGCTACCATGGGAGAAGGCTGTGAAATTAGGGTTGAGGTATATAATGCTAAAACCACTGCCATCAACTCTTTTACTTTATTCTCCATCTTGTCAATGTGATCATCCCTCTGCCTGAGCTGGTCAAGGAGGTGCTGAGTCGAGTGAGAAGTGTCACCTTCCTTGAGCACATCACCTTCATGGCTAAGCAGATCCCGCTCTATAAACCCCTGTGTATAAACCATGTGGGCTTCAGTTGTGTCATCCAACATGTCATTCTCATCAAGATCAAAGCAGACCCTATCCTCCTCCGATTTGAATTGTCACTCTCGAGAATCTACATTTTCTTGGCAAAGTAGTTCTTTGATATGTCACCTATTGACCAGTCTACTATGTCTGGCTGGACTGGTATGATACCCGCTGACTGCTAGCCAAAGGGCTATGCTCCTCTACCTCTATGCAATGGACATTACCTACTATCAGGATTTCCTCACTGGGAGGATCAACTATCATGGACTATGCCTATGTCCACTCCCCTCTCTCCCCCTGTCTACGATGGTGGTGATGTGATGATGATGTTCTTGGGTCGGCACCCCTTCCTGACCATAGCTAAGGTGGAGGGTCGAGCAAGGGAGCTCGATCTCACCTCAACAAGTGGAGTGGATGGAGTGGGATCCTTGGGCCATAGTCGGATCACCAGTTGGGATGGTCTTTCCTCGGATGGGGGCTTTTAAAGCTTGGTAGGAGTGGTAGATGTTGTAAGCTTAACGGGTGATGGTGGATGGTGAGAAGAGTGATGTGATGTCAACACCGACTTCCTCTCAATCATTCCTATGTCATACTATGCGAAGAATACTATTGAATGATTGGCCTAATAGGCGATGGAAATCCATCAAGGCAGATGATGTTGACTATTTGGCATACCTCTGTCACTCTCTCTTGCCTGCTTGGGTAGAAACTCAAGCCTTCATGGCTCTCTCTCTATGGATCTGACCCCTAACACTCCTAGGGATCATGGATATCAAGTCAAACATGGTACCAAATTTGCATCAGAACTCTAGACTGGAACAATGTAAGTCATTAAGGCCAGCTCCTAGCTGTGTTTCATAGTTTGATGGTGGAGGCGATGCAACAATCCTCCTGTAATATTCCTCTCCATCTGAGAGGGTGAAACCTACTACCCCTCAAAAGTGGAGAGGTCTCATAGGGAGAACCCTCCTCAGCTATGTGGGAAGCAACGTCGAGCTCCCTTACTGCTTGCTCGTGGTCCCATTTGACCTTCCTTTTTTTGTAGCGGTTGGTGCAAGTGAGAAAAATAGAGCAAGAACTAGAACCTACCTCAAAGGTAGGGGCGACTATCTCAGAGGCTAAGATAGCCTTCCCCTTTGGGGTGACCAAAGAGGAGGTAGCAGCTCTCACTAGAGCTATGGTAGGGGCAACTGACTGAACCAATGTGGATTAGTTGGTACTGACACTGATATTGAATGGGGTGTGGGAACTACTGTGGCCATCCTCTTTAATGAGGGGAACTCAAAATCAGATGGCATGTCAAAGCAGATAAGTGGCATCTATCCTGCCACCTCCTCCTTGCTGACAGTTGTGAGGGCTATCCCCTTATAAGTAATCTAGACCCCCTCAAAGCCATGGCCAAAGTAGATCAAGTTACATAAGTCATGGTCACATTGACCTAATCAAGGCCAAATCTACACTAGAGGGAAGAGAAAACAAACTTGCTAACCATGATCACGCACTTGAGGCTAGAAAGATTAAGTAATGAAATCACTACATTCATTTAAAATGTAATTGAATAGACCCAACCTTGATATTTTATCTTCAATCATTGACTTCTAAACTTGATTTGGAATTTGAACCCACACTTAACAAATGTAGGGATGCTAAGTGGGGTTCATTGAATTTTTGAAGAGATTTTTTATGATTGGAGGAGAGACTTTGCAATATGATTTAGATTTAGAACCCATACTCAACAAATTTAAGTAAGTTGAGCGGGATTCAAATTTTTGGAGAAATTTTGGAGATATATATGTTGTATGTCTTATTTGAAAATTTGATTTAGAAAACCTTTACTTAGCAAATTTAGGTATGCTAAAAAGGTTTGCAAATATGTGTTTGAAAATTTTGTGAAAACATCTTTGTTTGTGATGATTGATTATGTGTGTGATATATATTGATTTGATTTGAAAGTGGGGCTTCTTACTTAACAAATTTGGTATATTAAGTAGTTGTCAAGTGAATTATGATTTTAAAATGAGACTCTTACTTAACAAATTTGTTATGTTAAGTAAGAGTCAAGTGTATTAATGACTTGTGAAAATGAGACTCTTACTTAACAAATTTAGTATATTAAGTAGGAGTTAAGTGTATTGTGATTTTTTGAAAAAATCTATTAAACAAATTTAGGTATGTTAAATATAATTCAATTTATTTTTATGATTTTTGAAAATGGGGACTCTCATTTGACAAATTTGGGTATGTCGAATGGAGTCCAAATGTGTTTTGATGTTCAAGATTTTGGAAAAGAAAATTTCTATTTGACAAATGCAAGTGTGTTAAATAGAATTCAATCTGTTTTGATTTTCCAAAGAAAGGAAACTATTTGACAAATTTAGGTATGTCAAATAGAAGTTCAACTATGTCTCGATTTTTTTGTGATTTATTGCTTTTGAAAAAAAGGGAAACTCCAATTCTAGCATATATGGAATATGCTAAGTGGAGTTTCAATGTTATGTTATGATCTTATTCGAAAATAGAATCTTCATTCAACAAATTTGGGTATGTTGACTGAAGATGTCCATTTTCAAAAGTGTGGTTTTGAAAAAGGGATTTTAAAAGTTTTTATTTTGATTTTGGAAATAACCTCCATGTAACAATTATAGGAATTATTAAATGAGGTTTGGTTATATGAGTTTGTGCTTTTTGAAAATTTCTTATGAATTTTGTGCAAATCTGTTATTATGTGAATTTTGAAAAAGTGCTTTTGAAAAGGTGTTATTTTGCAAAAGGGTTTATTTTCTTAAATATAAGATGAACCTTGCCTCACCAAGCTGGTGGTAAAGAGGTTCTAAATTTTACCATCTCCTTTATTTGTTAATTTTATCTTTCACCTATTGGGGACTCAATAGGGTTTCAAGACCTAGTGAGGTCCTAAAACCTAGAGAATGTTGGCTAGCTTTGCTTAAAAATGAAATAAGCTAGGTGCCAATAGAAGGGAAGATCGTCATGGACTCATATAAATTACAAGTCCACTATCGATGGTTGGAGACAAAAATTATCTACCAGAGATGGAGAGAGAACCATCCCGGTGGAGTCAAAAATCATGGTGTTTATTTTTAATATATGTGTATGGGGACACCATATAGATCTGAGGGTGTACTTATTGATGTGATCGGGTATGACATCAAGGAATGGTGCACTATCTTGAAAGATAGAAATCACCACCCTATAATGGACCTGATCACCCAAAAAGGACTCCTAAGGCTTGATGGGTCTTCGAATATATCAGAGATTTTTCTCTACTTTACATGGATGAATAAAGCAGGGTTTATTTAAATCGTCCTAAAGTTTCTATGGGATTAATTTCATCCTAAGGAAAGTGAATTCCTTAGGAATACTCTCAATTAAAGTAGGAAATTATTATCTCCAAAGATTTCAAAGATAGGACTATCAATAAATTGGTTATACTTAGAAAATCAATTAGGGTAAATCAAGAAGGAGAGACTTATTATCGAAGCCAAAGGAGATGAGTAGGGAATACTCATGATACTAGAAACCAATGAGCATTTCAACCTATCCATGGTTTTCTTTATAAGTTTGAAATTGAGAAGAATTATATGTTTGAATTGGAATTTTATTAGAAGGTTTGGGGATTAAAATCCCATAATATAAGGTTATGGGAATGCCTAAGAGGTGAGGATTTATGCTTTGAAGGAAAGACAACCTCGGATAATAAAAACTAGGGAGCTTTTAGGGCCAAATCATGTCATAAATCTAAGAGAGTATATGATTTATCTCCACAAGAGAGAGTAAACCACGATTGCTGACTTATAACCACAGGTGACACCCACCTAACTCCTCCTATGCTTTAAAACCATGTAGGCATGCCATATGATTTTTCCAAGATAGTTAGGTTGTTATATTTTGAAAGAGACTAAATTCCTTAAACCCACTCCCAAAGAGACAAGAGCATGAGTGGTATGAACAATGACTTAGTATAATGTAAATCTTTTAATTTTAATTTGATTTTTTGGACTCTTTATTTTGACAAAGGCAATAGGATTTTTATATGTCTAAATGCATGATAAAATGAGGTTATTGGATAAATTGAGAGAAAGAGGTGTTTTACACCAGGAGACCCTGAAAGGTCAAGTCTTCCCCTATCATGCAAGATGGAAACCCACTCTTAGCAAGAGTGAAGCAGTATGGATGAATGATATTAAGCATATAACATTTAGCTAAGAGGTTGCTAAATATTTTAGTTATCTTGATTTAATGCCTAGGCTTTATGTGAGGTTATGAGTTATTTAAAAATGGCTTTTACATATTTTAATTAATCATAGGGATAATCTCATTCAATAAGAAAGGCATCTTAAGATTAATTAGAACTATATCACATAACACATGTTTATAAATTTCTTTCCATCATGGGTAGCATGCATGACTAAGTCCTAAACATATCTATATATGCAACATGTTGGCACATAATGGTGAATATATGAACATGTACATTTAAAGTTTATATATATATATATTTTTTTATTGAATTATTTTTATCATATTGATTTAAAGCTCTTTCTAGATTCTTATCTAAGATACATAGGAATGAAGTTAAAATATGTCATTGTTAACTAGGAGGTGAGGTAATCAAATGACCTCCAGGGCTAGTAAAATCTCATATTCTAGGAATGTCCATTATTACATTTAAAACACATGTAAGTTGCACATGAGTAGAAAGAGAAATTTGATCACATGATTAATTAATTCTATCACTTAAAAAATTGCAAATGCATGTGTTTTGGTAAAAAAAAAAGAGGGCTTTTGACTCCATAATTAAGTACACACATATATGAGAGATTTAAGCTAATTGCCATTAACAGAAGTGATGTAATCAAGTGACCTCCTTGGGCTACTTAAAGCCTCATTATTCTGGATGTCGACTAAATATTTTCTTTTCTCAAATACATATGAATGTATACATAACTAAAGAGGAAACTATGCAAAAGTTGTACTTTATTTGATTGAAAAGATTTATGCTCATGGAGTAAAGCCTTACTTAAATTATAATATTAAAATATGTAAGAATGAAATCATTTTCATTGTTAAATAGGAAGTAATCTGACCTCCTTCTAAAATCATATTTAAGATGTCTAGACTAAATACTCATTAATATTCTTACTTAGAAATCAATATATGAATGAAAGAAAAGAACTTTACTTCATACATAAGTCATAATGTTGAATTTCCTATGTATTTATAACTAGCATTTACAATATATAATCATTTATTTATAAGATTTGAAAAATAGATTTGGATTTAATAATGATAGTAGACACACATATATTAATTTGAATCAACACATATAAGCAACGAAAGCAAATTATTTTTTTGTTTAATTAATTTTTTGAAGAAATGAAAGCATGAATCAAAGTGGCATACAACAATTTAATATGATTAGAAAGAAATAAAGAGACATAAGCATGAATTTCATTCAATCCAACTAATTCTAAGGACAATCAAATTAAATAAGCTTATTTAAAATAAAAAGTTTCTTAATGTCACTTTTAATTTTATGTTTAACTTGACAGAGAAGTGAGAAAGATTTGCTAATCCTAATCCCATTCTCTATATGTGTTAGTTAATTTGATTTAATAAGAAGCAATTACATTTATTTTATGAATTGATTAAGTTAAGCATGGATTAAATCAATTAATTAAACTCTTACTTATGTTACCTTAAGGTAATTGATTAAATGATTATGAGATAATATAATATGCAAAAAAACTATACTTACTCCTTTGAAATGAAAGGGGCCAAATGCAATTAGCTCACAATCATTTATTAATTAAGCAGAATTTAATTACTTTCATAATTTTCTCACAAATGTGAGCTAATCATAATTTCATTAAACCTCTTTTGGTTCTTGAACACTAAAAGCTCTACCCAAGATGAGTTAAGGAAATAGATTTAATTAGATTTTTTCAATTAATTTAATCATTAATCCAAATTCATCTCTTTAATTATTATCAAAGTTAATAATTATCTTTTGAAATGAGATGGGCTTAAGGAAAAGGTAAGGAAAGAGGTCCCAATTTATAAACCATCCACTTGATCAAGCATGATTTTACCTAATTTGAATAACTTAGCTAATTAAATTTAATTAATTAATCATTAATTAGCACTTTGGTTGAAAAGAGGAAGAAAATAGATTAAAATCCACTTCCTAAGTCTCCATTGTTGATTAGAAGTAAATAATTAATTATTACTATTTATATACTTAATTACCCCAATGAGGTTAAGAAGGTAATGAGGGCTTAATTAATCAATCCTTCTAATTTAAGTAATAAATCTCCAAAAAATTAGAGAGGTAGAGGTCATCCTCTCAAATATTCTAAGGAATTTTAGGATCAATCACTTGAGAGATTGAATAATTAACTAAGTTTTTAATTAAACATTAAGCTTTATTTATTGCAATTGGAAATATTTTTATTAAATTCTCCTCTGAAATACCTTTAAATGAGAAATTATTTATATTTTTGGATTTTCTACAATTAGTTATGAATTATGAAATTTTCAGCCTTAAAACATTATTTAAAATTAAACCTAATCTTATTGGCGTCTTTGACGTGGTACACTTTCATGGCACCATGGGATTGGTTATTTAAGTTGTCACAGCAGGAGCTAGCTAGTAGTATCATTGATCCCCATCCGATCTTAGATCAACGGGGAATCAAAGGATGTAAAGGGGAGCTCTAATCAAAACCATCCATTCAAATCAGCAAACGGATGATTAATCCTTTTCCTTGGTAATGAGCGATGGAGCACACGCCATGGATGATCGCTCAAGTTGATTTAAACTCAACCCACACCTTATAAGCATCCAATCAAGCCCAAATGCATATTTCCTTCACAAAGGACCAACAAAATTTTTCTATATCTATGGTTTTGAAGAATTACCTCAGCTCAATGTTTGGTGGGATGGATTAAAGTAGCTTCAGTAGAGATAAGGCCCTGTTGAGAAGTAATCAAGCTAATTCTACTTGGTTTGCTCAATTGGCCAAGAATGGAGGTTTGGAGCTTTGGTCTTGATCATACTCCTTACTCCGGTGGGTTGGAAGCTTGGGAAATGAGTTGGCTAGCCTTGATGAGGTATGGAGATGGTGTGAGAATGAGCAATTGAAGTTTGGTGGTGAATTGAGAGTTTAGATCAAGATAGCCTCCCATTTTAGTTCCACAGGGAAGAGGGATTCAATGTGGGAATCTTAGAATTACTCTAGAACTCAGGAAATCAAATTGGTGTTAAGCTTACCTGAATGGTGCCAATCCCATTCAAATTGAGAGGGTATACCGATTTCTGAATGGAGGACGGGATGGCTTCCCATTTTTTTAACTATCGTCGAAGATTAGAGGAGTCTCAATTGGTTCCACATGGCTCATTGGGTTGGTGGAACTCATGGGAGGTGGCTCAGGTCATATGGGAAGATCTCCTGTCTTGATCCCTTGGTTTCGGGTTGCATGAGAGGTGAGTTTGCTCACCTCCTCCATGTCTTATAAAATGGGTCAGGCGGCTAAGTGGGTTGGGTGAACCTCATTTGGAAGTTGGATGGCTACCAAGGTGATGAGAGAGTGGACTTTGCCATTTATGGGTGGAATTCTATCTAAGGAGGGCTTAAGCAATGGATTATGGCTTGGATGGGGCCCACATGGCTTTGGGTTGACTTTTGGCTGACTTAGGTTAGTTTGGGTTGGGTTTAGTAGTCACCAAAGTTTCATGGGTTAGTTTTATGGGTTTTGGTTTCATTTGGTCAAATGGGTTCATGGGCTTGGGTTGACCAATTGGTCAAATTGGGTCAAACCAAGGCTTGGGTTGGATTTAAATGATGATTTGAAGAGTTTTGGTTCAAGTGGTTTATTAACCTCACTTTTGGAGTGAGCTCTCAACTTCTCCATCTTAGACATGGGACTCCTCTAAACTAAGAGTTCCTTGGTCTTAAGACACTTCAGTGATTAGGTGAACACTTAACATAACCCGAGACTTAGAAGAGTTAGCCATAGGAATAGGTTATGCCTTAAGGGTATTAGGAAAATTTGCCAATCCTATAGCTTAAACCCAATCCTTCCCTTCTTTAAACTAATTTTAAATAAAATTTTAAATAAATTTCAACTCAATTGATTTTCTCAAATCACAAATCAATTCCAAACCAAATAATTGAAACCCATGATCAATTCCAAATCCAAAATCTTTCCTGAGCCCTTTGATTTCAAATCCTTGAACTTAGCTCAAGCCAAATCCAAATCACTCCAAATTAAAATATTTTCTCATAACCATTTATATTCTCATTTATATTCATAAATATAAATTGAATATAAATTTAAATAACCAAACTAAATTAAAAAAAAACTCAAAATCCAAATCCAACTTAAATCCAACTTATACTCTTTCAAGCCAAATGTTGAACTTAGCAAATCATTCTCAAATAAATCCAAACCTTTGGATTTTTCTTCAAACAATCATTCCTTCAATCACATGCTTAAATATAAACATAAACTACAATCACCAAACCAAATCAAACTAACCCAAGTCAAACCCATGTTCACCTTTTGACTTAAAATGTCAAATAAACCAAAATCCATTTGACAACAAAATTGCAATTGGATTTTATATTTAATCATAAGTCCATATGTGAGTTCAATCAAACTTGAATCAAGCCTTGATCAAACCAATTGACTTAGGCTCACTTGACCCAAAGTGATCTAAAGGACCTTTTGAGCCAAATTTTAATCCAACCCAAATTGGATTGAACTAAGCCCTCTAAGCCACATTGTGATCAACAAACATCCTAGGATGATCAATCACTCAAATTGGACAAACCAAGTCAAACCTATCCTTTGACCAAGTCAACACTTAGCCCAAATGAGACCTAAACAAGCCAAAATTCACTATAGGCCAAATTGATTGGAACCATTGATCTAAATTAATCCATAATCAATGTTTGAACTAGACCAAGTCATCAATTGAGCCAAACCTAGCCTAATTGGACACACTTGTTGACCCAATTTGACCTCAAAAGTCAAAATGGGTCAAATCTTGATCTAAGCCAAATTGATTGCAACCAATGGGTCAAGTTCATTCTAAATTGATTGTTGAACTTGACCAAAGCTTTAATTGACCAATTATACCCAATATTGACCATGAACCCAACTTGACCTAAAGGTCAAACTAACTTGAAATCAAACCAAACTAAAATTGATTAAAACCAAAGCTTACAATACATTTCAAATGATCAACCAAGCCTAAACTAACCCATGATCTAGCTCAATTGGGTCAAATGGGTCAAATTGGTCAACTTTACCCATTTGACCTAAATGAACCTAAATGAACCAAAACTAAATATAAAAAATTGAACCAAACCAATGATACCCATAGGCTCCAAATGATCATTTGAACTTAACTTTAACCTATGGTTTGACCCAATTTGACCAATTGGTCTACCTACCCCAATTTGACCTAACTTGGCCTAAATGGGTCAAGTTGAACCAATTCAAACCAAATGAACTCCAAATCACCTGAAATTTTGCCCAACCCATTTTTGGATCATTTCAAATATACCAAATCAAAATCAAATGACCATTTTACTCTTAGGTCAAAGGGTATTCTATGACCAAATTCACTTAGAATTTGGTCATTTCTTCCTCAAGGCCACTAGGCATCCTCTTAGTGGTCCACATGGGCACCAAGGGAGGTGGTGAACATGATCCAATGAGCTTGGGTCATCCATAACTCAATCCAAGGCCAAACTGACCCCTCCAATGAGAATTGGATATTTGGATCACCCAATACACTCACCTAGCACATGGGCACCCACTCTCCTCTACTCCTTTGCTTAAAATGAATTACTTGAGATGCTAAATAGCTCAAATTGATCAATAAATCTTAGCAATATCAAGGGACTTTCATCAAGCTCAATCAAGTAATTTCCCAAGTCACCAAGACACAAGAAGGAGGACTTTGATCAAGGCTGATCACCATTGAAGGGGAGCTTGGTCAACCGAGCCATCCACTTCAAATCAAGACTTGAAACCTTCAACTGGGCTTCATCAAGGAGATACCTCCTCCATTGGAAGCTCGTTGCCTCTACAGGTATTGCTCAAAATCGATCTTAAGATAAAAATTGCTTACTCCTTTATAAAGGAAATTATAATCCCTCAAGATCTTGACCATTGGGTATCTTGCTTGTGATTCCCCAAAGGTGTGGGGTGAGTTTGAACTCCATTCAAGCTCATGTGATCTCAGATCTTATGATGATTGATGAACGACATCCATCTCTCTCTGCTCGGGATGAGATAGATCACACATCATCCATTTTATGTTATTGAAACAGATGGTTGTGACTAAGTCCCGATAGATCTCCCTCAATTTAAGCTTTAAAATCGATTAATCGCGGTCCGATCTTAGATCGGAGATATAATGTCTCGATCGGCGGCCGGATGTGATAATATCTCATCTCATGCTACGTGAAAGCAACCTGTCACCTGGCAGATTAGTGGTTTAATTAGATCTAATTAATCCAATCTTAATGCTAAAACTTCCAAAATTCATAACTAATTGTATAAAAATCCAAAAAATATAAACTCAAGTTCATTTTAAAGATAATTCAGTGAAGAATAATATATAATTAAAATCAATTGATTTTGAATAGTGATTTTCACTCAATTTGGGTTTTAAATATAATTAGGCTATTCCTTAATTACTTCAATTAATTCCAAACTTGTAGGGGGGGGAATTTATTATTGGATTAATTAGGGGAAATACTTGTTTCTTCCTTAATCCCTCTCTAACTAAATAAAAGATTAATTAACCTATTAAATAATGATAAATTTATTAATTAAGCTTGCTAATCAGCATAGAACAGTGAATGGACTTAGGGAATGAGATTAGGATTTCTTTTCCAAATATTTTTCCCTAAGTTTATTTCATTTGGATAAACACTTAATTAATTTGCAAATTAATTAATGGCTTAATCACTTCACTAATTAATTCAATTAATCAAATTCAAAAAAACCAAATCATTCTAGAACTTAATCTTGGATAAATTCTTAGGCGTTCAATAACCTAAGAGACTTCAGAGGAAATTATAATCAAACTACATGTGTAGGATGGTTATGAAAGAACTTAATAAAATACTTTAGCTTAATTAATCATTTCTTATTTGCTGATTTAAATTCCATGTGGTTGCATATCATATGTTGGCTCATAATTACTTGAATAATTATGTTAAAATTCATAGGTAAGGGGTAATTAATGGGTTTAATTCACACCTTAACCTACACAAAATATAAAATCAACCTATTATTCTAAAATTAAACTAAACAATTCACAGATGTGGGAAATGGGTTAGGACCAGCAAACCCTTTTCATATTTCCTAAGTCAAATCAAAGTCAAAAATAAAAATCTCCTTAAAGAATTTTGATTCATTTTAAATGATCTTATTTTATAGGATTATCTTTAGGAGTTAATTAGGGTGAATGAAGTCATATGCTTACATCACTTTATTTCTTTCCAAGCTAAATATTATTGTTTCCATATGAAATCATGCATTCATCTCTTTTGAAAAATTAATTAAATAAAATGTTTTCCTTTCATGTCAAATTGCATGTGTTGGTTAAAATTAAGAATATGAGTGGCTATTATCACTATTAAATTATTTCAAAACTTATAATTTAAAGATTATGAATGAAGTGATGCTACTTATAAGTACTTATAAGCTTATGATTATAAGATCTATTTTATGTTGTTTTCTTCTCTTCTCTTAACATGGATTTGAATAGGATTTGCAAAGTGTATAGTTTATTTAAAAAGAACACAACACTTGCTTAAATCTATTCCTATGCATTTCTATGTTATGACTTAAGAAGGACCATCACATTTACACATGTAAATTATACAACCAAATCATACAAAAAATCTTTTGCATGATTCTTCATCCATTTGTTCCTTTTTTGCACATTTACATGTATTTAAGAAAAGTGGTATATTAGTTGACATCCAGTACAGGCTATAAATAGCCCTAAGTAGGTCTTGTATCTTACTTGTTAGAAAAAATAAAATATACTTATGTCTTTTATATATATGGATGTGCATTTTATTAATGGAGAAATCTCCCCTTTCTACATAATAAAAACACGCACCAATGGAACATCCAAATTTTCAAATCATATCTCTTAACATTCATCATCAAAGTGTGTTAAAATTTGCATTGCATGTATAGGTATGCTTAGGATCATTCATATGTATGGCATACATGGTGGAAAGAAATTAATGGTTGTGTCATGTGATAATAATCCACCTTAATTAATTCTAAGATTCCTTTCTTATTGAATAGGGCTATTTAGAGCAAATCTAAACTTAGGGTTAATTAAAACACATAATCAAATATACATAAAAAAAATTATTAATGAATCTACCTTAGAAATTACTTAAGGAAGGGATGAAAGAGAAGTTCTCTTCTCTTTTCTTCTCTTTACAACATTTAGTAAATAAGTGTAGGTTCATTCAAACCAAATCAAATCACCAACTAAAATTGATAAATCAATTAAATCACTTAAAATGAAATCACCCTCTAAATTGAATCCTTCACACTTAGGAAATTTCAACCTTAAAAGCCTAGCTAAGACATGCCACACAAGCCTTAAATGGCACACATATTAGGCTAAGTCACCATTTCTAGCTCTATATTAGGGTGGTGCATGGTTTGATGCTTGGTTTTATTTTGTGATGTAATGTTTTTAGATTGGATGTTAGGGTGTAAGTGTGTAGACTGAATGATAGGATGATCTTAGCCTAATCATGTCTTCTACAAAGGATTGTGCTTAAAGGGCACCGTAATAAAAATATAAATTCTTTTGTTGTGCATGTTGCTTATACCCTTAAGCATGATCCAAATTAGGACAGGTTGACTTAGTTACTCATGTGTGGGGTGCTAAGTCCAAATTATTCATATAACTGCTTAGGTTGTGTGGTATGTTTAGCTAATCTCTATTTTGCAAGTTTAGTTAAATTTATCTTTTCCTTTTGATGTAAATTTTGCAATTGAAATTTGGAATGAATGTTTTAGTAGAATTAAGGTGAACATTGGTCATAAGACCATGTCTTATATACCATGTAAAGCCTTGGAGCAAACCACATCCCAATTCAAATCAAAAAAGAAAGAAAGAAAGAAGAAAGAAATGAAGAACAAAGAATGAAGAATAAAGACCCCATAACATGAATTCCTTTTGTAATCAATCATTTTGTAACGGGTTGTATAAGGGTAGAGCTTCCCCATTTTCCTTTTGGTTTGTGTGGAGAAGCGACCACATCGATCTCTTATTCTTTTAAGCTAATTTTATAAATTGGTTGATTTTGTTTATGATTGCTGCAATTAGGATGGCATGATCTTCCTAGTTTCTTCATTGTTTGATGAATGGCATGGATGCGATTAGGCTCTTAGGGAAAAATAAATTTTTCTATCCAATTAATTCACTCAAAATTAAATTAAATAACTCATAACCTCACTTAAAATGTATGACATAAATCAAGATAATAAAAGATTTAGTAACCCTTTAGTTGGATGTTGTATGTCTCACATCATACATAAAATATATTACTTCACTCTTGCTAATGGAGGGCATCCACCTTTGTGAGATAAAATAGCTTGACCTTTGAGAGCTATGGTGGAAACACACTTCCTTTCTAATTTTAGCTCATAATCAATCTTCTCATGCATTAGGCATATGAAATCCCATAGCATGTGTCAAATCAAAATGTCTAAAAATTAAAATTTAACAAAATTTGCATTAGATTAAGTCATTATTCATGGCCTTCATGATCTAGTCTCCTAAGGAGTGTGTTTAATGATTTAGTCTCCTTTATAAATAAACAACAACCTAGTTATGTTACAAAGCATAAGACTTGCCTACATGTATTTAAAATTGCAGGAGGAGTTAGTTGGTGGCCACCTCTTAGCGGTTGTAAGTCCAACAGTCAAGTGGTTTATCCTCTCTTGTGGAGTTAAACCATATACCCATTTTTTCCTTAGATTTAGGTCATGCCTTGGCCCTCGCCAAAGCTCCCTAGATTTAGGATCCGAGGTTCCTGTTTCTCTTTGCATGCTACAAGCATAAATCCTCACCTCTTAGGCATTTCCACTTTTGTTGTTTGGGTGTAAGCCTAGATTTCTAATAAAAATTCAACTCAAACATGTAATTCTTCTCAAATTTCAAAAATATAAACCCAACCATAGGATAGTTTGGGATGCTTACTAGGTTTCCTAGTATCATGAGTATCCCCTACTCACCTCCCTTTAGTTTCGATAATAACTCCCTCCTTCTGATCAATCCTATTTGATTTTTCAAAAATAACTAATTTATTGATAGTCCTATCTTTGAATTCTTTGGAGACAATGATCATTTACCTTAATCGAGAGTATTCTTAAGGAATCTCATTCCTTAAGATGTAACTATAGGCTTACCTTCATAGAGAACTTAACGAACCTGGTTTAAATAAACCCTACTTTACATTTCCATGTAAAGTAGGGGAAAGATCTCTGGTACATTCGAAGACCCATTGTCCTTAGGAGTCCTTATTAAGTGATTAAGTCCATTGTAGGATGGTGACTTCTATCTCTCGAGATAGTACATCATTCCTTAATGTCACACCCGATCACCCTAATGAGTACATTTGTGGATCTACATGGTGTCCCAACTATATTTTTCAATTCCAATTTGAAAATAAAACACCACAGATTATTCTGATGACTCCGCTGGGGAAGGTTCTTCTCTCCATCTTTGGTAAATGATAGTTGTCTCCAAGTATCAATAGTGGATTCGTATTTTATACAAGTTCGATACTATCCTTCTTTTCCATTGGCACTTAGTTTATTTCATCCTTAAGCTAAAGTAGCCAACATCCTTTAGGTTTTAGGTCCTCACTCCAGGTAGGTCTTAAAACCCATATTGGGTCCCCTAACAGGTGAAAATAAAAATTTAATAAAAGATATTACTAGACCTTTTCCTTACCATCATTATGGTAACGAAAAGGATCATTCCACAAATTAGAAAAATAAATCTTTTATAAAAACATCACTTTTCAAAAGCACTTTTCCAAAAAGTTCACATAATAAAATACTTGCACAAAAATTTTCATAACTCAGCCTCATCTAACAATCTTCAAGATTGTTATGTAAAATCTTTTCAAGTTAAGAATCATATTTCAAAAAGCATAAATTTAAAATGAACATCCTCATTCAATATACCTGAATTTATTGAATGAAGATGTCATTTCCAAATAAAATCAAAATCATATTTAAAAAAAAAGCACATATGAACATCCTCATTCAGCATACTTAAATTTATTGAATGAATATTTCATTTCAAATAAAATCAAAATCATCTTTCAAAAGAAAAATTTAAAATGAACATCCTTATTTAATATACCCAAATTTATTGAATGAAGATTTCATCTCCAAATAAAATCAAAATAATCATTTCAAAAAGCACATATGAACATCCTCATTCAATACACCCAAATTTATTGAATGAACATTTCATTTCCAAATAAAATCAAAATCATCTTTCAAAAAGCACAAATTTAAAATGAACATCCTCATTCAATATACCCAAATTTATTGAATGAATATTTCATCTCCAAATAAGATCAAAATCATCTTTCAAAAGCACATATTTTGAAAATGAATGAATATTTCATTTCCAAATAGAATCATATTATAAAATTGAAATTCCATTTCAATGTATCTCACATATGTTGAAGTTGGAGTTTCTCCTTTTCAAAATTACAAATTTAAAGGTAAGCCTCTTCATTAATATATCCAAATGTGTTAGATGGAGGTTTATTTTCAAATAAAATCACACCATTTTAAATGCCACTCAACACATTCCACATGTGTTAAGTTTGAATTTCCTTCTTTTCAAAAAGCAATAATCACACACAAAAATTATACCTTTGAAAGATAAAATATAATTGACTTCCATTTTACATACCCAAATTTGTTAAATAGAAATCTACTTTGCAAAAAAAATCATAAGAATCAAAATACATTGGAATTCCATTTGACATACCCAAAATTGTCAAGTGAGAGTTTCATTTTTCAAAAAGAATTTTAAAAAAAGGATTGCATTTAACACACCATGCTTGTTAAATAAAATCCCTCCTTTCAAAAATAACTCAAAATCGAAACACAAAAAATCAAACACATTTGGACTTTTTTTAGCATACCTAAATTTGCTAAGTAAAGATCCTCTTCTAAAAATCAAAATAAAAAATTAGATTTGGGCTTTGTTTAGCATACACAAATTTGCTAAGTAAAGATTCCATTTCTAAATTCACATATGATTCACATCATGGGGAAAACAAGCAAAAGAAGAAAATTATTTTCAAATAACTCATTTAGCATACCCAAATTTGCTAAATGAGTAATCCTAAACAAAATCAATGACCCTCTATTTAACATAATCAAATTTGTTAAATAAAGGTCCCCAAACATAAAATCAAATTCAAATATGAACCAAGAGAAGCATCAAAATCTCTTCAAAATATTTGAATCCCTTTCCAACATACGCAAATTTGTTGAAAGTGGATTCTAAACTCAAAATATCTTCTCCAATTCATTCAAATCTCTCTCCTAAATTCAATGAACCCCACTTAACACATTCAAATTGTTGAGTGTGCGTTCAAACTCTAAATTAAAATTTAAAAAGTCAGTAGAATATCAAGATAAAAAAATCGATTTGAGTTTATTTCAACAATTGTAGAGTTCGGTTTAGTCTCGGTCGACTTTTCTCAAGATCGGATAGTTCAAATGGATGCTCGGTATGTGTTCACTTTCCCCTTTTCAGATGGATTTGGCCTTGGATGCCGACCTCCTGGATTTTGCTCATTTGATTCACACTTTGAGGATTCGAGGGGTCGGGATCACTTGTGAGGGGTAACCTCCGTCAATAGGAATGTGGTGATTGGGCATAATCCGGTCATTCATGTTAAGATGCCTTGATTCAATTTTCTCTCACGAAGAGGAAGGTGGAGGTTCCGCACCATAGCTATTCTTATACATTAGTTGTTCCCATCAGCCCCCTAGTACCCACTCACGCTTACTCCAAGGGAAGACTACTCAGCTTTAAGGATGTCTCCCCCACCTTCAGATATGGTCTAGTTCGTCTTGCTCCACCAGTAGAACTCAACACATAATAAGAGCGCAAGATCAAGCGACATCATGTGCCACGAGATGGAAGTCTCTCACATTAGTAGGAGTTACCCAAGGTAGTTTCTCCTTTGATTACATAGAACAAGTTCCATCCTCTTTCTGGATCTGATGGAGAGGAAGATGTTAGGAGGATTACATTGTCACCTCCACCTGTAGTTCATTATGAGGCACCTACCAGAGATAGGAAGAGGTCGTATGCTGGCCTCAGAATAGTTCTACATCGAGTTGGCGAGGCTTACATATGGTCAGTATGGTGCGGTTTATGATCATTATTCCTCAGTGGGCTATCCAGAGAGCTAGAGGCCCATATATCGGTTCATGTTACTAGCGAGGCGAAGGTACACGATCGGTTCTTCACCCTCATAGATTTCCCCGATTGATGCGCTGCGCGTCCCACGATATTCTATTGCGGTACCACCCATCATGGGAAGAGAGCCTCTACATAGAGAGAGTCATTGTTGCCTCCGTCACATCACTCCACTCTACATCCGCCATCGACAGTGCAGGTCCAATCTTCTACAATTCCATCTAAAGTCATGAAAGCAGCATAAGGGGAAAGAAAGCCCCACTTGGTGATCCATAGAGATCCCATTTCATCTACATCAGGGGGCAGCTCGACCTCCTACTTTAATGATGAAGAGTGAGAGAGGTGACCTTGTAGTAGTAGTCGTGCCATCACCATCACCACCTCGGCCGATCATTTAGCAAAGCAGGAGAGGAGAAGGAGCATTGTCCCCATGGTGATAGATCCTCCCAGGAGCAGCACTCCACCTATGGCAATAGACAACCATGAGCATGTATCCTCCAGTGAGCATAGCCCTCACAAGAATATTATTCCAGTAGCATAGGAGGTCATATGTATCTCTGTTCATGAACATGATCCCACCACTGATCAGCTGCGATCATTTGTTCCTGCACAGTTGGATTGCTTCCTAGATGATATCATAGCACAATATCTCACTGAGAAGAAGAAAATCTGGGGTATGACTAGTCGATCTAGGAAGAGAAGGTTAGCTTTGATCCTAATGAAAATGATTTGTTGGAACTTCAAAGGTGCATATGGTTGATACAGGTTCCCTCCTTCGAGATCACCAAAGTTTGGAAGGTGTTGCGGTCAACAGATGATGTGACTATTCAACCTCCTTCAATAACTCAAGCGAAGGATGAAGATTGACAAGATGGGAAAGAGGCTTGAAGATTTTAGTGATAGTTTTAGCACTTTAGAATCAAGCAGACATCCTACCATTATGGAGACTAGTCGGCGAGTTATTGCATGTCTTGGATCAACAGAGTTCACCTCGGTAGAGCGATACTTGTATAGGAAGATAGTGGCGACCTCATACAAGAAAAAGATATCAAATTCATGGTTAAACAATAAGTGAGAGAAGCACTAGTGCAAGGCCAAGGTGGTTCATCAGTTCCAAAGGGTAGACCCTACCTAGAGGAATTCGATGTTATCCAATATCCTAAGGGTTTTGTGTCTAATTCTTTCAAGAGTTTTGATGGCAGCGGGAACCCACGCCAGCATATAGCACACTTCAGGGCCAACTGTTGCAATGTTGGTGACAACGATGCACTATTGTTCTATCTCTTTGTCAATAGTTTAGCGGGCATAGCTTTTGATTGGTACGCTAAACTCCCCAATAATTCAGTGAAGACTTTTGCAGAGTTGGAGCAACTCTTTGTTAAGAGATTTGCTGGAGCTCAACAAAGGGTAACTGTCGGTGATTCGTTGTAGTACAACAACACCCTGGTGAATCTCTCATAGATTATATTCTTAGATGGCACAATTTAAGCATGAAATCACATCTGTCTGAATAGCATGCTATTAAAATTTTATTAAAAAATATTCATGGCCTGATCGCCTTCATGCTTAAAGGTTTCACCACCAAGATATTTGAGAAAAATTAAACAAGGCGACTAGTCTACAAGGAGAGGCCAAACAATTGGTTTTCAAGATCAATCATCAAAGCCAAAGCCCCAAAAGCCTATGAAAGAAGCTAGAGGCGACATTGGAAAAGGGGAAGCAATTGGACAAAGATTAGTATGAGATATCTCGAGTTCCACAGTCATTGCTTTCACCTCCTTTACCACCACCTAGGCCATCCTATCAGCCACCATAGTAGCCTCCATGACCTTTGCCACCTCCTCTGCCATACTCTCACTTGACATACACATACCCTCAGTAGCTATCATCCACCTACTCTTTTGGATAAATTAAACAAAACTTATTCATTTAAGGGGGAGGTAGTCAGAAAAATCATTAAGAAGCTCTTAAAGAAACCTAATTTTCATCTACCTGGGCCTAGTAAGCTAGAGGAAGTTATCCTAACTTTTTCCCCTACCACTGCATACTAGCCCATATTTTGGAGGATTGCTTTACATTTAAGGACTGGCTTGAGCATAAAGTGCTATAGTTATCCCTAAGGAATATCTAGTGGAACAACCATCAGTTCTATTAGGGTAATCTTTAGGGATACATGTGATCCTCTTAAAACAAAAGAAGGTTGGGATATCTCTTTATTCCGAACCTCTAAAAAGATTATTTCTAAAATCAAGAAACTTTCATAGGGTGCTGGCTCGAACCTCCAACATCAAGGAAGGTTTAAGTTGCAAAGACTTGGGAAAGTAGAGCTCAACAACGGCCGGCGGCTCATACTTGCCCAGGATAGCCAAGTAGCGTGACTACTGATCGATTCTAGCCTCCTATTTCATTATTACTACTTCAGCATTCCTACTTGATAGCTCTTCTTCTAGTAGACATCTTGTATGGGTGGATGAGGGCATCAAATCCCTCACCCCACTTTACTTCTACTATGTACCTCTTTTTAATTCTAAGAAATCGAGAAATAAAGCTAGTTTGAATTACATCTGTGTCACTTCTGATGGGTTATCTGAGTCTACTCTTTTAAAAAACTCTTTAAATCTTAATAATTATAACAACTCCGATCATTCTCTTTTTGATTAAGAAATGGATTTTCCTTTTCTGAATACTACAAGTTCACCTCTTTAGATAGACTTGGAATCGTCTGATTTTGAGGGTCCTATAGGAGAAGCTATAGGTATGCCTAATGAGTAGGTAGAATCTTCCACTAACCTACTATAAGAGATCACTGAAGTTAACCTCCGTAGTGAGGTTCTACCTCTAGGGTAGCACCTCAAGATAAGGAAAAAAGTCATTGGTACCAGTGAGCAAGAAGCCCCTCCACAGGATGCTCCACCCATGGATATGCTTATGGAGGATCACCGAGTTGATTACAATGTCCTCGCTCACCTAAGAAAGTTGCCTAAACTAAGCATATATGATGCCCTTATCTTATCAAAGAGATGAGGGAATCATTAATCAAGGCTCTTCTTGATCCGATATGCTTAGCTTCGGTATTGGAGAGGAGGCACATTATTCAAGAAGAAGCAAGGGTCACATTCACGAAGACCTTCTTACTGAGCACAACCTCCCTCCCTACATCATAGGATATGGGTAGATTGAGACTTTCTAGGGTTTTAGTTGATCAGTGCATCGGTGAACATTATGAGCCTAAAAGCCCTTACATATTTGAGGATTGACATTTCTAAGCTCTGAGGAGATCGGATGATGTTGAGAGGATTCAGTGAATAGTGGGAGAGGGCTTTAGGCTCCATAGTACCTTTGGAAATAGGTGACTAGAAGACTAAAGCCAAGTTCTATATAATTTATTTTAATACATCATTCACTACTTTGCTTGGTAGGCCTTGGATACTTTAGAATAAGATGATTCCATCCTCCCTTCATTAGTGCATCAAGTTTCAAAGAGATGAAATCAAATACCGTGTCAATGGAGATGAAAAGCCATTTTCAGGTAGAGAGGTTGAGATATATGAAGATGCGACCTACTATCTTTCTCAAAATCAAAATGTCTATTCTCACAAACTTGGTCAAAATTCAAATACAAAAGAGAAAGAGAAAAGAAAGAAAAAAAAGAAAAAAAAGGAAAGAAAAGTACAAGTGAGAAAGGGACACCAAGGAAGAGGTAGAGCGCATGTTACATTCCACGTTCATTCTCATATACATATGGGTAGGATGACACCTCCAGGTAGAGTAGACATAGAGGCAATTCCAGAGGCAAAACACCCTGTGGTTAGCAGCCATCCAATAGGGGTTATATTTCAACTCACAGGAGTACTCCAATTATTCATAAAGACTTGGAATCCAGCTCAGAGGACGAGTCTCATGTGTTCAGCACACCAACCAACCCCTCTCAGCGAGTTTCATTGGAGGTGACACTCGAGCTAGATAGTGATGAAGATCAGGCCTCCAAGCAAAGCATGAATATATTAGGTATGTAAAACTATTAGGCGGCTTGGGAACTTTCTAACCTCACTTTCTTCTTAAAAGCTGAAGGTTTAGTAGTTAAGGAAGCCCCTAGATCTTCCATGGATGTCAAGCCAAAGAGATTCTTATTGGGATCATCATCCTCATGTCTAGAAGCTGATGTAGAACTTGAGAATAATTCATATAAAGATTTAGTGGAATTACCTTTATATTGGTACTCGCCTTGTGTTCATAATCTTGCAAAGAAATGTTTAATTCCTTATACATGGTCCAAGCACAGGTCAGAGTATTTCGAGAAGCTATGGAATAATAAAGGTAGGGATGCACAATCAAGACCAAGACTAGGATTGATATGATGGGTCGACTACCTTAGTTGTTACCAATCATTTGGAGTCTGATAGGATCTTCTCAAACCACACTAACTCTTATGAGGAGGTGTTTTTAAAAACTTCAGATGATCCTGATGATCTTCAAGATAAAGATGCACCTCCAAAATTTGAAGAGAAAATTCATTCAACTATCGACAAGCTCAAAGAAATCAACCTCGGGGCAGAAGAAGATCCACGCTCTACATATATAAGTTCTCTACTAAATGAAGAAGAAACCAATGACTTAGACTATTGACTAAGTTTAAGGGCTTTGCATGAGCTATGAAGAGATGCCTGGATTATCTCCTAACATAACAGTCCAAAAACTAGCAATAGACCCTAACATTAACCCTATCAAGCAAGCTCCTAGATGCATGCAATTAGAAATCGAACAACAGGTCATTTCTAAAGTCAAGAAATTGATCGATGCTAGTTTTATTAGGGAAGAAAAATACCCTAGCTGGTTAGTCAGTGTCATCTTAGTTAAGAAAAAGAATGGCCAAATTCACATATGCGTCAATTTTAAGGACTTAAATAAGGCATATCCTAAAGATGAATTTCCACTTCCTATACCAGAATTAATGGTGGACATCACCTCGTCTTATGTAGTATTCTCCTTCATGGATGGGTCATCTGGCTACAACCAAATCAAGATGGCCCCTGAGGATGAAAGAAATACTACTTTTTGAACTCGATCGAATCTATTATTATAAGGTCATGCCTTTCGCCTTAAAATCTGGTGCTACATTCCGGTGCCATGACTCATCTTCAATGAACTTATTCATCATCAAGTTGAATGCTATGTTGATGATCTAGCGTCAAAAGAAAAGAAAGACCATCTCTTTGACTTGAGAGTAGTTTTGAGCAGTTAAGATAATTCAACCTCAAAATGAACCCCTAAAGTGCATTGAGTAGCTTGGAAGTTCCTTGTTTGTTGTCGACCAGAATAGATATAGACCCAGAAAAGATCATAGCTATCTTAGAAATGACACCCCTTAAAAGTCTAACGCAACTTAGATCTTTCCAAGGGTGGTTGGCATATCTAAGATGCTTTATCTCCAATCTATCAGGGAGATGCAAGCCATTTTCAGCACTTGTCAAAAAGGATGTTAAGTTCAAGTGGATGACAAGTGCCAGCATGCTTTTAAAGATATCAAGAAGTATTTGGTAAAGCCACCGTAGCATATCGCAAGCCACTTATCCTCTACACTACATTGGATGACTCCCTTTATGCTTTGTTGGCCCAAACCAATGACAAAGGGAAGGAAAACTCTCTTTATCTTAGCCATAGTCACTGAAGCAAACTACCCACCTATTGAGAAGAATTTCCTAGCTTTAATCTTTGTATCCCAAAAGCACTACATGCTTTCTTATAAGGTAAACTTGATTTCAAGAATCAATCAACTAAAGTATCTCATAGATGTTATCCAGGACGGTTAGCATTTGTCCATGATTCTCTTTATTTATTATTATATTGTACCTCAGGTGCGGTGAAAGGACACTAGCGATTTCTTAACACACCACTTTTCTGATTCCCACTTAATGATTATCTCCCTGATGAACAAATCATGAACTTAGGGGAGGTTGACAATTACTACTGGGAGATGTATTTTTATGGCGCAGCTTCCTTTCACAAAGAAGAAGAACCATGATCTACTCTTCCAAGAAAGGCAGGGATAGGAATTGTTCTCTTGACTCCAGACCGAGATGTGATGAGATTCTCATACTATCTCTCCAATCCATGCATCAATAATGAAGCCGAGTATGAGGCTTTGATTGCCAGTCTGGAGTTAGCTATCACAGTGTGTGTCAAAAGCATCAATATCTTTGGGGATTCTCAACTGGTCATCAACCAGATTGTTGGATCCTATGAGATTCTCAAACCCAAACTTTGCCACTACCATGAGTATACCATGAAGTTGTTGGCCCAAATCTTTGAGATCACTATCTACAAGGTCCCTCGAGGAGAGAACGTAGTAGCAGCTTTGGCCAAACTCGAGGAATTGGCATGTCAAAATGAGTCCATTCCAATAAGGGTCCAAAATAGACAAGTCCCTTATGTTGAACTCATCGATAGGCTTTCTCTTGAAGGGGAGGTTGTCGTTGCTAATAAAGATGAGGAGCTAGATTGGTGGCAACCATTCATAGATTACTTGAACACAGGCAAAATACCTCAAGAGAAATCACAAGCCCATCGGATGAAGCGAGCTCTCTCCATGCTCGTGGATGCACCTTGTCGATATTTTGATCAAATGTGGTATTACTAGTTTAGACAACACAAAGCCCATAAGATTATGAGGTACATTAGTCTATGTGCACAAATCCAATGTCGAAGATGAAAGCAAAGATAGGATTAGGATACTAGCCGATGATCACAGACTAAATGAACATAGTTAGGAAATGCCATCGGTGTTAGTACGGTGTGGTCTACATCAACCACCCAACATTCTACATCTTACATTGGCCTCATGGTCATTTTGAGTGTTGGGGTACATAGTGGGTCCCTCGATCCTTCTTCTTCAAGGGTCATCGGTTCATCTTAGGCGCCACCTACTTTTCCAAGTGGGAGAGCAATCCCACTTGGAGAGGTCACAACTGGCATGTGCTCATTTTTTTAGGAACCAT